>JAFMSR010000008.1:48866729-49234911 GCA_022818135.1 Saxidomus purpurata | reverse complement strand
TCTTGGGTCAAATGTTCATCTCATCAAGGTGACGTGCATAGCTCGTGTTCAAACCCCATACTCTCAATGTCTAGGACACAGTAACGATAATCGTTTTTTCTTGTCCCCTGCATCTTGAAGGATTATCATGAAACTTTAATCAGATTTATGTCTCATGAATATTACGTGCAGAACCTATGATCCAACCACGTCACCTTAAGGTCTATGTCATATTTATGGTTTGTTGGTAGATCATGTTCGCTCCAAATTTCTTGTACCCCTTTACGGATTTTACTGACTATTGGGCAAATGATCATCATATCACCAAGGCGACGTGTAGAACCTATGCTTTAACGTCGCGGGTAAAGGTTAAGGGTCATTGGTTTTATTCGTGTCAACTCTTTGTCTAATGAAACCCTTGTAGGGTTTTAATTACATTGGGCCAACTGTTTATCGTAGCAAGTCGACGTGTAGAATCCATGTATTAACCCTGTCATCTCGAGGTCAAGGTCACAATTATGAAGCAATCATTTTGTTTCTCCGTATGTCGGGAGGGACCGTTTGAAGGGCTTTTTGAGACTTGGATCAAATGTTGTTTATTTTACAAGCTGATTTGCAGAACTTATGTTTCAGTCATTCAGCTCTCGGTTAAGGTCTAACTTAGGGGTCAAAGGTCATGATACTATATTTTCAAAACCCCTTGAATGATTTACTGTTTGGTTGAGATGATATGTTATGCAGATTATCAAGATCAATGTCATATTAAGGGAAGGGCCAAAGGTCATTAGACTTCACTTAAACTCTTTGAAAGAAACATGAAATTCAGTTCAGATTAGCGGGTCACATAAGTTTAACAAAAACTTAGTTAGTTAAAGGTAAGGAGAGAAGTCAGTTCTTGTGGCAAGGCACGTTTTGTTGCTTATTGGGTTATGCCGCTGACTAGTATAGCGGCGAGTTTCTTTTATGCACAAAGTCAATCATCAAAAAGTTCCATTTTCCGAGCTCTTAACTATAAATATGAGAGCGTCTATCTTACTGGATGCGCAGCATAACAAATGGGTCCCTGGGGGTCAAATTTGTCATATCTTTTGTAGAAAATACGGCACAACTTACAGAGCACGTTTATAATAACTATCGAAATTTTATGTCACCATTGCTCATGAATATTAATTAGGCGAAAATACATATGTATATATTCGAATACGTTAAGGTTACTTCTAATTCTTGTGAATCCACTGTATTTCAAGACAAGAGACATTCAGCTTTCCAACGATATCTTTCATTTCAAATGTCTTAATTCTACGCTAAAATACATGCATTTGAAATTTAGCACATTGTTTGTCGTTCAGAAATTGATTCCAGTATACGCGCTTTGAAATAGTAACAACATTAAAAGGATATCTCTTCCAAACTTATACATTATTTTACCGTTGAGGGCCCTTAATGTCACATTTTGCATCTTATCTATTTTTAGAACTTAGCATAAATAATAGCCGTCTTCGATAAGCCGACTTCGATTAGAATAACTCTAGTACATTTTTAGGTGTACGATTGCAAATTGAACCCAGATATACATCATGGCTCTCTTGCTGTATGGTCATGTATACTACCTATGCAGCATAACCCATTGGCTGTCTTTTAAGCAGACAACTTGTTTCAATCACATACAGTGATAACTGTATTTTGTTGTATCGAATCTTTTAGAGACTTTATGTACCAAAAGCGAATTTTGATATTTACATATTTTGAGATTTTGAACCAATAGATGATGACTGTCATTACAATGAATTTATTTAGAAAATTGTTATTATTTTTACAGTTTTGCTAGTTTAATAAATGTACTAGATAACGATGATACGCAATAGCTCTTTAAATATTGCAGTATTCTATTTGACACCTGATTCTTAACAATTGGCTGTTTTTTTGCATGTGCATTAAAAGTAGGTTGTTTGAACACGGTACTTTATCACCAAAGTTACCGTTATTGTTGGCAGGCGGTCATATACTTATATGTACAGATAATTATAATTATTATTATTAGTAGTAGTAGTATCATTAATCATAGTTAGAACAATAACAATAATAATAATAATATTTCTAATAATGACATAATGATAATAATTAAGCTTCATTAATATTATCATTATAACTAATTTATCATTATTTTATTTTTATCATTACTATTACTACATTTTGTTATTGTTATTATTATTATTATTATTATTATTATTATTATTATTATTTTTATTATTATGAATAATCACTTTTCAAAAGTGCTAGATTTTAGGCTAAATCAAAATACATGTTATCTTTTTTTACAGGAAAGCGATGATGAAAACAAAGATAAGACACAGAATGGAAACCAGCAAACAGATACATGTGGACTAGTTAAGGTAGCTGATTCAATATCAATGAAGTTGTTTTCACAAATTTACAAAAGTAATATAAATCTATATTCGTAGAACAAATTTAAAGAATTGAAACTTTGTGGTATTGGAGGTTAATCGTCATTGCAAGCCTTGTTCTAAAGGACGATAGATAAAACAACTCATTCTATTTATTGATAGTCACTTGTTCAGAATTTTAAAAGACCTTTCCTAAATTTATAGGTTTACATACTATCTTCATACCAGTACAATACACTTTCTGAAGAGTTTGGTGTGTGAAATTCTAGCTTTTGTCAGGCTGACAGTTTAGTGATTTCTGAAGGGTCATTAGGTTGAAGATGATACTAATAATTATAATAATAATATAAATAATGATAGAAATAATATAAATTAAATATTATGATTATTATTATTATTAATTATTATTATAACTATTTTATTATATTGTATTTTATCATCATTATAATAATATTATTCAAAAGTGCTCGATTTAAGGCTGAATAAAAATACATGTTGTCTTTGTTTCGGGAAAGTGATGATGAAAATAAAGATAAGATACATATTGGAAACCAGCAAAGAGATACTTGTGGCCAAGTTGAGGTAGCTGATTAAATATTAATAAAGTAGTTTTCACAAAAGTACTTAAGTTAAATGGATCTATATTCATAGAACCAGTGAAGAATATTGAAACTGTTTGGTATAGGAGGTTCGCCGTAGCTGCAAGCCTTGTTCTAAATGACGATAGATATAACAAGTAGTATTTGTTGACGTTTATCGTTTTAAACTCATTAGCAACATCATTTGTTATGTACATTTTGTACCACTTGTTCAGAATTTATCTACATACAATTACAGGAAACCTTTGAAGAAATTGGCGTGTGAAATTCTAGCTTTTGTCAGGCCGACAACATAGTCACCTAGAAATGTCGATTTCTAAAGGGTTGTTATTGGACTGAAAATGAGAATAATAATTATGAAAATTATAATAGATGTAATAATGATAGAAATAATAATAACTAAATTGCATTATTATTACGATTATTATAACTATTTTATTACATTGTATTTTATTATCATTATTATCATTTATCATTTTTTCAAAAGTGCTAGATTTTAGGCTGAATAAGAATAAATTTGATCTTTGTTACTGAAAATTAATGATGAAAAAAAGGAGGTTTATCGTAGTTGCAAGCCTTGTTCTAAATAACGATAAATACAACAATTCATTATACTTGTTGTCCTTTTTCGTTTTAACTTCATTAGCAACATCAATTTTGATGCATCACTTGTTCAGAATTTTAAAGGACCTTTCTAAAATATATAGGTTTACATACTATCTATATACCAATACAATACACTTCCTGAAGAGTTTGGCGTGTTACATTCTAGCTTTTGTCAGGCTGAGAGTTTAGTGATTTCTGAAGGGTCATCGGGTTGACGTCAATGTTGGTTTTAGAAGCAGTTACATGTATCTAATCGTCAAATTATTCCTTATGGAGATGGTTTAAATGAAACTCGCTCAATGATTAAAAGACTATTAGTTTCTTATATGAGCACGAGGTTCAGATGGAAATATCCGTCACTGAGGGTAACTGCTTTGGCGGGAACGAGGCTCTGCCGAGTTCCCGCGAAACAGTTACCCGAAGTGACGGATATTTCCATCTGAACCAAGTATCTCATGGAAGAAACTTTTTCTTGCATACCGTCTTGCACTTTGAAATAAATATTTAAAAACAATTTACCGAAATGATGCATTTTGATATAAAAACAAACATTCTTTAGATGTTATGTATGGGAAAGTGACGTCACATTGTTTATAACGTGACGTCACATTGTTTATAACGTTACGTCACAAGTAAGCACGTAAGTCGTCTTACACGGGGGGGTGTAAGATGAGATTTTCCAGCACTGGTAAAACGCAGATATCCCCATCTGGTATGCAAGAAAAATAACTCCGTACACTTTAAAAAAAGCTTTTTTGAAAGTCCTGTATCGAAATCGTGTACTTTTTGTGCATTTTTGAAAGAAATAGAAAACGTTAACAACAGTCTTGTTGATTTTCCTCGCGATGTTATCAGCCACTGCTGATGTGAAAATGCCATTATAACAAGATGGTCATTAGACTTAGATGTGCATCAATCGTGAAAGTCTTTTCAAACTATTCTCCGTGTCTAGAATCATTTCCACATCTTATACATCTTATTCTTAAAGCTCATACACAAAACCGATCAATCTCTGCTAAAATTCTGAACGGCTGTAGAATGGGGAAAAACATTGAGAAAAATGTTTAAGATGTAACCATACCCTAGTTTGGCCAAGTTACAAGTCTAGAATACTTTCGTCAAATTGTCATACTACCTGTTATATTGTTAGATGTTGCCAGATAATTTGTTCCTAGATTATTCATTCAGTTAGTTGAGTTTTAATTGTTATAAAAGTTATATCTTTGAACACTTGTTGTAATATATTTTGCATTTAGTATTTGTGAGCAGTTTTAGTCCTGGAAGGGATCTATTTACAAAAATGTATTATATGCGCCAGCTTAAGTATTAACTTTGTTTTGAGTTAAATCAAGAACATTCCAAACGCAGTTATCTTCTTGTCAGTGCTTCATGTACCAGAGTGCTTAAATACTTCTATAGGAGACAAAGATGTATATTAACTGTGACATTAAGCAGTTCTCCTCTTGAATTGATTAGAAAATTGCTCAAAGACGATATTGATTTGATGGAAAGATTTCAGAATGTTCGGAAAATAAAAAGGTCTAGTCAATTTTAATAGATTAATTGAATCTCGATTATCCTGTTTCTTGTTGACTTCTTTCCAATTCCGGATGGAAGGTTTCAACGGCAATTATCACAATGGTTCACTACATTGCGTTCATACTTTTACTCGGGTTAATCTATACTTTATTCAGTATGTCAGCTTATTTATAAGAAAACTTGAAATGATTTGTTAAATTCAAGCTATCAGAAGATAACGGTACCTCTATGGAAAGAGATGATGTAGAAAATAAAGACTTGTTAAATTAGGTTGGGGATAGTATTCCGTCAAACGCGACGTCCAATTCTGAAGAAAGTGTAAGCAATTACTAACTAACTTATTTACTAGCATATTTGATAAGTCCAATGATAGCCAATCGGCAAACTTTTAATGTCTCGTTAGGTACAATACCCGAAACGCAACTGGAAACAATTCTTCTTTATCTATTTCTTGTTTTACTTTCTCATGCGCTCTGGTGGTTTGTACTGTTTTCATGACAAGACCACTGTGCTTACACGTATTCTCTTGGATTCATCAAATTCCATGCTGACATGTTGAATGTTTAATTCAAATTTAAATGACCCATACAAACGTCTTCAATTCGACTGTAATTTCAACTCAACTTCGCATGTAAGGTCAACGATGATGTCATGTGAAAGAAATATATTAGGAATATTTTATTCGCGATATTTAAGGGTTCTTGTAAAAGCGTTTCGTGTTAATTTTGATATTGCCTCATCTCTCTTTCAACGACAAGCGTCCTCACCAAAAATGTGTTTTAATACGTTTTCTACTAACTATGGTATATGGTTTTTTCTGGCGTTTTTGTTCAAAGGTCGAGGTCAAAGTGATGTTACGTTCCAAAACATATATCTATTTACTTGCTCGACTACTAACTGAAATACTTCTTCCTTTGCTTATGAGCATTTGATGAACTCTGTTTATCCCTTTATTAATTTTCGAGTCACCAACGATCAATGCGACTTTTAGTAAAAATAAATTGCGCTTCACGAACTTGGTGGAAATATTAATTGCCTGACCGTTTTACAAAAATGTCTTGTTGTGTTTTATTATATATGGATCCGTAAATTACCTATGTGGTCATAACATTAATTACAATATTAAGTGTTTTTTTTTTTGGCTGTTTATAATATGTTTGCAGAAACAGTTCATATTTGTGTTTTCACTACTGAAACTTATGTGTAGGATGACGTTCTTATAGGAATTCTACCAATGTACTCTTAAGACAATGTAATACTTTAATTAACATCTATTACTGAAAATGGCCCGCATATCAGGCTGTGACATTTCTGATCCTGAAACATACATCTTACAACTTGGCGCTAATATATTTAATTAAAAAGTATCTTCTATGATAGTTCAATACTAGTGCAATGCAACTATTACTTCCTAGTCTACATAACGTTTTACCACGTTTCTAACTTAGAAAGTCACTTTAATGCATTGACAAAAAACTAATAAATGAGAGTCTAATGCAAATGTGTATTGCTATAGACGGGTGATGCTATTAATTAAGCTAATATTCAGAATAGGATCAAGCTAGAAGATTCACATGACCCCGCTGTGGTACTGTCAGAATAAAAGCATTTGCTCCATACATTTTGATATAGTATTTCTTTATTGATAAAAAACTGCTTATGTCGTATGTCGGGCGGGCGGGCGTCAAACATTAGTTTCCGTTCAAAAACTTTTGTAAAGAGTGACCAATTGTCAAGGTCAAGGTCAATGTCACTGTTACTAAAAATAGAAAAACGGTTTCCGCTCAATACGTCAAGTTAGGAGTGACCAATTACAATGAAACTTAGTGTGTTGGAATTGCATTTCGGGTCACTAGGGTCAAGGTAACTGTTACTAAAATAGATTTTTTTTAGTTTCTAAATTGTAGCAAAACAAATGGGGGTCAAGGTCACTAGGGTCAATTCCATTCTTGTATTCAGCAACTCTTATATTCACGTTATTCATACATTGTTATAACGAGTTTGTTTTAACGTTAAATCAATATTCATTCTTGTTATAACAAGGCTTTTTCTCGAAATGTGTAGATGTAAAAGTCGTTTTAACGACTTAAAAAGTAAAAAATGACCCACGAGGCTTTTGTAGTCTTACGGAGGGCTTTTTGTCGAAATTTTGGGTAACGAGTGTACGGATGCGTATAAAGGTCCTGTTACTGTTGTAACACTTGGGGCTGAAAGCCTATTATATAAGGATATATACATGTAACTACTTTCTGTTTTGGACTATTATTTCTATTATTTATCATACATGGTCCGTCTTTTAAGCATCTTCACGCCTTTTTACTCTGTACTTTACGATACATTTGTTAAGTTTGCATTTTGCTATTTTACTCACGTAAGTCGAAACCAAAATATGTGGTATTAGAATCGATGGATGTCCATCGTCCTTCCGTTATCCATTAATGCCTGCGCTCTAGCATCCACAGTTCCAAAATACTTTTAACCAAACGTGAATGCAACGTAAGGCAACAAGATCTTTGCTTAGTTCAATTAAGAGCTCAATTGGACTAGCATTTACAGAGTTAATGATCTTGAATGAACAAAATTTCTCGTATTGATTGCTAAATGGTCCAAACAATCCAAGACTGAGTGACGTCATGTACACGTTGTGTTAAAAAACCTGCTTTTACTTTACTTTGGAGGACATATTTCGTACAAGTAATCGAAAACAAAGCCCGTTACAGTATATATGCCTAATAAGTGAATGGTTTTGGACAAATTTAACCAAATATTGGACTGCACTATGGGGTCTTACTGTGAATGAATTTGCTTTTATTTCACTGGAATACACACTATTAAGCAACAGTTAGCTTAACATGTGATAGAACGTATAAATCACATGACTACACCATACACTGTTCATATGATTATAAACTTGTTGACATATTTCATTGATCTTTGTTTGGCATGAGAGTATATGTTTGTTATATATTTAATTTCATACATCGTAACATGGAATCTTTAAAATTAAAATACCTGTCACAAATGTTCCAACTTTTGTAGTAATTTTACGTGAATTACAACTACAGATAAGGGTCAGATGACATGTCACTTATGAGGCAAAAACTTGAAAATAACCCTCACAAGTAAGAAAATATTATGTAGAAACTGGCCACATGAGAGAAAGATGTAATAGTTTTCTTAAAACTAAGTATAGTACCAGTAAGCATAGTAAAAGATCTGTCCTAATTGTGAGACATTATTGTTAACCAGAGACTGAATGACAACATAAACTATGTGTTTTAACCATATTTGTCTCTTCTTTTACAGGAGAATGGTGACAAAGTAGAAGGAATCCAGCATGAAGATTTGCTTTGTTACACTGAAAAGGTTAATGAGTATATAATTTGAACATCAGTGTCATTTTCTGTGTATGTGCCGTTTATATTCAAATTAACAAGGTCCTGCTTTTTCTCGCTCATATTTGCTGTTCTATTTAATAAAAAAAAGAAGTGATAAATGAAAAATCATACTACTCACTGCTTCGGTATCGAAATAATTGTTTGTACTTACGAAATAACAGTTCTGTTTAGATAAATTGATCCTCCGTGGTCGAGTGGTTAAAGTCGCTTACTCAGTTCTTTTGATTTTCTGTTATTCTACTGAATGACTGTTACTTATTCTAACACGACCAGCGAATAACCTACATACATGTAGAACAAAATCTATTCGGGTTATTCTACAATAAACCGCCCTAGAACGACGCTGCACGCGCATCGTGTTTTGGCTGTTCAATTTACCCGACGTATAGTGAATCTTACATGGCATACTGTGGATGACTTAGGGCAAAACGGGGGGGGGTGGATCTGATGAATGTCACACGTCCAGTTAGCTTGATTTATGTTACGACATCATTTACACTGACTTAATTTACTGTTTTGTTGTTATTGTTTTTGATTACACAGTGACGTCATCAGTCAAGAGAAACTGTGACGCCATTTATCTATACACGTAACTAATATGTTTCGTAACTTGAATCGTTATTGCGTACCCTGAAAATTCGAACCACTTCTATTAATGAAATTCCTGTTACATTTACTTGAAAATTAGATTATTAAAGTTTTGATGAAAAAAGTGAAACACCGCGTATACATCTTTCATGAATGAAAGTCACATTGAATTAGCATTTTTACAGTGATTGCGGGAGGTAACTTCAACGGCAAAATCTAGGTGCGTAGCACGCAAGTGTAAATACGTTCAATGAAAAAAGGTTCTCTCTTTTTCTTCAAATTTTGTTTCAAATAAGTCGTGTTAGAATTGAAATAATAAATATCCAAGTTTGGTTTACGGTAGAAAAACCCTCGTTTGTCGTTCTTATGCGTAATAATATATCACTCAGGCCTGCGGCCTTCGTGATATATTTTTGCGCATAAAACTCCAAACTCGGGTTATTCTACGAAAAACCAAACATGGATACATATTATTTCTTAAGTAACTAATATTTTGTTCCTGCCTTGATAAATACTAATAAATTTGATATTTATCATTTCTATATACCGGCTAAAGAGGAAACATATACAAAAGTGATTTTATAACAGTAAGAAATATTGTCCTGACGTATCAGGGATTTTTAACTCGTGTTGTCCAGAGCAAGAAAGGTCGTTCACATCGTGTAATGTATTGTTCTAACTTACAACCTTTAACATGTCTTTCCTGGTACGTCGGGACAATGGTTTTAACTGTTTCCCAAAACTTAAATGAAATAATTGTATATTTGACGCAATTGTCCTTTCATATAGGTTTATAAAGTGGACTTTGATTTCAAACAGTTACAAAGTGATAAGAAGAAAGCGGTCATGGACCTTAAAAAGTCCATCGAGGATTCAATATCGGAACAATTGCAAACGGTATGCCTTTAACTTTTAACATTTTACTATATAATAATCGTAATAAGAAATATAATTGAATTACATTTCCTGTATACTTTGACATCAATACACAATGATTTCAACGGCATTTAAAATGAAAGACCTGTTCAATTGGTTCGAAATAAACAAATTTAAGTGATCACCAATGTGTTTAATGTTGTATGTTGATTCAATTCACACCATTTTAAATACTGTCCTACTTCATCTATACAGATTTCCGTAACATTAATTTGATATAACTACCGGCTACGATTTCCTTTGCACATACATGTATTCATAAACAATTCATATAAATATATATCACTAGGATTTTATACAATGTTGCGGATTTTATCCAGTTGAATGATACGTAAACCTGTTATATAGATTGGTAGCAAAGAATAATGGCCTCTTTTCTTTTCTCTAGCCGTGAATGTACTTTATTTGTAAGCTATGTTTTAGAACAGATAAAACTACGCTAATGGAGACTATGGCAAAAATATAGAAGTCATACAATTGTCAAAACAGTTTTGTTTATCCGAATGTCTTCTGCTAGGAAGGAAGTTTTTTTCAGGCGTGTATAACAAATACAAATTAAATCTGAATTGTTGGAATGGAAGGTTGAATGACGAAAAAAGAAGTGAACTTTTCCTAAAAGCTTCTTAATATATTTAGATAGAAAATAATGATTTGGAATTTTTAAAAATGAATGTTTTGACTGTCATCTCTAAATTTTATATATTTTCTGCATCATATCTATATTCAATTTACATATTAATTTCACACCATATTAAAATTTTATCAGTTGTCGTTAGCGTTTATACCACATGACAATTCAATGGAGACATTACTAAAGTCTGTAAAAAAATTGTCCCGTTTTTTATTCCAATACCCGAAATTCCAATTAAAACAGTATTGGACACCTTACGAGATAACGAAAGCTTTTTACTGAACAATTAACCAGTCCATTTACAGGGATATTACGAACAATGTACTTGTTACTTTTAATTATTAAAAACCCGTACAGAAATTAGGCTTTTTTCTTAATAATTCTGCGCCTACTGGAGAGAGAAACATTGTTGACATTTTTATAGAATAAATGTAATACATGTACGTATTCGCATACTAATCGCAGGTTAATCTAGGTCAAATAATAGCCAGTGAAACGTCCCTAAAATAAATAACGTCATTTCAATCATCAAGACACGTGTTTATTTAAGTTAAAAGTATATTAATTCCTCACATGTTTCTTTATTGTTTACTTTTGATATTCATACATTTCTTTCTGTAAAGCTGAATATAATTTAGTGAAATTCCCGGTAAACCAAACACATTACTATCCAAAGCATAAAATCTTAAGCCTTACCTGAGGTCAATTTCGGTAAATGAGATCATTGGATTACATATGATAAATGTACTAAATGTTTTATGTTATGCCATTTAGAAGGAATATACATTTTAGCTCACCTGAGCATTTGGTGCTTAAGGAGAGCTTTTGTGATCATCTGATTCCGTCGTCCGGAAAGTGTCAGTGCATGCGTTAACAATTTTTTCGGGCAACATGTGCTCCTAAACCGCTGAACTGAAGTATATGACACTTGACAGTTATGTTCATTGTGTCCTCTGCCTTAGTTGTTCAAAGGTATAAATGCCATGGATAATTCTGGTTGCCAGAGCAACGGAATGGAAAAACGATTTCTTCCTCTCATATGAAGGTTCAGAGCTAAGATATTTGTCATGTAGCCACCCATTCTAAGATTGTTCAAATAATGACCCATGTGTCAAAATTGACTCCATCCCTGGGTCATCCCTATTTTACAAATGCATAAATAAGAAAATCTTTAAAAATCGTATTGTCTAAAACGTTAAGGCCTAGAGCTAAGATATTTGTCAGAAAGCATTGCCTAAGATTGCTGACCCTGATCAAAATTGACATCACCATGGGGCTCACTTGATTTTACATTGAAATATATAGGACCATTTTAAAAAAGGTCCAGCGCTTAGATATTTGGCCTGTAGCATTGCCTAGAGGTCCTGTACCAATACTGTTCATTGTGAAGTCTGAACTAAAAGGATAATTTTGCATGCAGATTTCAACTTTTACCACGGCTGATCTTGGCTTTGTCCACCAGACAATTTTCTGTTTTTGAAGCTACATCGATGAAGTTCAAACCATGTAAACTGTTTTGCATTTTGATTTCAACGTTAACATTGACTGACTTTGGTCCTGACCTAATGACCTACTTTCCAAGTTTTGAAGCTACAGCAATGGAATTTGAACCAAATGTACATTTTGAATGCAGATTTCAGACTTTACCTTGAATGACCTTGACAATGACCTTTTCCCTAGTTCGCTCACCTGAGCACTTGTGCTCAGGATGGGCTTTTGTGATAACCGACCGTATGGCGTCCGTTCAAATCTGTTTGTGAAAAACTACCGTACCAAATGCAACATAACTTCACATGAATGTTCCCTAGGTGACATCCATCTAAAGTAGATCCAAGCAGAACTGATATGGCAAAAAGTAGGAAAACAAAATCTTCTTCTTAAAAACCGCAAAGCCAACATATTTGGCATGTATCAATGTATTGTGGAATTTGTTCCTAGTTTCTTATAGTCATGCCCTTATATCGAGGGTTCAAAGCAAAACTATCCTATCTGCTTCTATTTCTATATACACTTAGGATAGTTTCGCGTTGACCCCTCGATATATTCTTAAATAGTAAAAACCACATTGTTTAGAGCGTAGATATTTGGTGTGTGTCATGGTCCAGTGGAACATTACCAAACTTTTTCTTATCATGCACCAGGGATCACATTTCGCTTAATTGCATGCAAATGTCACCTTTCACCTTGGCTGGTCGTTGAACTACTGAGTACTTTCTGATTTTAAGTGTATTTTGGACCATGTTTACAGTTTTACATGTAGACATCAACTTCGACAATGGCTGACCTTGATCTTGACCTACTTTCCTGTATGTGATGCTACAGCAATAAAATGGGAACCATATGTACAGTTTTCAATGCGGATTTCAACTGTGAATTTGGCTGACATTGACCTTAGGCATAGTTTTTGTTCAAGCTAGATATATTAATTTCGCTTATATGAGAAGTTTTGCAGACTACTTTTAACTTATCTCTGCATGTTAATGTTCTGTTCTGATTTTTTTTTGTGTCTGTGTTATAAATTGTTCTTTTTCCTCTTCAGGTATTTGGCGGACTTATTGCCGATGAAATTGGTATTGACCCTGTGAAAGAATCAACAGTCTTTTACTACATACAAAAGTGTGTAAAGTTTTGCTGATCTACGTGTAGACATGAGCCGCCTGTACACATAAGCTTTCCAGTTATTACACACGATATGCCCTTCGACTCAGATGTGTAATAACCGTACACGAAATCGGGTAAACAGCTAGACTTCATTGTTTGGCCTGCTCTGTACCTGCATAAGGATGGACCTATGCTTTGCAAAGGAGTTGCCCAGGGAAAAAATAAATAATGAAAACTTATAAGTCATGTCTTACAAAACATGTTTTATGGGTGTGTACGTTAAATAGTTAAAAACTACGAGAACAAAACATGTTTATTTTCAAACAGTAAGCGCAATTCTTTAAGAATACATTGCAAAAATGTAATCAGCTTTTCGTTGTTCATGTTCAAAGTCTGGGTGATACTATATATGACAATATGAATGCATACATATAGGTTAGAATAGTTATTCTCATATAGTTATATGACGCATTTCCTTTGCTAATTACTTTTGTTCAATGTCGGATATTTAGTTTGATTATTTTTGTTGATTATAATAGGTGAGTTGTATATGTTTCATTTTTTTACGTTCGTTATTATCAGAAACATTTTACGTCGAAGCCGACTTTTGCCTCTTATGAGTTTTCAGAGAAACATAAAAAATATGTCATTTTCACGTTTGTTATAATTAAATATACGAAATGTAAAAAAACACATCGCTTTTTATACCTCTATCAAGGTTTGACAACCAAATGTGAAGGTGACAGATAGGGGTAACATATTGTATCACTGTACCCATTGTAAGGATGATCATAAAACTTTCCAAAGTCCATCCTATCAAGATAATGCGCGAACAACATGTTTCAACTCTACCATATTAAAGTTCATTTTACAGTTTGGAGTCATATGTCATGCAACTCTATCTCTCAAGTTTCCTTGCAGAGTTTTCATTAAACTTTGCTAAAATGCCTTTATCCCGAGAATGCTTAAGGTTAATGTATTTAAATGGTCGACTATCATGACACTATATCTCCTAAAATATGTCAATGGTTTTCATGAACTTGGATAACAATTAATCTTTCGAGGACAAAAATCATGAAACAATATTTGCTGTATTTTTATTTAAACTGTCCACTTATAAACTTAGTTTTTTACATAATCATTGAACAAATTTAAAATGACAAAGAGTCTTGCTCCCGTTTGCACGTACAGTCTTTATACTAAGACAGGGTGCATTGATTGAAATAAGAACACCTGAAGTTTGTCTGTACTGAGGAAGTGACAAATTATTATTAAGTTATTGCTTCCTTTCTCAGAAATAACTAATGAAAATCTAAATAAAGCTGTTACTCAATTAAGTCAATTGATAATGAATAATAATCGTGAACATACTTGTCAGGGCTTCATTTACTATCTTGTGTTAGTTTCCTGTTACACATGTGATTTTGATTTAAAACATTTAAGATGGGAAAATGGAATATTGTACTAAAGATCAACATTCGCTTTCAATTGGAGCGTTATTAGGCAATACATTGTCAATACGTAAAGGCAGAAATAAGTCTTGTAAAAGACTCTTTTTTGTTCAGTTGTTGTCATATGTTTAAGCAATGCACGTAGCTGGCTCATTCAAGTCTGCAATATGATTCATTACATACATGTACATGTACTTTGGAGCTATAATTGATCGCAAGCTATTACTCAGACAACTCATTTCAGGCACTCCCGGTATATCTGGGAAAGGTTTTGGCACAAATATAATTAAGATTGTTTACAGTTACATTGAAATCGTTGGCTGAAGAGGAAGGTCTTTCACTTATGCTGACGGAAGTTTGTAAAATCCTGTCTTCACACGCCACTTTCGTTGCGATCAAGGTTTGAAACTCTGACAATTCTTAAAATGTGGTGAACTTTGACATACAGTACAAACACTGCAAATAAAAATGATTATACTTCATTGATTCAGAAAATCAGCTCTGTTTTTAAGGGTTATCGCACAGTTCAGAGGCATTTCTTTGATATATCTGTCTGTCCTGTTAAACAGTCGTAGCAGATGTGTTTTTTATGCCGGTCACGTATAATGTATGGTTCCAAACGCAGGAGCAATTTATGTTTGTCAAAAGAGGTGCTGACAAAATAATTGAAGTAGTCTAGTTGCATAATTTTCAGTCTTCCGAACTTTTAAACAAGAGCATAAATCATTTTAGATTTTGCAGAAGTCAGTAAGAAAACAAAACAAATAATTGCTTCAGTTTGATAAAAGATATAAAAGAAATCTTTTGTTCTTTCATGTTCACAACTACAGGCTGAAAAAAAACTCTTTCATTATTAATTCAACTTTTCTTTTTCACTTTACTGCTATTTGTAATTTTGTCAAATGGATCAAAAACTATATAGTGCTTTAAATTCGCTTTTTTCCATATTTTTGAAAATGAATCGGATTGCGGTTTGTTGATTTCGCGGAGTTTTTTTTCGGAAGCGTGTACATTAAAAGATGCTCCTTATTGCTAATGCACTATGCAAATGGCTTTAATGTATGTAAATGATCCATGCGTTATACTAAATATAGCCGACTATACATACTTGGCGGTATTCTGTGTGTAAGCCGTCGGTAACTGTGAAAGAGATGCAAAGCGTGACTTGTTTACTCTCTTTATAAACTGTCAGAACCAAACTGATATGTCCAAGATCGACATTTATTTTAGATTGGCTGTCTACGCCTGATAATGTGTAAAACTGTTAACGGTAGGCTTTGTTTGCGCATACATTTGTTTATGCTAAGGGACAACTGGAAAACAATTTAAAAATGATAATTTGATATATTTTGATGGAGAAAATAAATATAAACCAGAAAGTTTACTGCGATTTCTACGTAAATTATTAGTTTATTTGTTTGTTTTTAGTTTGTACAAGACGTTTAAAGTGGATAAATTTCAATTGATCTGCAGTAAAGCCATTATGTATTTTTTCCCATTTCAAACAATAAATTTCCGTTTCAAGAAATTTATTTCTGTTTTAAGATTTGTTTATTACATTGTACTACTCATGTATGTATATGAATCACGTTTGTTGAATTCGCGAAATATCATAGTCCCCGAATATCGCGAAGAAAAATCTTGATGAATACCCCCTATGCAGTACTTGAGATTAGTCTCCACTTGGTTCCTCAATCTAAATACTCTGCTATAGTACGCTATAGTTATATGAAAGGAAACGTGTTGTAATAGATATGTTACAGAATACAGTGCATTTATGTAAAACGTTCAGGACAATACGAAGTGACCGTCAGTGGAACAATTCGGGATAATGGGCAAATTACATAATGTTTTTTACTACTGGGGCAAAATAAAGGACAGGCCTGTGGAAAAAACTCGTAGACATGCCTTTTATAATACCCTAGTAAATAAAATGTATTTTGATACATGTATATGCTTTTTTCACCGTGTCTCTATCCTATAGTTTTCTTATGGGATACAGCAAGGTTACACGCATGTTCTTCATTTTTCATCAATAGTACTGGCATCCAATTGCCTAATTCGAGCATATATAATATAATAGGGTTATTAGTATAGTAGCGTGATCCAGCATGCCGGATTTGCTCGAGTCGTGCGTCGGATCATACGAGTGCGTAGCACGAGTTTGATCCGACCTCGACGGAGCAAATCCGGCTTATGGATCCATTCTATACTAATACCCTTTTATTTATCCTTTTGACCTTGTCTGCGCGAATAAACTAAATTAAAATGATATTCTAAGCATAAAATTGAAGAAAAACCCTTTTTCGCGAAATATACGAAGTATGCGACGCCTTTTATTGACGTCATCGTATAAAAAATAGTAACGACCCAGTCAAAAGCGCGTTATTAACGTCATGTGTATTTAGAGCCAATTGAATGCACTCTTACAATTTGCCGCGCTATTTGTATTCCACTACATCCATACGGATTTTTTTCTGTCAGGCCGTATTTGGTTGAATATGCTTATTTTGGCATATATAGATATATAATAAATTAGTAGTGTTCTTCAATAGAGATACGTACACGCTACTGTTGTGTAAAACACTGACTACATTTGATCCATTCTACGTTAAAGAAGTCAACACATTTTTATATCGTATACATGTCATAAATACTTAATCCTGATTGGCCGATAGCGCTCACGTGCCGGGTCTGCAAAAGTATGTGTAGACCTGGAAATGATGTCTACACATACAGACCTACATGTCTACAGACCTGCACGGATTTTTAAGACATCATTTCTGTTATATTTTCGTATGATTTCCACTACTCCTTATGAGGTATATGATATAATGATTATAGAATAATTCGGTCAATACATAGTTTTGCGGACTATGTCTATATCACTTTTTACAGGTCCGCAAAACTATGTATTAACCTAAATATTAGTCTATAATTGTATAGTATTACGAACTTTCAATTAGTAACTGTTTCTTTGTATAAAAAGTAGATAATATTTCCCTGAGTATTTTATTTAAAGGTATGAAACCTATGAATAGACGGTGTTCCTCAGCGGCCCACTTAAACTTGGTCCTTATTGAGATATATTGCAATTTCCTCCGTGTTAAAGAGCCACTTTCACGGCAGATTATATTTTGTTCAGTGTTCATTCGTTAAAAGGACCCACAACATGTGCTTTTAATCTATATTCAATTTACAGGTTTCTATGACCAGAGCTGAAGTCTCAGCTAAAACGAAAGTGAAGTGGGGTATTTCTTGCGTCATGGTTAACATGCTGTTTTTCGCTATTTTTTGTTTTGTATAAAGATAAAATGGACAGCCGTGCAAGAGGTGAAAGACTGAAAATCATGACTACAAGAAGCTGTATTTAAGCGATTTTTTTTAAAAAAAACAGTACAGTGTGTATTTCTAGGTTATGTATTTTTGACAGACCATTTCAATATTTGCCATCCTTCGGTATAGTTAAAACGTCGCTAAGGATTTTTTGACATTATGTTACGTTGATCAACTTATTATTGGATACAATTAAGAAATCAATGCCCCTAGCCTGCTTACATGTTTACACACATTACATATACTTGATACAAAACTCGACTAGTGTTTTGTGTTAGGCCGTTTATGCCGTTTAAATGTATATCCTATCAAACTAAACTTTTTAGCATGGTACTTTACAAAATTATATTCAGAAAGAGCAAAATAATTTATATTGTGTGTGATACTTCTTCAAGTTATATAACTATCACACTTATAATACGTTGAAATCTTATTTCCCAAATAATAAATCCAGAAATTTCATTCAGGAAAGAACGTTTCCGTGGTCGATTAGTTATAGTCGTAAACTTGAAATCACTGTAACCTCTCATAGATTTACATTTATTGGTTCGTAGAGTGACAGAGACCCTTGAACCTAAAAGTAAAAAAAAAAACGCTGGGGTAAATAGAATTAACTACATAAACAGAAAAAAAAAAAAAAAAAAAAAAAAAAAAAAAAAACCAAACAAAAAAAAAACCCCCCCCCAAAAAAAAACCCCCCACCCCCCCAGAAGTGCACACCACCAACACACACACACACACACGCGCACACACACACGACACACACACACACAATCATGTACACACACACATATACACTACCAACACACACTAGCATACAAAGCAAACACACGAGGACAAAACGAACAATTAAAGGAACACAGTGGGGCACCGCCTTGGAACGGTCAGTGGCAAAAACACCACTGGGGAGCTTAAACCGGTTTATGGTGCGCACCCAACCTCACTCTTACCCCCACTATGTTCCAAAGTCACAGGACAGTGTAAATAAAAGTAATCCCTGCTAGGTGAATCTCTAACACACGCAATGGAAACAAAAGACATGGTATGTAAAACACAAAAATGCTCGTGTATAAATATATAAAAAGCAAACCTTGAGAACCAAAAAACGTATGTACTCAATGCCTTTGCAGAAGGCAGAGCACCAAGAGAAACACCCTTAAGGGCCCGACGAAACAGGCCAGAGGACAGAAATCAAAACAGTTTCGTCCCAGTGGGATTTAAAAACTGCCCATCACAGAGTCCTCCCCCTCTTCCGTCAGACACAACCAAAGAGGGAAGCATAGCGTCCAACTGTAAACGGGTTGAACACCAAACATGCGGTGTGTCTCAAAACAGTTGGGTCGTAACCTCTTTTAACAAAACGTTTTATAATTTTAGCAAATACAGTTGGAAAATTGCCATGACCCAAAAACTTACGAAGTTTGTAAACCACATCCCCATAAAAATCGGGTTTTGAAATACCTTCTCGCAGAAGAGTCTTTAGATTACTATTGAATTTCAAAACCAAATCAGAATTACGATAGTAAAATTTAGCAAAATATTTACGCAATTTGTAATAACGGTAGCCCTGTTGAAGAAGTTTATTTGTAATATATTGATTACGTTCATTGAAATCCTCAACATAACTACACGCTCTGGCAAACCGAATTAACTGAGAAATGTATACCCCATAAGATGTAGCATGAGGTACATCCCCATCCAAATGGGGGAAATTTACAATACTAAAATTAAAATCATCCTTCTTGTCATAAATTTTGGTATGTATAATATTGTTATAAATAGAGAGATGTAAATCTAAAAATGAAGCACCAGTATCCAAATTGTTAGTTTTAATTAACTGGAGTTCCCGGGGATAAATAGTGTCCACCAATTGACCAAAAAACGGGTTATCCATATTAAGAATATCATCCAGATAGCGTGATGTATTATTAAAAGCAGTGATAATGTCTGCCTGCGTGTCTGGAGAAAGACTCAACATAAAGTCTCTTTCATAACAATATAAAAACAAATCTGCGACAAGGGGTGCACAATTTGTTCCCATGGGAATACCGATTACTTGTCTGAAAACTGCATTCCCAAACCTTATATAAATGTTGTTCAATAAAAAGGAAAGGGCTTTACAAACTTCGTCACAGGTCCACATAGTATAATGTTTAACAATACAGCTAGTAAAAAAAGCTTTATCGAAATTGCAGGCGAGAAATGTAACATTCTCCCTGGCAAAAGTCTTTTGAATTAGGGCAGTTAGCTTGTCATTTATCAAATTATGTGGTAAAGTGGTATACAGTGTAGAAAAATCGTATGTACTGACTGAAGTTACTTTGTAATTATTAACTTTAAACTTATCCAGGATTTCGCCAGAATTTTTGATCGACCAAAATAAATGTTTACCAGAGTTTTCGTATACTTTATCACAATAACTTTTCACGTGGGCTTTTATAGCAGTTAGGCAAGATGTTAATAGTTTTGAAATATTTGTAGTGGTACAAGAGCTTGAATTAGCGATGAAACGAGCTTTATATGGTTGTTTATGTAATTTAGGAATCCAGTACATAGTAGGAAGTTTAATATGTTGATCATCTATACGAACTTTCAAATTAGAAACTTCACTGATGTGATCAGTGACCACATTTTGTTCAACGGAAGGACTCAATATATAAGCTTTAGTGCTATTTAGTTCGTTTTGTAAAACATTAATATAATGCAGGCGTCAAATGATGATAATATTGTTGGCCGCCTTGTCTGCTGGAACTAAGACATACTTAGAATGAAATTCTTGGATTTCCTTTTTCAGATGTCTTAAAGTAAACTTGGGTTTTGATGGAAGTAGGTGTTCATTTGTTTGGTAAAATTTTGTACGAGAATCGACAATGTTAAAAATACTTCGTTTCCAAGACGTTAATGCATTTGGATCAGCATTCTCACGACGACACCATTTAACACAAAAAGTTTCGATGGATTCCGCAATATGACCACGACAAGCATGAAAATCAATAGTAGAAGGAATTCTGTATTTTGGTCCTTTAAAGAATAAATTACGAATACGCTTGTCTTTAATAATATCAAAATTACCAGTGATGACATGACCGGCATCTGAATAGCAAAATTTCGAGTTTTTACATTCGCAGTAAGAAGGGGTATTTGTTTGAACATCTAGGTCGGAAACAATTTTATTGTAATTGAATATAACATTTCTAACAGGTGTTTTATATTTATAACAGATAATAGGAACTTCGGAGTTTCGGAAATACTTAGGCACAGAATCAATGACACGTCTATCACGAAATATACTGGGTATATCGATGAAGTCAATACCTTTATTAATGAAATGAATTTTAAGAAAATGTCTATCATGATCAGATTGAGTGTCAATATGTGGACGGAGAACGTGTTGTGTGTAATGTTGGATAAGATATGACACAGTGTAAAACGGATCTGTTTGAATAACGTACTGGTCCGCTTCCTCGTCTAGTTTTTTAAGAGACTGAATAGATAAAGATGTGAGACGAGAAAGCATTGAATGTCTACCAGAGTTTGAAAGAATTATATCGAGGTCTGCAACAGAAATATTGACTTTTGATTTGCGCTTAATATTACCATTGCGTCTAATTCCATGAGACCTAGATTTACGTTTCCTAATATTTAAAATTGAAAATATATCGATATCAGGGTTTTTAGAGATATTACCTTCTTGATAAATATTATCATTTAAGCCCAACGGAAACGGTGACTGTAAATTTTTAATCCATTTGAATTCTGCTAAATGTCTACTATAAACGCCAATAATTTGAAAGTCTTTAGTAAAGCCTGTTCGCCTATCCGATTACCGGTTTTAATGCAATGGCTGCAAAACTATCATACACCTGACGCCCTTATACTATTAGTGGGATTTTCGTTTGGTTTTAAAATAAATTTCAAGGGTTCTAAAGAACCACGTGTCTCGAAAAATCTTAAATCGTTATAAAAATATCCAGGTATTGCTACGAAGAAACATGACAAGAAGATTTAAGTAGGAAGGGTTGCTAGCCCTTTCAATTATCTCCCTTTGCGGAATCTTCAGGTTTCACCGAGAAAACGCCAGGTAATTATAGACTTATTCCCCCAGCCTGTTCGAAACATTTTCAACTTTCTTAGAGTTCAGTATCAAAAGTCGAATTCCTAACAGACAGTTGATACATTATCTTGATTATTTTCTTGGGGGCGACAAAACAAAGAACGGTTGTAAGCAAAACATGCAGATTTTCACAGAAAGTATGCAGGAAATCGGAGTACCTTTAGCACACGAAAACACGGAAGGTCCGTCCCACATATTGGTGTTTTTAGGCTTAGAATTAGCCTCGCGCGAAATATTCGTTCGAATTCCTAAGGAAAAGTTGATAGAGGTCGTTGAAAAAATAGGTACAATAATGTCCAAAAAATCAGTCAAACTAAAAGATATGCAATCACTGATAGGCAGTTTGATTTTTGTTGTAGAGCCATCGCTGTAGGCAGACCTTTCTGTAGGCGTTTGATAGAGTCAATCGTCCGTATCATCATGTGAGAATAAATAATGAATTAAAACTCGACTTAAAAATGTGGCTGGAGTTTCTCAGTAGGTGTAACGGAATATCTGTCTTTCACGATAGGTTCTGGGTTACAAATGATGACAAGCAGTCTTTTACGGATAGCTCAGGTGGTGTAGGTTTTTGGATTTGGTTCAAAGGGCATTGGTGCCATGAAAAATGGCCTGAAAGTTGGAAATCAAAAGGCTTAACTAAAGACATTACAGTGCTAGCGTTATTCCCAATAGTTGTCGCTACTATAATTTTCGGAGATCAATTGCAGACAAGAAAATTCGTTTTTAACTGCGATAACAAGGCCGTTGTTCAGATTTAAAACAAGTTGACCTCAAAATCGGCTAGCGTGCTACCTTTATTACGGGTTTTGACTATGCAAGGTATCAGACACAATTGCTTGATTAAGGCATCGCATATCGCAGGTTCAAAAAATGACATTTCTGATGCATTGTCACGTTTTCAATTGCAGAGGTTTCGGAAACTGGCGCCATTTGCAGACCCGAATGTAACACAAATGCCGGACCATCTATGGAATATATCCAACATAGATCTAGACAACAAGCTCCCATCACAATTAACATGCTAGAGGGTATTATGCAAAATACTACCGACCGTAGCTCATAATGAATTCGAGTCCTTACTGTTTAAAGCAATTTTACCATTGCATATTTTCGGTTGTTCAGAGTTAGTGAGTTGGTTTCTACGCCAACATTGAATATAGCAGTCAAAATAAATGATATAAAAATAGGCTCAGGCGAAAAATCGGTATCAATTTGTCTGAAAGCTTACACAAATAATCAAAATTGTAATCTCGTAACACTAAAACTGCCATGTGAAGATAATGCTTTGTTGTGCCCGGTCTGCAACTTGGGATCTTACCTGAAAGTCCGGGGTGAAAGTGCGGGCGAGCTCTTTATTTACAAAAATTCGCCCGTAGTCACTCTTATCAGTTTTCTGATGTCTTACATAAATGCTTATAACAAACAAAGTATAGATCAGATAATTTCAAAACACACAGGATACTCATCAAGCTACAATGGGCGTGTCCGAAACAGATATCATGAAGCTAGGCAGATGAAGATCAATAGCTTATACTTCATACATTAGGGTAAATGACTCAAACTAAGTTAATGTCAATACAGATATATGGCTACTGGGGGACTCTATACCATACTGGGTCGGTGAGAGGGCGAAGTACAGGCATATCCCCACCTTAAACATACCAGCGGGATACAGCATTGCATGGTTGGGCATCCGGGGTTTAGGATGGGACGACTTCATCCACTGCGCTCAGCTGCCAGTTCTGTTCCGGACCCCTCCTAAGGTACTTTTGTTACATTTGGGCGGCAATGACGTCACGAACCATTCTCTCCGTTACGTATTCAAAATGATACAAGACAGCTTAGAGTACTTGCAAAGTGCATTTCCGGATTGAGTGTACGTCTAGATTGACATTTTACAAAGGATTAATTGGGGAGTTTCAGGGGGCGAAAACAAACCAATTGAGAAGAAAAGGAAACGAATAAATCAATTCGGGCGCAAATGTGTTAGTCTGGTGCAACCAATTTCACCAAACAAATTACACATACTGTAAATGGACATAGACGAGAAAACCACAGGCTTCTTTAGGAACGACGGCGTGCACCATATGAAGTGTGTTTGGTCATGTATATTGACGCTCTTCGCGATCTGATTTTGAAAATTTTGTAAGAATTTTGGGGAAATAAATTTGTTTGGATAATATCTCGTTTCAAATCTATTTTGTGGCGGAAAATTCTTACGAATAGGTGCGATCAGGAATGAACATGTTAGTTATTGTTGGCTCGTTTCATGCGGGGAATAAATTATATTGCATACCTATGATCGTTGTCTATCCCATAGTGCTGGTCTGTGGGTAGATTGCGATTTATTGTGTTCGGAAATATACTTTTTGTGTTAAATGAGCGTTAAAGAACTGGCCAGATAGCTATGAGTAGGCGTTCTTTTAATAGCTCCCATTTACAATAGGATGTTTGAAGCGAAGCTGTATTGAATATTGTTGCACTGGTGGTTTGTTTACGTACTGCGGGGCACCTTGCGGTTCTATTAATCGCCGAGCGGCGGCGAGAGTGGTTTCTTATGTGTCAAGGCTGTGCGGTGTAATAGTACATGCGCCGGACGACGGCGTAGGCAGTACTCGGTAGGTGTTATAGACACATATTTGCGTCAGCTGGTATAAAAGTGCAACAGGGGTAGGGTTATCTCGGGTTCTGGTCGCGCTCCTGATCGCTCCTTTGCGTAGATCTTCTATAGTGCCAGTCTGTGGATAGATCAAACTTCATCAGTGCCAGCCTGATGAAGTTTTTCCATGCCGTCATGACCATATCCGCCAATTCTGATCTTGAACATTTTATTCATTAATCTGAAATATCTAATAACATGTCACGCTGGTGATTAAAACCACACTATATTATTAATAGAAGGTATGAACAAACTGTTGTTGTTTTTGTTGTCATTGGTTATCAGTAATTGAGTCCTAGAATAATAATTCTATTAGATGACTATTCAAACTAAAAATGATTCATTGTATATAGACTACATCTTCACGGGCAGTATTCGTCAGAAAAAGACAGTAATATGCAGATATGTAAGTAAAGTACCTCTCGCATATTCATTTTTGAAATAAACATATTGATGTGGGTATTTATTTTCTTAGTTGGAGCATGTCCTATCTTTCTAAAGGGATTTCAGACAGAAAGTGATTAAAAGTTTATTTTAGTTTATTATAATCTTTGAGGCTGATTTCAACAGATTTCAAGGTAGTGGCCATTTTCGTTTTCGAGAAACTAAACATCTGAACGAATCAGCCATTCAATTGAAATGCTCAGATTTCTCTACAGCCAATCATTCGTTAGCAATCTTTTATTAGACCGGTCCAATAAGTGATATTTGCCCTAGTTTTTGTTATTGGCCCTATCTTTCAATTTTATGATAGCCCTACCTATTTTATCATGTAAGGTAGTTAACGAATATAAAAGCCAATAAACAATAGTTATTTAAAAACAACTAATGCCCGTTAACAACCATATTTTGGTAATTACTGCAGACAGGCAGTTTACCCAAGCATAATTCCTTGAAAGAACCATTATTAGACTCATTATTTCCGTATGAGACTTCGAAATTTCTTACATATTAAATACATATTGGTCGAATAAGTTTAAACTGGTACGATGTTTTGGGATTATATTATAGATATTTGGGAACACTCGCCTGAATTGATACAAGCCAAAATTAACTCAACCCGGTTTCCCCGCGAACAATACAGTCCGTTTAAATGGCATTTTAAATTTCAAAGGAATTCAAAGGTTTGCGAGATATTTAGGTAGCCGGAGTTACTTAAGAAGGATTAACTAGGGTGTTGGGGAGGTGCTTGGTCCGGGGAGCTACGGCGATACGTAAGGAAGCGAGGTAACCAGAGTTTTTGTTGTTATGTGGAAATATGGTGTCCAAATTCTTCAAACTCGGGGGATACTTCGTAAAGCTGTGCAAAGTTTAGGGCACAGGGCTTTTTACTAGGTTATGCTGATATATGTAGGCGTACACATTTCTGGCGGTCTGAAAGACACTGATCCGATTTCACAGGACTTCAGGCATTCAATGGCCAACGGAGTTTCGAAATGCAACTGAGATGTGAAGTCGCGTGTGTTACCAGTTACTGCTTTGATACTTCATAATTATGGAATGTTACCGGACACAGGACTAATGGGATATTAGTACCTAGTGGTGTTACCGGGTCCGCGTTGAACATGGGGCTTAGTGCATGTAGTCCGAGGAACTAGGGATTGCGGGGCATAACTATAACTGTTAAAAACATTTCACAAAGACCATATTTCAACATCAATATTTTTTTAATGTACGCAATGACACGACGACCTAGCATACGATGTCAACCGAATATTATTGTCTCTGTCGCGTGTTATTCAATAAAAAAGAGGTGATATAAAAATAGGGTTAAAATTGAATCTAGTAAATCAAAGTTTTAACTTAAGTCGGATGTCCGAAAAGGCGTCCGAAGTGTTTAACGTGTTATCACGTGTTATGTAAATGTAAACGGAAACGCATACATAATTTCCCTGAAGGACACACAAATGGAAAAGGCTTTTTAGGTTTGCAGAACAATATTCATTAATATTGGTTATATTAGATCATTTTCCCATATCAATTTTTAAAAGTTGTCTGGCTAGGAACCATATACATTATTTGAAGCTACTCCGATCGGATCAGAACGCCTCCGTGGTCGAGTGGTTAGAGTGTCTAACTGGAAATCACTGTAATCTTACATAGATTGAGAGTTATGGCTTTGAGCCGTGCTACTGGCAATGTCTCTTTATGTGAGAAAGTTTGCAGTTTTGTACAGAGGATAGGAGTCTTGTACTGGATCTTCCTATGAACGATGTTGAAGAGAACTTCCCCGTCCCTTCCCCTCCCCCACACGCCCCAACCCCTGCCAAAGTGACCAAAATACGGTTGGAATGTGTGTTAAACTCGTTAAGGAACATTCAACAACATGACGCCACTATAGAGATTACTTAAAGTACAAGTTGTGAAACTGACGCTTTGTTTTTGCTCGATTGTATGCTATCGAAGAAACAACGCGGAAAACTAAAATAGTCCTCAAAGTACAACGATATCAACAGACTTTTAATATTTTCAAACTCTTTCAAATACACCAGCGATCGTATTGTAAATTTTAAGGAGAATCTTAAGATGTTACTGGAATATGGTCCCGGATTTATTGGGCTCTTTCGTATAAAAACGGACGCATCTTTAAACTAAATGTTATTCCATTTAATGATACGCGGTTGCTCCCCCTATACTGTTTTAAAGCATTTACTTCCTCTTTCGGTTTCGAATTCGCAGGTTTGTGCAAAGATCAATTAATGGATTTATAACGTACAATGTACATGTTTTTATTTTCATTATAGTCAGTAGCTAGTAACTGATACTTCAAAAATAATACGTAAGTATAATTAACATGAAATAAACTTTATATATTGCCTTAACCAATAGGGTCGTAAACAATTGAATATTAAACCACTGACTAATTACGACACAGAAGATCTACATTTAAAGCTTTAGAAACTGAACAGGATATGGATCTGGGCAGATAAAAACCGTTTTCACTTCTGGCTTAACAAAATGTATTTGTGACCTATCAATCCAGATCTGTTCACGCTATGCCACGTTCATGATACACAAGACATCTTTATTTATTTCAAAATAACTTCCATAGTCATATACCAGTGCAGGGGTAAGAAGGTATTTGAAATATGACTTAATTCTTAAACATCTAATGTGTGAGGATTATGTATGTTCACAAGCAAATATGACTGAAAGTAAACTTTGCAGGGACTTATTTCAAAGTCATAAAATATAATCATGATATAGATTAATAATGTCTTTGTTAGCAGAGATGAATAACTTAAGATTTATGTTTATATATATATACTTTGTCTTGTAAAAACATTATATTTATGCTTCAACATTCAAAGTTGTAAATATACATTGTCATGCATGCATTACATTAATTCCAATTTCTCAGTTTACTCAAAGCTTTCAAATATAAATGTAATATTCAACATAGAATAGTAATGAAACTTGCTATATCTTCTTATTAGTAGTAAGTAACCGTTTATCAATGAAATGTTGCATTATGAAATGGATATCAATGTTTCTTTTGAAACAAGCCATATATGACACATTTAGGGGTTTGAAATCCGAATTTAATGAAGTTGTATTTTTGCAGTTTATTGTAACAAAACAAATCAACCAATTTCAAAACAACGTTTTATCTACCTAACTTTGTTTAATGTCAAAAACGAGAACAATCGGTTGTACTATCGCATAAACAACTTGACATATATCGAAACGACATAATCAATGTATGCAATCTCATATATGATAATAGAAAGGCTGTTTTGACAGGAGTGTAACTTACGATTTAATGATATTAAGCAAAATCATTCTTAACTAACAACATTTCTTTTGTTTTCAGCTTTAATATGTGAGAAGAATAATTAAGGAAGTTCAACTATGAGCAAACAATCTGCAGTTTCGTAAGTACAACACATTTATATAATCAACTCGTCTGTCCGTCCGTCTGTCCTACGGCCCGCAGTCACTTCTTTCTCCGTAGCATAACGTCAAAAGTATAAAAGAGAATTACCTGAGCATTCATGCAATGATAGCATAATGAGAGAAAGTACAGTGCCCAAACACAATACTCTACCTTACCTAATGTTTGAATTATCTCCATCTCTTACATTTTCTTTTCCGGCGCATAACTCAAAACGTACTGAGAGAAAATCCTTCAAATTGCATAGATGCCCACGAACCACGAACATGTGTTTGTCTTCATTTACTTGCTTATGCCTGTCCGGAGGATACCTTCAAATATATTATTCGAAACAGTGATATACATGTAGCACAATGAGGGGATATTTGTATAATTATTCTCCTTCGTACATTTTTTTGCCCCGCGCATTACCATTTAAATACTTTAGGTAATTCCTTCAAATTGCATATACGTATTGAGAGGGGACAATAAAGTGAAGCGGGATGTACAAGAACCATAACGATGTATTGCCATTTTTAAATAATATTCCTGAAATGGATTTTGTTGTACAAAGATATTGAGGGAATTTATTAGAATTGCAAACTTTAAGAGGTAGAGCAGTGTTTCTTTGGTGTTTGGTAGGATCGTTTTGAATGCAGAAAAAGATTTAATGGTTATTTTGTGTGTACACTTTTATGAAAGAGGGTTACCGTAAGTACTGACTCATTTGTTGCAGTGTCTAGCAAAACAAAATTAAACTTTTCAGTAATTATATGAACGTTATTTCCGTTTACCGGTAAATTTGATATTATTGATCGGAATGAAACATAAACATGCAATCAAAGAAAAAAAGTTCATATTTAAGAAATAAACAAAATAATACTTATAAGTGTAACGTAGACATATTCATCTTCTCTTGTTGGCAAATTATTGCTTTCAATGGAATATGTTAACACAATGTTAAAGTTAAGAAAGTTAATATTTAACCATTTTACCAAAAAAAAACACATTCGATAGAAATTAAAAATATTAATAGTTTTAATCATTTGTCTGCAGATAATTGGTATAAAGTAATCAAGTAGCATAGATACCATCACAGTGTTGTTTCTGTCTTACATATAAGTAACACCCTTAGCTTAAGGTTAATGACAATGTAATAATGGCCATGATGTGGTAATTAATGCCAATATCCTGCAGAAGGGCATTTTCAGGGCTTCCTCCTCTAGCTTCGTACAGGAGCCCACTATAGGGTAGGCCACTTACGTCCCAGTTTAGTTGACCAAATGGGGACTTACTTTTCGACTCAGAATTTACCTTCCGAGCCAGCGGAACTTGGATTCCGCAGTGTGCACTATTGCACCCAAACCCTTGCGGAAACCATTGTGTTGCATTATATGGGAAGCTACTCTGGTGTACGAGAAAGATTTCACAGACAACTATTACATATGGGATTGCCTAGCTGTACTATACTACATTAACCGGGTCTCCAGAGAGCTCTGTGTGTGATGTAGCCGTAGTCGAAACTTGGGAAGTACTGTTACCACTTGAGCACCGCAAAGCTGGAACTTATTTTAGGTACCGCCAGGGAAACTAGCCTATACTGGACAACTCAGTAAACCGCCAGTTTGGCTTCGAAATCTGTTTAACAGTGTAACGGGTGACATGCTTGGGCTCTCATTTATAGTACGCTATGTAATTAGCATCGATGGTCCTTAATAAAACCACGAAACGAAGAAGCGTGTGCCGTTTAGTATAACTGGCGACATGCTGGGGGTTTCATCAACTAGTACGCTATGTTAATAGCATCAAAGGACCATTATAAAACCACGTAAGAAAATAAGGTTGATGAAACTATACACGTTTTTCCTGTTCAAACTGTAACTCTGTTATACATTGAAATATTTTAAAATGACTTGGCACCAACTTATAGTGTTGTGCGCTAGTAAGAGTCCACACCTTGAAGTCATTGTCGCAGAATGGTTTTATAAATTGTATGTAAATAGTTCATATCTATATCAAAATTAATGTGTGTAGACTAATTATACTTTCTTGTTTATTGAATAACGGTGAGTATTTCAGGAATATTATTTTATAATAAATAGAATTAAGTTGGTTTTCCTGATGCACATTGTCACGATACGGACTTAATCACAACTAGGGCAAAAACTGTTTGCGGTCGGATAGCTAAGTCGAGAGAGCATTAGTCCTGTAATCGAAGGGTCCCTAGTTTGAGTTTCGGTCAGGGTGTATATCATTCTCATCCTGTGACATTTGGCTCCTTTTGCCTGGATAAGGATAAATCTTGACAGGACGTTTTACGGCGACATCTAGCTACTTGTACCTATCTCTTTCATATACTACAAATCGCACTGACCATCTTTTCTAAAGATAACTCTGGTTTTAAAGTGAAATAATATCTAAATCTTTTTTCAGATTCGTACCAACGGACGGCCTTGAGCAAGAACTTGACAAGTAAGTCTTTTATTGTTACGCTGTTGTTATGTTTACTTGCTTATTTGGCGTATGTTGGCAATAACTAAGATATTTATTTATAGTTATGAGATATGTATTCACTGTTGAGTAAGCTCCTGAAGTTATGCCGTGAATAATAATTTAGAATTTGATGGATACAAATCCGTCAGTGCATTCTAACAAAAGTATTCCTTCTATTCCTGGAAGAAGTATGTAACATTTACTATTTTTATCTAGTTTAATCATATTTTATTGTAAACTGTTTTACATATATATAAACATAATGACAATTAATACATGCAGTTGTAACATTTACAAATGGATTGGACCACGAGTTATACCAACCCAGTGAACGGCCTGTTCCACATGAAATAATATTCATATAAATGCAACCAAAATGGCAAATATATGCAAGTTATACAGAGTTCTAAGAACTGAACACAAATTGTAAATTAAATAAACAAATTTTAAAAAATGAAAAAAGATGTTAGAACCACACATCAGGATAAATCACATCAGTCAAAAAAAATGAGAAAAAAAGGAAGAAAGATTTGAGTTTACTGTGTTGTTCGACCGGCTGCAACCGATTAGCGAAAAGCTGACAATGAAAGAAATAATGTTCGACATATTCGTTGACACAGAGCATCAAAGGGTGCCGAGAAACAGATTTTATTTCATCGTTATATGAGTAAAAATGGTCAGTAAAAATTTAAAACGAATAATTGAACCAAAACATTTTATTTTCGAACCATGAAAATCTGCTTTCGCTCCCGGTTTACATGGCATTTGGGAAAGTAGAAATATATACTTCCACTGCAATGTCATACGTTTAAATATTGTTGTCATTTTTTGTCAATTACCTGCAAATTTAATGAATTACATGATGGACTGAATTATTTTAATCAATTGACCCATGAATGAACCCAAAACTCCTATTATCGTATGTGAAATATATTTTTTTTGCGAAAATAGCTATTTTCGGATTTCAGCTACACCATCAATATGCTGTAGTACACAAACACCTAGTGAGGAGCAATTGTTTCACGTTTTCCATTTTTTTATTTATTATACTATATCTAAACGCACTTAAAACATTAACAACTCCCCTTCCATATACAATATTCCCCCCCTACAAATAAAAATATCATTCCAAATAGGACGCCATACTTCAGGGCTTTGCCGTACACCCATTGATATCAGTATATGTTAATAACTTTTTTAATGCCACTAACACTTTTTTTCTGAATCAATAGAACATTACAAAGTGTTCTCTCTTTTTTCAGTGTAGTGTTAAAGCTGAAGAAAGAGCTAAAGAAAATGAACTTGAGGTACATTTTAAAAAACCTACATCAATATACACAATGGTTAAATTAATTGCTATCAATGTACGATATGATGTTTTTCTGCTTACTGTTATGAGCACTGTTTGATTTTCGGAAATGATTACATGCAATACAGGCATGTAATTATATCTAACAGTATGTATATATTTTTTGTCTCGTTTCTTACAATTTGTTTAACAAAAGATGGGTTTGCGGCCGCATAATGATCTATAATATCAACTGTTCTTGTAGGATAAAAGATTTGGAGAAGACACTAGAATCCAAGGAAGAGGAAAATAAAGCAATTATTGTACAAAATGAGAACAGGTGAATATTCGATAAAGTTGATTAATCATCATAGTTGTATGTTAAGCCAAATTGTTTGCTAATTCTTGTAAGTATCTTACATTGTCAGCGAAAATCATAACATATCAAATTATGTTACGGTTTTTTACATTGTTGTTGCAATGGTCGAACATGTCTCAATAGTTTTATTAAAACAAAGTATATAGAATAAATATATTCTATTATTGAATTAAAACAAGTGTGTGATCCTTAAGTAGGTCAGTGTGCATAAACTGCAATAAAAAAGAATTTCATTAGCTAGGTTTAAGAATTGATTTCTACAACAATCTACTTTTATTGTCAACAACAGTGTTACTTGACAGTTTAAGATTACTCTCCTTTTGTAGATACTTTGATGTAATGCAACAGGTAAGTAGTTAAATGTGAAATACTCTGTCATTTCAGCGCAAAGAAAACTTTTTTAATTTGTTGAAGGTCAAGACTGAAGTGGTTTCAAAAGCTAGTGTTCGGCTTTTATTTCCCTCGGTCTTGACATCCACTAATCAAACCACAAAAATGACGTGAAATCCAAAATCCACCAAACAAGCAGGGTCTGAATTTCAAATGTCGAAATCACAAGTTCAAAAGTCGCCATATTGAAATGCAGCGTAAAATCCAAGCTCGAAAATAAGCAAATACATCACGATTAAAACATAGTTTGGTGGATTTCTATGATTTCTAATTCTGTTTACAAACGAAAATGAAAATATCTTCAATAATCATCAAAATGGTTTGTGTTTTAAACATTACTGAAGTCCTGAAGACAACCACATTGAGAAATGTTAAGATTTCAAACAGTTTAAAATCATTTAAAGTATATTTATTTACAGCAGACATCCAGTTCCAAGATGGGATTTCACTATGTTAAAATGAGTTTTGATGTGATTTTAACAATGTAATTAAATGTATTTGTTGAAAAGTGTCACATCCTTACAGCCCTTTTGAAATGATAAGAGTACAAATGTTTTTTATATATTAAACATTTAATGAATTGAGTGAATAATGTTTACTAAAGTCTTACATGTATGATTATATCTTTTAAATTGTCAGGTTGAAAGCACTGGCAGATGAAATGAACAGGAATCAAGAATTACTTAAACAAAAGGAAAAGGAGATTACGATTTTAAAAGAGAAGAGTTTAAAGTAAGAATCGACTGTTTCGGAATCACAGTAAATAAAATCAATAATGATTGTTCGAATGATTATCATAGTATATCAGTTTAAGACATTCTACAAGCAGCGACACGTACATACTAGTGCTTGCATTTGTAAATCATTCAAGATTTGGTAAAATTGTTTGCGGCATATAGCGAGTACAAAAGTCAATTTGTACCCTTGGAGCTATGTTTAATAGCCACCAGTGACACTTTATGACTAAAGACGATTTGAGTATCAATGAATGCCAGAGAAATATTTGATTCGAGTTTGTTGTTGTTATAGATTTAACAGAGTCCTGAAATGCACGAAATATTAAGCGTTTTATGTAGATGTCGGGCGATAACAAAATGTTATTAACTGTCTACATGAGTTGTTTGTAAATAATTCAAAACAGTATTAGTCTCTAGTCTGCAGCATTAAATAGCTTGAGGATTCTTATTTCATTGTAATTGTTAAAACATAGTTTCATTGCTTTGTAAAATGCAATCAATGTCATTTCAAAACTTAAAAATAGAAATTTTCCTTTACAGAGACAACATTTATCACCAAAATATGATCAAGGAAAATGAGGAACATATTAAAAGACTGGAATATGATATTCAATCAATGAACAATGATATCAAAGAGTTGAACCTTGAGCATAGCAAACAAAGTGAGAAGCTGAAATTCAACTTAAATGAAACCAAGCTGGAACTTAAGAAGAAAACAAACGCAGAGAGAGTACGAATCAATGCGTTTGAGTATAAATTTGATAAGTTACAAACAGAAAATGATGAACTTGTTCATTCACTCAAAAGCACAGTTACTTCACTGAGATCCGAAAGTGAAGAAAGAGCAAAAATGTAAGTACATGTAATTGTTAACGTAAATGTATTCTCTATGCAAACACATCATGATATATATTTCAAAACATGCCGAAACAAATATAAAATAAGAGATTATACATGGTTGCTCAATTTAACTTCAAACAAATGCTATTTTTTATATGCATTTTATGAGGCGCTATAGGTTCATTCGCGTAAAAAGACATTTCAGAGCATCATGTGCGTGGTCTTGAACACGTTGTGTCCCTTACTTTTATGATGTGACGTTGGTATGTGAAAAAACATAAAAACATTGCAAAAAAGTAAGTTTTTTTTTTTTTCACCCCCATAAAAATTAAAAAAAAAAAAAAAAAACCCCCCATAAAAAAAAATATTTTTTTTTTTTTAAAAAAAAAATTAATTTTTCCAAAAAAAAAAACCACCCCCCCCCCCCCCCACCAGTGGAATCAATTTCAAAGAGAGTAATATGGTATGATTTTGTCTTGCCTAAGATTACCACCAATACATTGCACATGGTGGGGATCGGCACCGGGACCCATCTACCCTGAGTTGACGCACTGCCACTTCACCACAGCGGCTCCAATTATATTTTGAATATACTTTGATCTTTTGCCGATAAAAACAACACCCCTTTGTTAATTGTTATTTTGCTCATATTCAGTTGAAATACTGAAAAAGAAAATATTCTAGCTTCGGTAAGCCTGTTTGTTTAAGACCAAGTTTCCTAGCGGTTCATTCGGAGGCTTTTTACGAGATATTGCCTTAACAAAACCTATGTATAGGCTTTGAACATAAATAATTGAAGTGTCACGACTGTCACGCAAAAGACCGGTTTCCCTTTCCAAAGTTTACTTGGAAAATGATAACAAGCAGTTCTTTCATAATTGAGCTGATCCCAAACTGTACACACTACTCATAACAAATATGAAAATTAACATTCTAAAGCAATAAGTAACTCAGGTCATGTACGGAACGAAAGTAATGCAAACTTCTAAACAACATTGGTAAGACTATGCTATACCATAATACAGACATTTCCTGAGGGAAGATCAATAGTAACTGTTACTAATCTACATTATATTAGTACTATCATTAAGTTAATAAAGAATCGGAAAATTAAAACACATTTGAGTGGTCTGTTCTATACCGTATGTCTTCAAAAACATCTGATATGGAATTGTCAATAATTTGATAGCCCGGTGGTCGCTATATAAGTTACAGATACCAGTTGCTTAGTTACACAAATTACTTAAAACAGAGTCAAATACAGACTAGTTAAAACGTAAATGTACCTGGAGGAATTCCTGAAGAATAAAATTGAAGTGTAATTTCATTATTTCATTGTATTTGCATTTTCGACTTATAACTTGTCTGAGCTGACATTACATTCTTGAAGGTTTTCGTGTTTCTTTCCGTTTATATACCAGTTTTACTATGAAAGCGCCATATTGTGCAAATGAAAGATGCGTCTTTCTGAACTCTTTCAATTATTGTTTGCTGATGAAATAACATCCGTTCCAGTGGTGTTCATCGTTTAATAAACATTGATTTGGAGTACTGATACGCAGTGATAAGCCACGAAGGCCGGAGGCCTGAGTGGTTAATAACTGCGCATCAGTACGACAAATTATTATTTATTAGACGATAACAACGCTGAAAAGGATGTAATTTCGATTCTAACATGAATCATTCCTGATCTACGTATAGAGTAATCCTGAAAGTGTTTCTCTACCTAACTTCCATTTTCAATTCAAACAGAGTGTAATTGACGCTTGTGTTCAGTCATTAAACGATAGTATTCATGATAGCCAGTTTGTATAGAGTTTGTGTATGTACACACATTTTAAACTTATGTTTGGTTTGGCAAAATACCTAGAAATTGTTCATATTAAGTACAGAATTGCTTTCTCAAGATTAAGAATATCAGAACATCAACTTAAAATTGAAACGGGCAGGTATGATAATGAACGAATTGATAGAAATCTGCGTACTTGTAAAATTTGTAATTCTGGTGACATTGAAGATGAATACCATTTCGTGATTTTTTGCCCCATATATAGAGAAATTCGTAGACAATACATTAAATCATGTTGTTTTTTTTTTTTTTCTTGTTTTTTTTTTTTTTGTGAAGCAGAGCTTCTTTTATTCATATATAATTATATATACATATATACAGCTAGAAAACATTTTCAAATACAGTTTAAATATTGTTTTGGATCTTATTGATAAGAGTTATATTTACATTTTTGAACTTATAATAATGATGCATGATTTCGAATTCTGATTTAAAAACTTATATATATATATATAGTCCAGTAAAACTAGCCCAAAAAATCACCTAACCTAGACAAAATTGCAAAAGTTTTGTTTTGCACATTTTTAAGTTGTATAGTGTCTGAACTATTACCAGAAAAAAATCACACGCCCAGAAGTTGGTGGAAGTACCTAAAATTGACATCCAAATACAGATACTGTCATTTTTATCCATTTCTTTATTTACATACTTTGGATAAATATACTGATCCAGTTCATCATTTAATGCAATATTATTATTAAACATCCAATACTTTGCATGCATGTTAACATTTTTAAAGCAAAATGTGTTCAATAAAACATGTATTTCAAAGTTTCAAGCAAAATTACTTTAACTGATGGGGTAGATTTACCCCACCCACTTTTGGAAAAAAACATTTTTTTATCAAATTATTCATAAAACACCTAGAACTGATTTAAATGAGCACATATGTTTTAACAAACACACTTCTATTCTTTTATGTAAAAAAGAAATCACCACAAGTTCATAATAATATAATTTTCTGCTTTATCTCACTTACTTGCTCATGCTTCAAAAATGTATTCACATGCTTTGGAGAAATATACTCATTAAATTCATAGATGAATGTAATATTATTATTAAACATCTAACAGTTTGCATTAATGTTAACATTTTGAAAGTAAAATATGTTCAATAAAACATTTATTTTAAAGTTTCATGCAAAATTACTTAAATTGTTGGGGTAGATTTACCCCACCCACATTTGGAAAACTATTTTCATTTGTTGAATAATTCATAAAACAACCAGAACTGACTAAAAGTAAGCTTATTTGGTTAAACAAACACATTTCTATTCTTTTATGTAAAAAAGAAATCACCACAAGTTTGTAATAATATAATTTCGTGCTGTATCTCACTTACTTGCTAATGCTACAAAATTTTATAACGGTTGGTGCTTCGTAAAACAAATAATATACCTTTGTAATTACACTTCTTAATTGCTTATGCATTATAAAATTCCAACTAAAAATGTAGCTGAAAATCGCATGGGAAAACACATGTAAACAGTCATAATAAGATTTGATGCACTCTTTTGTAATAAATCACTGATCTATAATAAATGTCTACTTGATTTCAACGTTTGTGCTGAAACAAGTTTTTGGTGCAGTCACTTTAGATATGCCAACAAATCAAAAACTTCATTGAGTATATAACACACAACACCTTTCCAAAACCCAAACTGCGTAAATATTCTATAATCAAAATACAGTTAAACAATACCATATTAAGATACCATTTTCAAAGGTCATTTTCATTCTCTTCATCATCTACATTCAGTTCCATTAATGTAGGAGAATTCAACTCACACCACGGCATACTCCACAGCTAACTGAGCATTCCAAACCGTGCTTCCTGCAAGTACAGCGTTTACTGTCGCACCCCGTTTTACAGTTACATCTGATGACTTTCAGTAAATACTCTGGTGCTGGCGGTAATGTCATATTTACTGGACTCAGAATGTTTTCTGTCAGCTCCCAGCCCCATTCCAAAGGATCAAGATTTCCATTGAACATCCATATTTGAGTTTGCCAATACACTCGGAAACTGTGAAATGCAGCAGCAGAACTGGTAGGTGGGAGACTATGCGCTTCCACAAAGCTAGTACTACATGAAACATTCCTTGCAAATTTTTCAAAACGAAGATGATCCAAACATTCAGATGTCCCCTCTCCAAACAGATAAACAATGGCCTGTTCTCCAAATTTCCTGACATCATCTTTTGTTTTTGCATTTATAAACATTAATGCAATGTCCCTGAAATCCTGCTTTGTGCACAGAACTTTAAAGGCTGATGCTTTCCCAATTCCATGTATTTTTGAAGTTGTGTCACATCCAGTCAGTGCATGAAAAAAGGGAAGTAGTGTACAGACTTCATGTCCAACCAAGACCTTTACCTTTTTTATATCCCAAACCCTTTTGCCTTTACCTCGTTTTTGCTTTGAATCGGATCGAAAGTAAACATCACATTTCCTATCATCAACATGATAACATAGTAATACCAGCAAATCTGTATCTTCCCCGACGACCACAGTATTGTTGGTTTCTGCTGACTGGGTGGCAGTTTTGACAATGAGGCAATCTGCATCACTTGTGGCCTGTTTCACAGGTATTCCATGCTGTACAAATGTTTCCCTGAGGAGGGCAATAAAGTTTTTCTTATTGTCAACATTTCTTAAGAAGACATCTTTCTTTGTTTTGCATGGTGTTGTTTTTGTAAAAAGAACTTTGGTTCCAGTTGCACCATTCTGCCTCCTTAGATGGGTAACATCTTTAGTAGATGGATTGCTGATGTAACCATCAAACACAACTATAGTTTTCTGGTATCTCTGTTCCAAATAATTGGTATACTCTTCACATATAGATCCAAATGACATTCCTTTCTGCCATGGAATCCTTTGTAAAAGAGAGCCTCCATCAATGACATACACATACTCGTCTGAATTCAAAATGTTTGATGAACTGCAGTCCCCTAGTTTCCACATACTTTCGGCAAGAAGAGATTTTGTAGGCTGTCTTGGCATACCAGTATTGTCAAAAAGTGAACTTGGAACACTGCATAACTCATACTGGAAAAGATCTTTTGTATCATCAACTATTCTTCCAGCTGCAGTGATCAATCTTTGAAAAAGTAGCTGAGTATCTATGTTGATTGTTTCTCCTGACAGTGTAATTGATGTTCTCTCAGACAAAGTGACAGCTTGCCAAGATCTCTGGAATGAAAATTCATTGACTTGCTTCCCAACCATTTTCTGAATAATTCTATTACCAATTTCCTCAGCCTGATCAGCATTTACTGTACTACCAGCTGTTAATCCAGTTTCGATATTATAGAAAGACTCTTTAGATGAATCAAAGGGAGTTCGGTCTTCTAAAAATGACAAAATGACACTTGTATCGTTTGCATCCCTGTCAATTCTGGATTTTCGAATTTCCTGATGTCCATCATTACCACTGTTCATTCCCAACAGTTCAAGCATTGCATTATTTATCTCTGCTTTGGCTGGCATAGACATCAACCAGAGTGCCCGTTGAGTTTCGCTTATCCCTCGACCTCTTGTCAGTCCCCCTACTGTCTTGAGAGATCTCATCAACACTTGTTCTATAATTAAATCTGTTGATAAACCAGCCCAATCTTTTTCCGTTCTTCGCACAGAATGGAAGCCTAACACAAACGCTTCATGTACCTTTGGGTGACTTTCCTTCAACTTCAACATTTTCTGTAGATAAATGTATGCCGACTTCAAATACAGATTATGACCAGACGCTGCAAAGAACGGAAGCATCCTACAGACAGACCGTAAATGATCATACCAGTTGCCTGTCCGTTCTGCTCGTATAAAATCACGCAATACTGATACCATTTCCATGTATTGGATCCATAGCTTGGACGTGCGATACCCTTTTAAGTGATCAGTTTTGAGTGCCAGTATTTCACACACAGATTTCATACTGATATTTTCACATATGTCTTCTTTTTGTATGTGTCTTGATTCCAGTTTATCATATAACTCTGCAAGATTATCTAAGAGTTGTTCATTCCCAGTCTGTATCTCTCCCTCGAATGATGCCAATGAACGTTTTACTTCTTCTTGATCTGACTCTTGCTTACAAAGTGAAGAACTTGGTTCACCCAAAGGATTATCCATATTTATTTTTGCCCTGTATTGAAGTTCATGTGACATCAAATCACCGGAAGCTATGAATTTATCTTCGTTTTGTATCAATGTATCTGTAGCATTAGAGTTCATGAAAAGTTGTCCTTGTGTTTTTTCTTCATGAATGTGCGGCATGCAGTGGATGTTTAAAGCGGAAGACAGTAAAAGCGTGTGAAGTGCTGTATCAACGATGAAATGTCCTCTGACAGCTCTAGCAACTGCTTTTCCGGTCAACATATGCATCACAGCATTGGAAGAATAGATGGTTTCTAATACCTCTTTCAAACCAGAACCAGTCATCAAATGTCCTATGCATCCAAGAAAGCTCATCTCAGTGTGGAAACCACCTAGACGAGGAACAACATTTTGTAATGGACTTGAAGGCTGTTCAGTATCCAGTATGTATGTTGCTTTCTGGAATAACGGCTGATCAAATGTTAAAACTGGTGTTACATCATACTTTCTACTAATTTTGGCAACAAAATGTATGGTAGAGTTGATGCAAGATAAATCACTAGGTGACATGTCTATCATGGGAAGGAATGTAATGCTTGACTTTGTAGAAGGTTTCTCTTGCTTTTCATACAAATGCATAAATCCTGACCAACTTGGTCTACCAGGCCGCAATGGAAACACAACCTTTGAAAATGTGTTAAATATTCTATCTTTATTGTTGTGATCTGTTACATCAAAGTCTGCAAGTGCTTGAAAAACATCTGCTTTCATTTCATGTTCAGGTTCTTTGAAGTACTTAATTTCGATTCGTCCAAGTTCTACTACTTCATCAAGGTTTATTTCTCTGCGAGGAACACATGTGTGTACTGGTATACCTGGTGTATTGCAAGCAATTATACCCATTCCATGGAAAGTGTTGTTTCCATCTAATGTTCTTACATTATGGTCTACATTGTCAGCTGAGAACTGTACAAATGATCCTGGAAAGTAAGATGGCATACTGATGTTCAACATTGCAGCTGCATTTGACTCAAACTTCTGCACTTCCCAGTACGAAGAACAGAAACCCATACTATTCAGAGTATCGATCAAGAATCTGGAGCCAAAATGGTGATATAGCTGTACTGCAAGTGCAGTCTGAAGAGGAGCTTGGATATTTCGGGGTCTACAATTTTGTATAATTGCTTGACCAATGGACCCAATCTTTACAACTTTTTCTTTTTCACTGAACAGCAGGCTAAGAAATTGTTGTAGGCTCTCTGGAATGAAACTTCTATTTTTCTCGCTTGAAGCTATAGAGTCTGGCGACGGATACACATTATTATCAGTAACAATGCCCATAATATCCGATTTAATCAATTTTGCAACTGTTTTGATTAGTCGTTTCTTTTCTTCATCTTCAGTTCTTTTTCTTTTGTTTTCTTCAAAGCTGTGTAAAATTGAAGATGCTGTTTGCTTTAGTGCAAGTTTATCAACTTGTCCTTCTTTGCTGCTTATAACAAGTGTTTCGCCAAAATAATCTATTAATTTCCTTTTCAAGTGCTTCGCCGAGTATGCATGTTCACCACATGCTTGATCCATCAAAGTAACCAGTTCTGAAATAGTAACAACATCTTGACTGTCTTCTAGGTATTCTACTACTGTCATAAATCCATCATTTATATCTCTACATGGTCTTCCAGTTGGACTTTTGACAGGCATATCTTGAAATACTTTTGGAATATGTCTACCAGTTCTAAAATTAACATTACATGCCTGGTGGTACACTGCATCTGCAGCAGGCAAGTCTATAACAGATGCTAATCTACAGGCTACATTGTCTGCCCATTCATCATTTCTTTGTTCACATACTTCTTTTATTGTAGACTGAAATTCAATACTTCTAACTGGAAACACATCATGTCCTCTTTTTCTGAAAGACAGTTTGGCATCTTTTCCACAAAAAATACATTTATGATTAAAGTCAAAGTCATTTATAGATCTTAGTGATCTGTTTTCGTTACCATTTATGTCTTTTTCTTTTAACAAATTTCGTTTTAGAGTATATTTCTTTCTGCAGTCTACGTGTACTTTTTGTCCTGCAGTTGTTTTTATTCTGTCCTGTTTCAATGCACTTATCTCATTGATCCCTTGACTGCCTTTTGCACCAAGAATTGCAATATCATCATGATTGGTGACTACCATTTCACATATGGCACACACTTCCATCTATAACATAAAAATGAAGTAAGTACATTTACTGGTGAAATGATCCTTATAAATATGATTTTAAACCAGCTATAAGAAAAAATGATAGTAAAATCACTTGTTGTGTAGTTTGAATATTAATATGCAAAGCGTATGGACAAGAACTTTCATGAAAAACGTGAAAAAATCCCAAGAATAACAGGCATAAAAGTATGGTGATCAAGTTAAAGATATTTCAAAACAGATCTTTCATACATAAGCTAAATAAAGGCAAGTAGAAAGTATTAGTATGTAATTTCAAACTTTGAAAGACTAAGGAATTATTACATGGTCTATAAACTGTAGCTCCTTACCGTGTTAGTTTAAGTATAGCTATGAGATATATATTTTGGGCAGCATCAGAGTTGATCAAATTTGTCAAGCACAACAAAGACTATGGCAGCATGAACGAATCTGAAAAGACACATATCATTAAGATATAAATATAAAATTCATCTGTACGTTATTTGCAACTCTTCTTAAATAACTAAATGTGAACGTGAACTGATCATGCAAAGGTATACATAAATGTAAGAACTTTTAAAATATGAAAATAATTCTTATCTTTTTAAAAGAATAAACGTTATAGAAACCTTTTATGTCTTAAAACCTTCTACAATGTATCTGTTTTAAATGCATAAAGTTTTATTAATTACATATGGAAAAACCGAAAGCGGATCTGACTTACCTAGCTTAATTTAATACACTTCAAACATTATCAACATTTCTTTACTTTCTCAGAAACCACATAATCTGAAAAAAACAGTAGTGGGCAAGGAATGATTATGTTCATCCATTTTAATGTTAACTCATCGTTTCAATTATGAAATTTAAACACATCATATAAAAAAAAACGTTTGAAGAAAAATATAAATGTGTGAAAACATCAATTATCGAGGAAGCAAGACCGATAAATAATAATTCTTTTAGCACATACATTTTCTCTTTCAAATTCAGAATATTTTTAACGTTTATAAGAATAATGAAAATTTAAATTTCTTACCTATCTTTGTCAAATACATTTTGCACAGTACCAACATTCTCCTACTGGCTTTTCGTGCACCAAATAGATCAAACTAAATGAATCTGAAAAAAGTATATCAATGAATAAGGACTAATAAATGTATAACAAAGGCAAAACTGTTTTTCAATTTATGATATAGCCATATACAGAAACGTATACTGTGAAATGACTTGATTGAAGAATATTAATTATCAATACCATAGAACAGATAGAAAACATTAGCAACATAAGGTGTTTTTTATGTATCATATTGTGAAAATGAAACAAGAACAAAATTACCTGTTAACGTAGCTTTAATTAATTGAAGTTGGACTGCTTAAGTTCTTGAAACACTACGGGGAACTTGTAACAACAACCTAGAAAAGAGAAGACAAAAACATTTCAGTTAATTCTTAATACCAATGAAAGAATCATTTGTTCTCACATAACTAACATAGTATTTTTCTGAATTTAAACTTCTTACAATGTATATTTTTTATCTTTTTTTTATATAAAACATTTATGTCTTGTTACCTTGATAAAGATATTGCACATTTCGATCAGAAACTCATCACTGTTCACATAATCTCTCTATGCAGTTTCATCTGTAAACAAATAATTAAAATAAGTCGCTACCTTTATTAAAAACACACTCTATTGGGTTGGCAAAAGAATTGTTACCGACACCTATATTCAATATGGAAATTTAATATTTTGGCTGAACCGGCGTTCCATAGTTTAAAAAATTGTGCGTGACCTTGACATACAAGTTTATATAATTTTTCTCAAATACTTGCTTTCTAAATGAATTACATAAAATTACAATTGAATGAACTATATCTATTCGACTTTTGGGTACTTCCGAGGTTTAAAGTGTGATTTCCATATGATTTATTTACTCGACAACGATGACATCTAGCAATCTAGTTAGTGTGAAACTTATTTGACAAACGGTCGTTTTACATCAAATAACACTGTTTTGTGATGAAATCAAATACTTACCATCGTACTGAAGCTCCTTAGAAGTGATTCTCAAAGTATTTTTCGAATAAATCCGGACCGGAAAGCACATTTTAAAGTTGTCCGCCATTAAAACTATTTATTGTGACGTCACCAATATAAGTATGGATCGACGCTTGCACAAATTAAAAAGCACGCAAAAAATGTCCTTTTTAAAATCTTTTTTCATCAAATGCAAGAAAATGACAACATGTATAGATTGTGATTTTTTTCTGTGACTACAATGGACTATACCCTTTACAAAAATGCACTCGGAAATTCTTTTGCAATTTTGTCTAGGTTCCGAGCTTCCCTTACTGAACTAGATATAAGATGTACTGACTAAACCACCTAGAGGTTTTGGCCAGAGAAACAGGCTAAACACCAATTGCTAACAATTCTCATATCGCTGTAAGGATGCACATGTTTCTGCATCATTTTGGCAAATTTAAGAAAGTGTGCGTGTACCGTGCCGCACTTTTCTTTTAATGTATGAGATCATTTTGGATTTCTCATAACATATAACCATTGTACTATTTCTATAACAAACGTCCTCTAATAATTGAATGCCATGGGTCTATAGATGATTTCTACAAGTCAATCAAATTAATGACTGCTTTTCGATGTGATCATAATTTATTTTAGGCCTAATGTCGTTAACAACGTCATTGTACTTCTTCAAAGATATAATTTTCTGTTTAAAGTTATGTTTTGTATACCCTTCAAAAGTGACCTGAGTTATACTCAAAAATTATGCTGAAAACACAGTGGATGCTTTAAAACATGTAAGAAATAAGTTCTAACAAGTTATTTCTCTTACTGACAAATACTAATTTAGAAACACATAACAGAAAAGGTGGATATTTTATTTTTAGACTATGATAGTTACTGATTTCCTCTATATTCAATGAGAATGAAACTGTTATGCATATCCATCTTTTTTATTATAACTATGGCAATGTTCATTATTCTAGGAGTATAAATCTTAAATTAATGTTTTATTTAAAATTATGATGGTCACTTTGATGTCGAAAGGGTCTCTTGTCTGTTCGTGTATACCTTCCGGCATCTATATTTGTGTTATACAGGCAGATGTATTGCCTGTTATCTTGTAGAAAAACTAACTCATTTTGTAATTCGGTCGAAACAGCCATTCGTTGTACATTGTATGAAAACTGTCGCATGATTTTAATATTAGAATATGTTCTTTAAAAACGTATTTATTTATCATTTTTCGTTCAATGAAAACATTTATATTTGGATGATATAATCTGCTATGTGTGGGGAGTGCTCCTTTAATGTTCTACTATCCTTTAAAGCTGCTCGCTCTCAGATTTTAGTAAAAATATAAAGTTCTTCAAACTGGATGTAAATCATGTATTTTAGAACATATAGTCATATAAACAGGCTCCAGTATAAATTCATGTCCCGTATATCTCTAAATTAAAAAAAATACGCTACCAAATTCAAAACCGTTGCAAACGCTTTTGAAATTTCAATATGAACATATAGTGTAGCGGTACCGTGTAACCGACCTTTTCAATCGATTTCTGCAAATTCCTAGCTAGATTTTTGCTTATTTTTTCATTCTAGCATTTAGTTTTATATTTATGAATAAGAATGTCAATTTTTTTGAAAAATATTTTTTCAACGGTAACTGAGAGCGAGCAGCTTTAACACTACTATTCTTACAGAAGACGTTGTCTTTTGGGGTTATTTTGAAGTTTATACTACTTCCTCTATATCCATGATTGAGTACTGAAAATAGTTAAAGCCATGATAACAACTCTATTCTGCAGATTTTAATACGAACCGCCATGTTTTTCATAGTCCGCCCCTATCAGTACCTTCAGGGCTTTGATTTAAAACTTATGTAATTTTTCATGATATAAGTTACAGTAAACGTTAATACATATTCCAATAATTAATATTTGTTTGTTTCACAAGGTAAATGTCGGAACTGAAGAGCCCAGTGACGGAGAGGTTCCTGGTCGTTTAAAGACTGTGTCGGTGTGTATTTTGCAATTTTAAAAAATGCATTTTTACAATAATCTGTAACAACTTATTTTCTACATTAATCTGCATTGAACAGAACTCGTCTAAACAAAACAGAACAGAACAGTTCTATTTAATGGTAATGCATTTTATGTGTAAATTACAATATCAATCTAAGAAACAACATAATCAATAGAAATATGTTATTACTATTATGAGAAGTTACACTGCATCAGCTTTATTGACGGACAGTGTGGTAGGTAACGAGATTCAATCGTCGCATATAAGAAATTCTCGCGTAGCAATTGTAACATTTTTCTCATCAATGCTCATGTTAATAATTGACAACTTACCTTCTTTTAGTATCAACAAATAATATGAAAACTGTTGATCTGTCAGTGAATGAATGTAACTTTGTAACAATGGAGAAATGTTTCGAATTCTACTCATATACAGGTTCATGACGTTGTCTGTGATTTTTATAATCTGCCAGACAATCTGAAGAAAACCATTTTCGAGATAAGAAAGTTCATCGAATGCAGGATGTCTGAACAGATAGAAACTGTACGTCTTTGAACATTTTATTATGTTATAATTTTTATTGGTATTAGAAAAAATTGCTGTCAAAATCGAATTTTACCTTACAGTACAGAAATTAAATTTGTTTAAGATATGGGAAAGTTATCTAAAATTCAATAATTTTAACTGTGTACTTACGATTGTATCCTAGCCATTCTATATAATTTATTTATAAACTACCGGTATCAATTCAGCATGTTACACATTTCCTGCATTGTCGCGTTATGATACATTTGAAGATGTACTTGTAAACATAGTAAATAACCGCGTGTGTACATGGATGTAGGAGCCGAGTTTGAGTTTGTTAATTAAAAGTAGCAATCAAACAAGCCACGTCCGTCCAATGATGTATATTTCCGAGTTTTTGTACAACTTGAGTCAAATGTTTATTGATAAAATAACGATACAACTGATGTCGATAGTTAATATTTTAAGAAAACATCTATAGCTTGGAGTGCTTTATCGAAATTGAAGCATTCACCGAAGGTGACGTGGCGGGCGGGATAATTCACACGGGTGAAGCCCGAGTAAATTATTACGCAGGCACATTATCGACTACATGTCCGAAACTCCGCCTACTTGTCCGAACCATATTGAAACGCTCGGATTGACTATAGAAATATACAATAGGCATATTAGAATTATGTTTACTGATATGTCCGTCGTAGAAACTGACACGCTTGATTAGATGACTACTGGGCGCTTTTTGACCAACTAACTATCACTGGAGAGTACTACGTAATCAACGAATTTAAGAACTTTTCAAATTTTGGATGGATGCAAAGAAAGGTGATAGCTCTACACACCCTCCCAACTTATTTCGTTCCTACAACCATAATGTTATAAGACTAGTGTGTTTTTTCAGGTCTTTGGTAGGCTTATTGCTTATGAAAATGGTTTTGACCCTGAGATGGATCGCACAGTCTTCTACTACATCAGGAAGAGTGTAAACCTCTGCTGGTCTATGTGTAGACATCAGCCACCTTTATACATAAGCTTTCCAGACACTACACACGATACGCCCTTTGACACAGATGTGTATAAACCGTATACGAGAACGGGGAAACAGCTAGACTTCATTGTTTGGCCTGTTCTGTACTTGCATGAGGGCGGACCTATGCTTAGCAAAGGAGTTGCCCAGGGAAAAAATAATAAATGAAAACCTCTGTATATTGCATACGGTTTTCATAAAATCGTGTGTATCATAAATATTGTTTCCTAGTTCACTGCTATCGTTTAAGAATAAACTCAAAACGAGAAATATTTATAGAGGTCTATGTTCGTTCCAGAACACTATGGTACAGAGTACGCCTATTATTCACACTTACTGGTTGTAGTAATCTAAATGGAGACTTTATTTATATATCTTTGAAAAGAATCAGGGGAATGATGTTTGAGGATGAATTCAATTATGGTTTACTTAGACGCCAATAGTTTGTAACTCATCGTAACACGGCATCATCTAAATCTAATTTTCCAATGAACCAAGAAACCAGAATGTGCATGTCTAGAAATATGACTTTAATATAAAAAAATGGTTACATGGCATATCTATCAAGTGTTACAATAGCATTGTGTCATGGTAAAGCCAGCTCTGTTACCTAGGTACCTTCAACGTAGCTTAAATATGAAAGTACTTATAAAATATCATTGTTTGCTAATCCGAACTTCCTATTTAGGAATTATAGCAATTCCGATAATTTCGTTAATTCCCTGAAAAGTAGAACCAGTTCAAAGCTAAAGCTTTGTTTTGTAACGATTGTAATATTGATTACGTTCTTATACGTAATACATGTACATGTATGTTATAAATGAAATGTTGCGTGCATTTATCACTATCAGGGGTTGCTTTTGTTCCGTTAGATACTGCAACTGTCGAGCTAAGTTACTGTCAGCCTGCAACTAACATACTTCAGCGTGAAATAGTTAAAATATGAAAACAAACAAATATTTACTAAGGGCATTCGAAATGTTTTAAAATTATTACTTCGTGACAAAATATTTAAATCCTTGTAAATCTTTACGCGCTGCAACAAGCAATATTTTGCAACCTTGAAATTAATCACTGATTCCAAAGGCACCATTATAGTCTTCATCTGGTACAATATGCAGACACTGGAAGATGGTGGCACAAAACGCGCGTTTGCTGATAAACCGACTACCAAACTTAACTTTTACTTGGGAAAAGAAACATGTTAAAATAGCCTCAGGTATTTTTGAACATCGGTTAAATGGTAGAGCACCCAACTTGCAACAAATTTCTTAAGTCATAAATGCTTAAACAAAATTTCATGAACTACTAACGATGAAAAGCCAGCCATACATGCGCAATTGTTCAATGTGCATAGAGAGCAATATTTAATTAAGTTGTGTTATTCTAATATGTTTTGAGTGACAACTAACTTTGAACTTACAAAGCGACATCCGTAGTTGATGTCTTTTTTTCTAAAATGTTATACTTTTTATAAAATATCCCTACAAACGTAAAAGGATTCTCCCATGTTTGTATATTCCGTTAGTATTAAGTGTTTTCTGGGAATCTGTTAAAATAGGGATTTTTCTAGAACCTGTTTAGTCCGAAATTCTTGGTTAGAATTGCATGAGCCACTACCGATAAATGCCAACCATGCACTCTGATTTTTTAAATTTTATTTGATGCACAGCTGACATGTTTTCGTGAGTGACAGAGAACGACAGCAATCTTTGATGTCTAATGTTATACTATTACACTTTTATACCACCTAAACTTTTATAGCACCTATAGAGGCGCTTTGGTGTAGGGGTAGAGTGTTGGACTTCTAGTCAAGGTAGCGGGTTCGAATTTAGGCGGCATTTGACTGCGACCATCCTCCAAAATCTCTTCAAAATCTGTTTTTTCGAACGGAGTAATGGTCAGCTCTCCAGCAAGGAGTAATCGAGGATAGTTGATGTAAGTTGCAAGAACTTGTTCTACAATGTAAAATTAATCATTTTAAATTAAAAATTTTAACCTTTGCCCAATAAGTGTAAGCGGACTCATGTATCTAGTACAGTTTAGAATATATTGGTTAGCAAGATATATTTGAAATCCTATGCGTTTTCACATTACTTCGTTATTTCAAGCGTCAGTTCTGCCTTCAATGACTTATTTCAAATGATTGTGCCACGTACATTTTGTGATAACAAATGTAACTCTGAATTTTGTATACAATGTAACACAGTACTGAAAATATTTTATAATTATCTGTCTCAAAAGATTGCGATGTGTCCCATCGTACAAGCGATTCTTCGATTTATTATTATAGAAAATATATAATAATCATACTTGTCATAGTGTGAAATAATATTGTTCTACCGCAGGAATGATCAATTGGTTATTTTTACATAATATTTGTTTTGCAAATATATTGAATGTATTGGTAATTTATGTTTATATGTTTTCTTAAAATTTTAAGGACTATATTCTGAGCTGTGGGAGTATTTCAAGCTGTAAACTAAGGTGATACTTCTCTTTGAAAAGAACCTTTTTGCATTTTACGAATAGTGTCGGACGCGAACAGCGATTGAATGATCGGGGAGGGGACTGACCCAGTTTGGGGGGGTGGGGGGGGTGGCGTCGGGGGGCTTGAAAGACTAAACTAGTTGACATGTTTTTCTTTTATTGTTGGCATGGCCTACTTATGAACCTGTGTTTAACAAGAACTGCTGCCATGGGTGCACAAAATATCCTCGCCCATATACTTTGTGTACTATTTACCTTTCATCAAAACAAGCATTGGGTAATAACTCAGAATTGATGAAACATTAATTGTTTGGCTTCGTGCACATCTGCGCTTTATGTGCGGTAACTGTGTTAAGCTAGAGGCAAAATTTATAGTTGCATTCATAAGCATTGTCTACAGAATACCAAGGGCAATAACTCTAGCAGTATTTGTGACATCAACAACTTTTTCACTTCGTGCACATCGTGTGTATTTTCTGTACCAAGCTAAAAAGCTTGTGATGCAAAACTGTGGGAGGAGTTCCGCCCACAAAATAGTGTTTACAGACGGACACGAGACGGTCTTTATCATATTATCCCTTTGATATTTCTTTGATCTTATGAATCCCACAAAACCATTTTAACCTCGTACATGTAATAACGGGAAAAAAATCAAACATCAGAACTCCAATTTGCACAAAATCCCTAACCCCCTAATCTCTACTGTTCATTTACAGACAGACGGACAGAAAGACAAACTGATTCCAGTTTAATCCCCTTTCAACTTCGTTAGGCAGGGGAGGGTATTATTAGCATTAGGAATGACACGAAACTTGGATGTGAGCAGTAAGCAAAGTTATTAATGATTTAATGCATTAGACCCAAGAAACGAAAATATATTTATGTAAAAAATTTTTAATCAAACTTTATGAGCGACTTACATGATAAGAATCAAAATAGAGAGGCATTAATCCAAGTTTCGAATCGAAGAACAAGTTCTCACCTGATTTTTTGAAAAGAATATATTCAGATATCATATGCTAGAATATGGAATATTGTATCACGAATAAAAGAAGAATATGAACGCTTCTTTTCTGTGTTTTGAACGTAGCTTTTACTGACAAAATATATTGTAGTCTAAATATTTTCAAGAAAGTATTAACAGTTCACGACCACTTTCAGACATATTAAAATACCAGTAAAAAACGATAAGAAAACTGCTGCTCCTCATTATTTCATTAATATAAGTCATGCTTGTGTGTTGTTTCTGCAGGGATACGTAGAAAGGTTAAGATAACGAAGCAAACCTTTGAAATAAACTTATAGGTTTTTTCTCAGTTTTTCTCTATCGCCACTCTACTGCATAGCACTTTTATTTTGTCTCATTGTCAAAACTAGATCAATTTTGTAATACGTATTAATGTACGGTTTGATCTAGATTTCCTTGAACTCTCGTGACAACTGTAACTGCAATGCAATTATATTATCATAATACACATACCATCAATCTACAAATTTACTTGACATAACTGATTTATTATTCAAGTGTTATTTACTATTATGATAGCGTCTCCGTCCAACCCATCTAAAAGGGTGTAAAAAAAAAAACTAATAAAAGTAGACGGAAAAGTATGCTTATCGCATATAGATCCAAGTCTATATTTTTCACAAAATATAATTATTTGTTTCCTTCCCTGGAATGGATACAGTACATGTGCATGGACAGGTTTTTACAGGTTATCCCAAACACAGTGTTCTGACCATAACACGCACTAATGGCTGATATAAAGCTATGTAGTATCTTACAGAAATTTGCAATCTCAAAAAATCTGGAAAATTTCCCCTTTTCATTTTACGAATATAGTATGCGATATAAAATTCGAATGAAATTAGATGTACATGTATTATGTTGTCGATGATTATCTGACATGTCTGTCCTGAACATGTGTTTAAAAGATAAATATTGCTAAACTGATGCCACGGCGTAGTGAACATTTTTGTCAATTTATTTTAATATCATTCAAGCTGTTCAAGAGATATAAAAGAGATATGAAATATCGCCATATGGCTTTTGGTTTTCAAGAGTGACCTTGACTTGAACCGAGGCAGGCGAAACATGCGCTCTGTATGTTGTCTCAATGTATTGATTACTTCCGTCAATTTATTTCAAAATCGTGCAGGCGGTTCGAGACATTTACAGCGGACAAGATCTTACAACTTAGATAATCGCTCTGGAGACTCATTACAAATGAAATCAATCACGAATAGAGAGAGAGAGACAATGTGTAGATATTTTTGGCTTGCCAGTATGGACACAACCGCCGTGGCACTACGTCTCCAGTGAAAGGAAACTACTGACACATCGAATCAATAGACGGGCGAAGACAATTTTTAAAAAATTCTTCTTTACTTTATAGCACATACCGCTGTTCTTTTTGTTTTTGTCGAAAACAAAGAAGAATGTAGTTTTATATCCGGGTATAATGAGACATTTTCTGGACTGTTCTGTATAAAAAGAAAATTCTTAAAACTGAGACAGCATTTCATTATGATAAAAGCATCCTCGGTTCCCAGGTTATTCATACTATATTCCGTAACATACCGTGGGTTCCGACGATGGATAAAAGTGACGGCTTAAATGTTGTTGTGATACACGGTTTGTCTCTAAGTACATGTATGATAAAGATATTCAAACTGTTACATCGTATGTAACGCGATTGCATCGCTCGTCTGGTATTAATAATATTGTTCGCGTTTCATCATATTAATATAATCTTTTCTTGCGTGCTACTGTATCAGGAAGATTGTTGTTGTTCAATTTATATCTCTCCGGAAAACAACTAGGTATTTTCTGCCAGCATTGACTGAGTCGATTTTGTAAGTTTTTAAGAGTAATTTATTAAACACTGTATCAAAGAATTAAGTTTAGAAAAATATTCTATATAAAACGTTCATACTGACAAGCATCACTAGACCGAAATCCCGCCATGCACACTGTTGTCATGTGCATATTCGCGCCCATTCTTATATTGAATTTACGATGGGCTAAATGCGGCAAATAAAATGATATTTCTTTTTCAGTTTTACGTCAAATGTTTTCTGTATTGTGTTTATAAATGTAACATTATACCACAACAGATCCGTGTTACAAGTAAATAAAATGGTGTCGAACCAGATTATAACACAGGTCAATTTTTACCATTTTATTAAAATACGGTGTCCATTCAAATTTAAATTTAAGTATCGACTACATATATATTAGTCACTGACGGATCGATCTAAAGTGACTTCTGCATAATAAACAACAACGCTTGTAATTTATTTTAATAAGAAACGTCTGAAAAACGCCAGTATCAGCCCGTTACGTCACGTCAATCTTCTATTTTACGTCAGCGTTTCTCATGTTTTTCCCACTTCAAAATAGTTTCGGTGGCACGAAAAGAAAGACGGTGACCCCCCTTTTTTATTTCATAAAATTGCATTAAATTGGTTTAAGAATCCATAGCGCTTTTTTTAAAAAAAATTATCTCGGGCCGTTTTTCGCAATTGACGCTAAATGCGTCAATTTTGCAGTTATTTTTGCTTTGAAAATTGTCGCCCCTACAGGGTTCGTTCCACACTTTTCATGTTTTTGGCAAAAAATATTAGATATTTTTATTTTTTCAGATGGATAAATGATTCGATATTGCATTTATGAAAACTAGATCGTTTCGTCATCTACATAGAAAGAGATATAACGAAAATAACACGAAAATTGACGAAAATACACCTCCCCGCTAGGTGGCGCTTTTAACTCAGTTTCCATGGAAATATCACTTCACCGTATTATTTCTACAAAAGACAATTAGTCACGGGGTTGACATGCAAAATATCTTAAATCTACGTTGCATTTTTAAAAAAATTACCCGATTTCTGGGGGATTTCTGGGGGAAACCCGCGACCTACCTTAAGCCACATAAACCAACAAATAGCAACATTACCAAAACAGAATGAATGACTTCAAAGAGAATTTACTGTTACCTATTGTTGTTTGAGTCACTTAACCACAACTGTTTGGCTCGGACAGACAGACAGGCAACTCAGAACAATTTTATTGAGGCCTAGTCAAAGATTAAAATTTCAACCAATGTTTTCAAGGCATATCTTACATTTACTTTCAAATGAGGCTCTCTGTTTCTTAGTATATATCTAATATGATGTCATGGTTTATTGTAGACATTGCAGGTTCATTATCCGACGCCTCCAGAAGAAAATGTTAAATGTAAGTTCATTGACACGTTTATCCATTAATAGACAAACGACAAACTAGTTAAGTATGCAACATTTTTAAAAACGTGGCTGCGGGATCGTATTAGTATTGCTACCCTGATTGGTTAAGCTTTATAACTTCATTCTTATGACATATCCGTTACATGTAGCATGGAAAGTTGGATATACAATGTATAAACCATTATTTAAAGGGGGTTGACTCAATGACCTTATGAATTATAGAGTAATATCGAAAAGGTCTTGTCTCTCCAAAGTGTTTAACTAACAGTATTCTAAATGTTGATTATTCTACCATTGTAACATTCCATATTTATGAACATAGCTGTTACTACTGAATTCAAATTTGCAGTGGTTGAAAATAATATAAATATTTACTCACAATGGCGGCCATGTTTGATTACAAAGGCAAAAAAAGAAATAGTTTGGTCTTACTTTACATCTTTTTCTCGACCATTTAACAATGACATGAATATTAAAAAAATAAACAAACACAGACCACTATGCTCAAGAACACTTTCCTTCGTGTCAAATGTTCCGGTTTCAAAACAAAATAATAGCTCATTTAAATATAAGTAAGTCTTTTTATTTTTTTTATTTTAACACAAGTAGCAGTTGCAAAGAATATTATGAAGAACAAGCAGAAAACAGTATATGAGCTGGCAAGACAATTAATTCTTCGCAAATCCTAGTTTCATTGATTTCAATTCGCATTTCCCTGCATGCATTTGGTACTGTTGTTTTGAGGAACGTTGTGGCCTGTCTATTTCTCAAAGTCATACTAATGTCCGTAGATATGTTAAATACGGCTACACGAATGCATTCATTTTTTCTTGTTTTATTGTAAAACAGAGTCACAGTATAATTTGTGTATGTATGTAGTCCTCTCCTTGGTTTATCTAGAGTTTTATACTTTGCTTGCAAGGAACTTTGTTCGAATTTGAACCTGCAATGCAATTATATTATGATAACACACATGCTACAAATCTACAAATTTACTAATTAGAACTGACTTATTACTCGCAGATTGTTTACTATTTTGATTTTCACCCTTGAAATAGATAGGTTCATATATAATAACAGCTACCACTGCGGTAGCAAAGAAACTGTATCACAATTTGCCTGTTCAAGTATTCCCATAACAATTTGTAAACAAAAGCTAAAAGTTTTAATTATACACATTGTATGTTATTTGGTATTTTAAGCATTATTCATGCTTACGTTCTAATACTACACATACCTTTTATAGGGATTTCATAGCCCTGCTCTAGGGTTGTTGTTTCCAGTGTTTCAGTCACTTCCGCTATCTCGGTGTAAACGGACAGCTGGTCTCGATCTTGATCAGCTATTGGAAATAAAAAAGAAGATTTACACGGATGGTTTCAGTTTCGTTTTGAAAACTTTAAACTGACAAGCTGTCTCTTATATAAACCCTCACTTTGTTTAAAAGGGAATACTTTATTTAATGTTTCCATATGTTAACCTTTCGTCAGACTTCAAATATTGTACTGTTTATAAGTTGATATACTCGCGGTTCGAAAAGTCCGCGACTAGGCGATTACAAACATCGCGCGTGTGTTAAATATTTATGAATTCCTGAAACCAGTGCATATTATAGATAAGCATGTTAAAGATTGCATATTACTGAAATCTGAATGTGCTTAATATCTACGTAAAAAGAAATGCCACATAGCCAATATTGGTATGCACTTTGAAGCTATAATAGGTTCTCTAAATAAGACAGCAATTATGCGATTATTATTTTGCTCTTGGTACGGCAGGAAAGAAGTGATAAGTGATCAAACATTTTTAAACGTCTTCATGTTGGTGTAATCCAAGGAGACAAGATTTAAAAAAAACAATGTTTATAGATTTCAACATCTCCAACTCTTCTATTAATACAGTATTTAACAAGGATTATGAATGAGGAATTGACTAAAATGATATCCTTCAACAACACCATGAAAGTTTACCAAGTCCGCCCTATATTTCAAAAGGACAACATAATGTAGGCGTAACATAAAATGCGTAGATGTTAGGTTGTTCGAGCTTAACCGTCAGTTAACTCGTTCATACTTTGAGTATGTCGTTCATCCGTCGTCAGTCCACAATTGAAGCTTTGACAATTGTATGACATAACAGACAAGTTTAAATAAAGGCTACATCGATCAGTAATATGCATAAACGCAATGTCTAATTATCGACTAGACTTTGCCTGTTTAGTTTAAACATTATTTATTCGTATATAAACGCATGTACAAATACATTATCTAATAACAATATTCAAAATTGAGCAATGTGTAGAAACTCTTTCCTGATACATTTATAAATACTTTCATCGATTTTTTACAGTAACAACATAACTTTATCAAACTTTGCCTGTTTTTTCCATTGGAATGACATTAATTATATCCCCCCCCCCTCGAACACAAAGTGTTAGGGGAGTATACTTGATTCAGCATGTCTGTCCGTCCGTCCGTCCGTCCGTCCGTCCGTCCGTCCGTCTGTCTGTAAGCGGAATCTTGTCAACATTAAGTCTCAAAAATCCCTGATCAGAATTTAATGATACTTCACAAAAGTGATAAGTACCATGCCTTATTTTGTATGGTTTATATTTCGAATCCCTAGGTAAAAGGTAAAGGTCACAGGGACCCGAGATAGTAAACTATTGTGCGCTCTTAATCTCCTAAAACTCTGGACAGAATTAAATGATACTTCACAAAGGTGATAAGTACCATGCCTAGTTGTGAAAAGCATCAACTCATACATTAATTTTATATACTGTGTCAGTGCGGTGTTCGGGGGATATGCATCACCTTCAGCGATAGTTCTAGTTTTACATGAATTGTTTTGTCTCACTCTGATTACTCTGTGAAGGACAAGTATTTTAAGTAGAGTTAACATTTTATAACATATCTAAACTTCAGGCAAATCATTACTAACCTATCTGATATATGTTTGCTATAATATCTTAAACAGGCTAAATGTTTATTTTCTCATATGGTATATGATGTTATATTACCTTGCATGTAGTTTTCAAAGCCCTGTTTAAAGCCATCTGATTCCCATTGTAAGTCAGTGTACACTGAATTTCCACCTTGTTCATGTTCATCTTTTGAAATTCAGACAAAAGATTTTCAACAAAAATTTATTTTTATACCTAATGGTTATGTCCTGATGATATTTTGATGAATACAATGTAATACAATCCGTACAGACGTAGATACAACCAGAAAATTTAATACAAAAGTATACATTTTAATTGCAATAACTGAAAAAGCAGCTATCATTGGCATACATGTTCGAAATACCAATAGAGGCCCTGCTTAAACGTTTAAAATTAAGGTTATATCAGTCAGGTGGGTTCTCTTTTTCTGTTATTTGCAAAAAAATGTGCAAACAGCAATTTTGTTATGAATATGCACTTTATTTAACTCAAAATCGAATGCTGAAACTTATTGTTTATACTATAGAAATTAATACGGGGGTGAAGATACGCATCATATTACAAATTGTTTTCTCGATTGAGAATATTAAATTTCAAATATCAGTCATAGAGTTTAGGTTGTACACTGATAAACTATTTGATTACAGATAGTCCACATCTTATCAATGCTCATTTGTTGTCTGTTAAACTGAAAAAAACTTTCGACAATTGTTAAGGTGCTCTAGAAGAACCGATGTGTCCGTTACCATGAGTAAACATAAAGGATGTCATTATATCCACTCTGTTAGATAGTTCGAATTTATTAATGTTGCATGGGGCCTGGGCCCAGCTAATCGAAAATTCCACTGCTCAACAAACCAACATTTAATTAACATCAAGGATTATATTATCCTATTTTCAAACATTTGCCAAAACAAATGACGGTACTTAAGAAGTAAAACCTGAAAGATCTTAAAATGACAATGAAAATAAGATGTGTGTAAAACTGGTATGCCCCCAGAGGACAGCCATTTAACAAGTAAGTTGTACAGCAATAAAGTTCACTATGGCTTTGACCATTTACCTGTTGACCTAAAATCATAAGAGGTCATTTACTGGTCATGACCAATATATATACAAAGTTTGAACACACCAAGGTCCCTAGTTATTGATCAAATTATTATTGTAAATATAATATGTTCAACTAATATACTGCAACAAAACATAGAATTATTTTTATTATACGACATAATAGATAATTATATGTGATACCTTTTGATGAAGGTTTCAGCTGCAGTGAGTTCGTTTGCATGTCTGATCTACGTTTTTCACGCTTTCTATAAGTGAAAACAGCACATTAAATCTATGTTTTCTCTTTAAAACACAAAGTTATTTAAATTTGTTATTCATACACTTCAAAATCTAATACATTTTTCACCGATATGGTCCATATAGTAAGACTGGATTAAGAGAAATAAGTCCTGCTAGTTGATGGAAATGTATTAAAAATGTACTGCTTTGTGTATGAAAAAGGCACTTACGTTCGATATTTATATACTAAAATAGAAATGCCAGCGAGAATTAAAGTAGCCGCGAATGTTCCAATCCCCACTGCGATGAAAGTTACTGTAGATGGCTTAGCTGATTTTTCTACAGGTAACGGTTTCTCTGGATTGTTTTAGATGGAATTAAACAGAAGAATTTATGTAAATAAATGAGGTAAAACATTATAAATTATGAACAAGATTTTTAAAACTTTAAATTCTTGAACAACATTACTTTGCGAAAGAAATGATGAAAATCGTCATTACTTTGTGACGCGTTCTTACAGACATACTGATATTATCAGAATAAACAAATCATCTTCCCTTGTCAAAGACTCTTTGAAAAGATTGTTAAAAGCAATGTTTACACAGTAGACGTAAACCATAACAGGAATCTATAAATAATCTATTTAGACGTTTTGTATTTCGACTCATATTATGGATTTCAAACCTAAAACGATAAAACCCAGTTTGTTGAATGAGACTAAGAAATAGAATATCGTTATAGTTGAAGCAAGTGTCTATAGAAGTGCCTATGTTAATATTTTACCTGTCGTAAACCGTGTGTCCTCTGTTACATTGATCCTGTTCCTCAAAGTATCAACTTTGCCTAAATTCAAATTATTCTAGATATAGAGAGTGAAATAAGTATACAGATTACTTCTGGATGGAAATTGATATAACTGAATTCCCTAATATAACATGAAAGGGTACTTGAGTATTTACATTTCTAATATTTCACATATTTCTGTATATATGTTCATGGGCCTTATTGGCTTATTGCATAATAGAGATTTCTTTCTATCTTAACACAGCTAGAAAGCATATGCCTCTATCCCTTCATAATACAGTTCTAACTGACCTTGACCTTTGACCTACTGACCTCAAACTCAATAGGGGTCATTGTTAGGGTAACACCAAATAAGCCTTCCGCGTTTCATGATCCTAGAACCAAGCGTTTTTCGTATTGATCGGAAACATATTTTTAATTAAACATAAACAGGACCTTAACCTAACAGAACTCAAAATCTATATGGGTCATTTATTGGTAAGGACCAACACGCCTACTAAGTTATATGATCCTGCAGCCCCTAGTTCTTCATTTACAAGTTATATGATCATATGACTAACTTTTTCCAACTATTAATCGGAAGACATTTTTAATTAAAAGGTTACTCTGATCTTGGCCTTTTAACAAATCGACCACAAAATCAATTGGGGTTTTACACTGGCTTAGTCCATTAAGTCTGCAAAATTATGTGATCCTGAATCTTACCGTTTTTCAGTTATTGAACGGACAGACCAACTGACAGTCGTACATCCATGGCAAAAACAATTTGTTTATTTCCCAATCTTGGGAGAGACATAATTCGTCACGAAAACGCGATGAGAAATAATGGCATGTCACGTAACAAAAAAGCACGAACAAAGAAAGCTACTGATCCACTGACAAGAAATTTGGCTATCAAATGAAGTTAGATTCATCATCGTGAAATATGAAATGCACGAGTTAATAATAAAACACTAAACATTTGCTTTATTGTAGACTTTTGTTGTCAGCCTTTGCATAAACTAAATGAATTAAACAATTAACAAGAAAAAAACAAATTTCTGACGCAGCTCAGCTTATTTTTGTAATGTTAGTCAGAGATCAAACAAAAGTTTGAGAGATGTCTTGTCATTGCAAAGCTCTATATTAACTTTGAGTTTGATTCGGCAACGTTTTACAGTCAAAACCCACTTGGATTGTTACAGTTATGTAAACATGAGCTATAAACAAAATGTACCTCCTACCCTACTACCCTATGAAAAGTCTATTTTAAGCTACACGTGGTCAGATGTCATTTGAAATAAACTGTATTGTTGGCTATTAATGGCACTGACTTACGTGTCTACTTTCAATACATAAATAGACTTACCTGTCGAAAATCTTATATTATCTGTACCATTCGTTTCATGTCTGAAATCCTTAGTTTTGTCTGCAATGCAGTCAATACTATTTAGTTTTCGGTAAGTAGGATATACAAAACAATTTTTTCTTGAAATATGGAAAAAGGTATATTTAATTGTATCAACGGATAGTTTGTGTGTGTTACAGTGTATTTACTCACTAACAAGTCATAATACGCTTCTACCAAATAATTGATACCAAATTGATACTATTAGAAATTAGTTAAGGTGCAGACGTTGTACGAAAATTTAAATCGGAAGTTTCCCTCGGTCCCTCTCTTCGCTTTGTACGGCTGATTCGCCATCCAAAGCTCTTTTAATTTCCTTTAATTTTCACTGTAAGAAACATTATATATTACAAGTTACAAACAAAACAACGTTAAACTTCTCCACATTTCCTGGTCGCCATCTTGAAAACACCGCGGCTTTGGAGCGTACAGAGTTTCTGTACAGTGACACTGGTATTTTAGACAATAATAATGTATAATTCCTTTTCAATGATTAATACATTTTAAGTTTAAATATAGGAACTTGTAGCTTTTTTGTAGAAAACATGTGTCTATACATAATATTAGTTACTCCATGGGATAAAAGGAGACATTTTACCTGTCGTAACCCGTATATTGTCTGTACCTATCTCTGTAGCGATCGTGTCATGCCTGACACCTGCATTTATGTCTACAATGCAATCCATACTATTTTAATGTTTGTAATGTAGTCTAACGGAAACAATAATTTCGCATTAAACGGACATTTTATGGAGCATTTAATGGTTGAAAATTATAAAAAGTCCACATAAAAGCAATATAATAAATTTTGTATTGCTTCTTATAAAGTTCAAAGAAGCCAATGAATAATTGAAATGAGTTGTGAACGAAATTTGTCAGCAATTTTCATAATTAAGATAATAATAATTATGATAAATGATCGTACACAATGATTATCGCCTTGCAAATATTTCTCTTTTTATTAGTGTATGCCTTTGTCCAGGATATACTCCATTAAACTAGGCAACTTTTTTTCTAAATCTCAGGCGATCCCATTCTGATAGATATACAATTGATGTATACTTAAAGACATAATAAAAATAAGAAGTAGATTGATGTCTTCTCAGCAAAGTCCTTTAGTTACAAGATGGTAAATATGGTTAGACTTACCTGTGGTAGACCTTTTACCTTCTGTTGCATTCGTCTCATAACGCAAACCTTTGATGTTCTCTACAATAGGATTATTTAAGCAATTAGTCTACAAAAACCACTACATTTGCATAAGATTGACATGTAGTCTTATTTATTTATCAAAACAGTATTAAGCATCTCATTACAGAGTCCTATCATTGTAATACATCAACAGCTATCATCATGTATCCTCTTCGCCATTGCAATTATCAATATCAACACAACCAAATAACAGCAAAGAAATTATTTTAGCAAGTAAAGAATCTACTTTTTAACCATTTTATTGTACTTTGTTTCAGCAGCAATCTAGAAGTTATATAAATTGCGAATAATTTACATGAAAAGGTTTTTGAGATAATCTGATAATAATAAAGTAGTACTTTAGTATTATTGTATTCCATTTACATTCTTAACAAGACTGTAATTAAAGGTCTTGCTGTTTCCTGCATTTTAAAGGTCTAACTTATATGAGAGCTGCGACTTTGTCGAGAAAGAAGCTTTATATGTGTATTTGCATCTTTTTTGTACAGAGCTGTAAAAGTACACATACAAATGAAAGCATATAAAATAATTAGTAACTGTCTGTCCATTTTTACTACACTTAAGACGTTACATTATGCATGTAGCAAGTCATTGTAAATATTAGCAAGAATGTTTGATAAGATAAATTTCTAGATCATGATCAAATCTCTGCAGCTCTAAAGTTTGAAACTATTGGTGTTTGTTTGAGATGTTTAAAAATGAGGTCATACTTTCTGCGAGTTCCGACCCGTTTTATAAACATGTAAGTGTTCGGGTGCTTTACACAGGAGGCAAAAAGAATAAATGTCACATATTGCAAATCATAACTGATAAAATTATTTAAAAGGGATAGAGCTGTATTAGAATCAAAGCTACAGTCCGAGGACCAGTGGTTTTGCGCCCAGTATACACTTCAAAATGTTGATCTCTGAGTTTTCTCTGGGGTAATATATCATCTGCAGCTGATATTACTTTACCTTCATTTGTTTCAATAAGTGACAGTATTGAATGAAATGGGACTAAAGAGAAGGCAGAAAGGGTTTGTGTACAAATAGAAGTTTTGCTTCAAACGAAGAAAATATGAAAGTTAACCTGTTGTTCGCCTCACGTCAACGGTTACATTTATTCTATTCACCACTTCTTCGTTCGTACCTACAATAAAATAAAACATATTCTTCTACTGCATGAACATTGTACATTAAGTTGGCCAAACTTTGTTGCTGGTATTTTATGGTTCTTCTTTCAATCGTCGTAAAATATTTTGAAATGATTTCATGTACACATATTGCTTGCTTTGAAAGAAGGAACCATCCTTGTAGCGATGTCTATTGGTCTTAAAATCAGCGAAATAAAATACGATAACAATTCATTTAAATCTTTGACAAATACGGACAAATATATTGGATCGAGTATTCACTTAAGAAAATAATCTGCGAATATTGAAGACTTATGATTCAAATCATATTTGCCGTTATTGAGTAATTATGAATATTATTCTCATTGAGGCATGTCTTGATTGTGATTTTCAGATCTCTTAACGTCGGGTCACAAACCCAGATATCAGAAGACATCTTCCACAAAACCATCTTTATATTAAACATGGCCAGCGTTGGAAAAGTAGTTTTTTCTAGGAGCAGTTTTCCCAGTAAAGCTAAAGCGCTTTTGAAATAAGCAGTAAACTTTCGTGTTAATACAAACCGGGAGGTGACTTGCTACAGTATCTATTAACATCTGTTTTACACCTGCTGGTTTTACCTTTAACACAGTATCGCATGCACTGAGTCGGAATTGGTACAAGAAAGTAAACAAAAAACGATCTGCAATTTTTAACTTCCAGCTCTAATGTTAAAACGCAGCAATCAGTACGGGACTTCACACACAACTTTCTCGAAACGTTTTCATCCGCCTCAGTGGGTAAGGTACCTAGGAAAATGTAAGCTATCTCATATGAACAGACTCGTTGATGTTTAATAGGCATAATTTAATAGTTCTGCAATCAACACAAAGTATCAAAATAAATGTACTTCTTACGCAAACAACAATATATTAAATATAGGAATCAGTACATTCCCATACATCTTAGTTCGGAAACATTAAAATGCTGGTACTTTTAGTGTGATAAAAGGACACAACAATATAAAGGAGTTCCTGCAAATATACAAACAGCACAAATACTACTCGTATCAACTTTACGGTAGTAGCAACAACTTTGACTACATTTGAACTAAGACCAACTTTAGGTTCTCCTGTGTACTAGATTAAAAGACTTATGGCATTGTTGCAAATAAACACAATACAATTATGAACTTCTTTACATTTATAAATGTTATAAACTTTTACCGTTCACCCATATTTGCATTTTCGATCCGCATTGTGTGTCTGCAGCTGGACATTCAGTAGTCATTGCACCAGTTGATGTTGCATTGAATCTGTACCATTTCGGAGCAAAGCTGTCACAAATTGGTTCTTCATTTGGTTCCATTGAAAAAGATGTCAACCTCGTTTCATCGGAAACAACTGTATAATTGTTACAGGGATCACCTCGACACAATTCTGAAATGCAAGACATTTACTAACATATACTGGTATTTATATTTTGGGACAATTGCAAATCATGATTGTTGCTGAGATTTGATCTAAATATTATACTGTTTGAAAACTCAAGAAAACTTGATAAACTTACACATGTATTACTTGAATATAAATGGGACTCCATCTTAGCCTGTTATGGAAACGGTTTGATAAAAGCACTAAATAAAAGTAATTCAGATGTAATTTAAAAGATGTATGTGTGAATAGCCCTGTGCTCTATAATGCTACAAAACAAAAGAAAAAAATAAGGCAGGATTAAAAATTGAATCCACTGAATCAGTCTACGTCAATTCATCAAGGTTTCCGTGATAAACGTTAATCTAGCCGTTTAAGTCACATAAACAATACGCTGACTTTGTTTAATATGTCCGTTTAAGGCAACTTCCTGGTGCCAACGATGAAATGTTGAACACGAAATGTACGTTTCCCTAAATGCTACTAGTCTTAAAAAGCCCGAAATTTTTAAAGGAACTATTGCTCAACAACAACAAAACAGTGAACCATCCCTGATTTTTTTGTCGGCCGCATTGTGTCTCAAACTATGACAGCCTGAAACTTCTATTTCCTCTTTTACCAGGAAATATTGTTGATTTACTGTCGTAAGCGTTACGTTTTGAACAACTATTCAGGCCCTTGTGCTTTTAGATGCTTTACGTTTCGCCCACTTATTTCGATATTTTCAGTATGACGAAAGACGATTTTGAATTTCAACTGCTATACCGTTATACTGAATGAAGCTCATATTCGCAGAAATCGTATTTTCAAACTCATATTCATCGCAAATATTTCTCCACTTATTTGTACATGTTTTTGTGTGTGCCTCAATGAATTCAAAATTGCGCTTAAATATCTGTATCTTCCTAATATGACCATTCATCGAATTTTTTCACATTTTCTGTCATTTAGCGCCTGTGCACTATATTGGACATAACCAAATCCTTTTCTAAATTGAATGCGAATTTTGTCACAATCGTTTTACCCTAACCCGATTGAAATTTAAAATGCTATATGCACAATGCTATTTCGTGGTAAAATATCTCAAATTCTTGTTTCGGTTAGTTTGAGTAACGTGTTTGTATAGCGTGGGTTACCAGAACTTACGAATTTGTTTCCTTTGTTAAAATAAACAAGAATCGTGATTTATGTCAATTATATCTGCTTTAAACCTTTTATCAGTTCATTGTTGTTTATTTTCTAAATTTATACGTTTGACACTAATGGGTCAATTTCTGTTTTCTTGCGTTGTATATCATCCGAGATTTTCGACTCACTTTTTTTCTATATTTGACAGTTTGGAATTTATTGTGCTTCCCTTTTTGTTAGCAGATCTTTTGAATTGAATTCAATTGCACTTTCTATTTGTCCATACTAACTCTCCTTTGATATGCCTAGAGAACAGGTCGTTTTAAAAAGGTAGAATATCGTGGAGTGTTTTACTGCAATACTTTAATTCAAATCGTTCACCTGCCAATTAATTTCTTCCGCGTAACTACCAACATTTAACACAGAGGCATCTAAAGCATGTACAGTGTCGTCAAAGAAGAGCTTTATATAACAATTAATCTGTTTTAAATTATTAATGTTTCTTTCAGTATTTAGTTTGCATCAATATAAAGGGAAACTTTTCTCGATACCATCTACGTGTAAGGTCAATAGCCTAAACGATAAACTATGGTACAATGTTATAGGCTACTACCTCTTTCTGCACTTGCAAATAAAGAGCTACAGGAAATTAAATGCGGTTTCGTGCAATAACTGTGTTTCCTAAGCATAAGGAATTGAAAAGAATGAGAATTAATTTCCGTGTTTGTTTGCAACCACATATCTGTTTCAATGTTTTCTGCAAACTTTCTCTATAGTAACAAGATAACAAATAGTTTACTTATCGCCATACAGAGTATCTTCCTCAGTAATTTGAGAATATGTTTTGATATAAGCCTTAAACATAGGATTCAATTAATTCTCTTTAGTTAAATTACTTAGATAGCGTAGAACATCAATTAGAGAAAAAATCTCAGTAGTAGTATTGAACTGATCTGATCAAAAATAAATTTTACTGTTGTGTTCAACTAATTGTATTTGTATTATTAAGTGTTTGATATATTAAAATGTTGCTTATTGCTTTAGCTGCAATTAATACGATTAAAGAAAGATATATAATTCCGTTTTTAGGATAATAAAAAAATTACCAAAATGTACACCTTCTCAAAATCACCAAATACATTACGTTTTGTTCTTCTGCCGTCTGGCTTGAAATTCAACTCGAAAAGGAAAAAGGACTCAAATTTCATTATAGCTTTAAAGGCATAATGGTAATGTTGTGATATCTATATAAAGCATACCAATGGTAATTTATAAGGTACTCCTACCTGTCAATAGCACACTTTCTCTATTCAAAATGCAAGCATGTCATATTATGACGGAAATGAGCACAGCTTACCTGTTGTATAATTAAAGATAACAAAAGTAATTATTATCCCATATTTGTATGTATCCATTTCTTTAATCTGCAAATACAAACGCATAGTACATTCCCCAAATTAATATTTTACTTGTCATGAAAACATGATCGGTACATTTTTTAACCTTATATTGTTTTAATTTCAATAAACGCATTTCAATGAATGATGTGTCGAAAATCAAATCTATGCAAGTTATCTGTTATCACAAAACATAACTTCGGCAATAACTTTCCCGGACTTAAAATTATATTATCTCTTTGCGAGGAAGTCAACTTGTCATATTTAGTATAAATGACACACTGAAAGCGGCTAAATTCTATTATTTGTTGAACATCAGAAGTCCGCCTCCGTGGTTGAGTGATTACAGTCGCTGACTTGAATCACTGTAATCTCTCATAGATTGAGGGTCATGGGTTCGCGCCCTTCTTCCGACAATGTCTCTTTATGTGAGAAAGTTGCCAGATTCTTACAGAGGATCGGAGTCTAGTACTGGTTCTTCCCAGGAACGATTGTTTGGTAAACTGCCGCCTGTTAAAATGATCAAAATACGGTATGAAACTCCTACAACAACAACGATCAGTATGAACAAGAATGAAAAATCTGCTTGCAAAAAAATCCAAACTGAATTATAATTGCAACTTAAAATTTGAATTATAATATGAAAAATACCCAGATACGAAAAATAGCGAAATTAATACGAAAGGAAATGGCACGATTTTGACTTCATTCGTATTTACTTGAAATTGAAGATGGGAGCTATACTGGTACTGAAAGACAATATCGAAAATGTAATTTATGTTAAAATGTTGCTGAATCTGAGCATTACTTGTTACTGTGTTTTAAATTTGGAGTAATTTACGCTCGAAAGACTCCACCATCTCTTCCTGTGAGAAACTATATCACATTAATGACTTGCAAAAAGAATAAATTAGTAATACTCCAAAATGTAGTGAAGATGCTATGACAATAAGGAAGGAAAATCTAAAAGTTGTCGCTGCTTCTTAAAATACCTTTTGAGACCATTTTCATGTACGAATCTTTGTACTTACCTGCATATGTATATATTTATTTTTTGTAGGCTTTGTATGTTGAATCTTGGCCATCATAACATTTGAATTCTAAATGACCAAAGGCGTTAGTATACTGCCGATTTGCCAATAAACTTTAAACTTGTTAAACAGAACTAACAGAGATAAAAAGTCTAGAAATCAAACATTGTCTTAGCAAAAACGGAATTCAAACTATACAGGTTATAAATAACATATAATACATTTTACACAATCGGATTGCTCGTAATGGAGCTCTCTTGAACTTCCTATAGTCCATAGTTTACAACATTAAATAATTTTCTCAAGCATATCTTATTTAAACTTCTTAACTTAATAAAGTTTTGTCGATAAGTATCATTCAATCTATCATTTATGTAACAAAAATTGTTTTTTGTATATGCTATCTGTTGAATATATGATCATGTGGCATACATATATACACAGCAACCTTTCATTTGAGATAGTAAAAAAAACTCACTTCATCATTCACAGCTTATCTATTGCGATAGATACCAGTTGGGTGAAGGTCATTGAATAGCTAATAGGAATGGTACACTGTGATTGTTGGGTTACAATTATGTCAAGCCAATTTACTGTTTAAACTGGCAACATCCACTACTACATGTCAATACGGGGATCAGTGTTCTAGTGGTAAACGCGCTGGACTGGTAAGCCAGGTATCGCATGTTCGATCCTCTGCTCCTCTGCTAACATAACTGATGGTCTTTCGGATGAGACCTAAAACAGAGGTCCGTTGTATCGGTGCTATACACTGAGCATGTTAAAGAACCAGATGTGTCTCTTGAACGGAACGCGTTCTGTATCTTGCAATAACCCATATATATCTGTATATCAGACATTCTTATTTGGTGATATCTTATATAACAGGCACATGTTTTTTTTTATTTCGAGCGTATAACAGGACAGAAAGAGCAAAGAAATGCCTTTGCACCAAAAGATAATTAAGATAAGTGTGCCAAATTTAATGGATAATTAGCCGCTCTTTGTGGGACACAGTATGTCTGGTCTGCATGAGACACAATCACACTTTATCTACAAATTTCTTCTTCTTCTGGAAATTGGAGGGAAGTATTAGTGAAAACTTTGTCAGGGTGGGGAGTAGGGGAATATAAAAACCAGCAGAAAGTAATACACATAAAAGTTAATATGTTCTTTACATGACTTAAGACTACATTTGCTACTACGGCCGTAGTATCTTTTTTAAAGATACTTTTTGTTTATTCTGAATGACATTAACGAGGAGTGTTGTATTGTTTTAGTTAAGTGTTTGTAACCTAAGTACTTTGATGATACATTTCAGTTGGTACCTACTTTAGCTTATACACCTGAAGTTTCAGACTAATCTTCAATACGTTAATTAACCAGTAGAGAGAGACAGAGACAGAGAGAAAGAGAGAGAGAGAGAATAGCCCTGTGAAATTAAAGTAGATTTATACTACAGAACACTTTATGATATTTAAGTTGCAGTGAAAGCAACAGCGGGCTAAAGTATTTCAATACAGGAAGGAAATTGAATCCGTGTATGTATAAATGGATGATAATACCTGTACCATTGTAATTCCCTCCCCTCCATTGTAACGATTACCATTGTAACGATTATACTACCAAACAACCCGTTGTTAAAAAGGAAATGGCCTGTCTGTGTGCCATATCTTACCATCCAGTCTAGGTTTTTATATAATGTTGAAATAGTTCCAGTTATGTTAACAACATGGTCGTCAGAACTTACATTGATAAACAATTTTGAGCAGATATATATTTAGTAGATGAGAAAGTCCCTTTTGGAGTCAGATTTTTGTTCAGATTTTGCAATTTTGAGTTCAAACATGTTAATCGTGGTCTGCTTTTTTTAATTTCATATAATTTCATATCAATGTTTTAGGGTTGAAATTATGACAACCTTGTTCAGTATTTTGTAGTTCATAGAAACCTTGTTACTATGTTTACAATGAGTATACCGTTCACTGTCTATATATGTAGTGGAAACAATTTTAAATAGTTGTCCTTTTGATATTCCACTGCAAAACAAATACAAACTTTTAATAGGCCTTGTTCCCTTCATAAAATTGAATAAGCAGCCCATTGAATTGCCCATAACAAACATCAACATTTTAACCAATTATAAACTTCTTATAAGCAGCAAATCAAATTGCTCGTAACAAACATCAACATTTTAACCAATTATAAAATTCATATGACTGTTTAGTGCAAATTTGGGCAAAAAAACATTTGTTTGTTTTCTACTTGTTTGCAAAACTCTGAATTATACATCAATAAAAGATACATTTAAACAAGATTTTTTAAATTATCATTATCAATTTTCATTATTCTGTGAAATATCTCATTTATTTGCATTTTATTTTTGTAACATTTATTAAGGCTTGCCTAACGCAAAAGAAATTTGGCACCATGAAAGTTTGAACAGCTCAGTATCGATTTTTTTAAATCTTGTTATCAGATCGATACATATCAAATGCATTCTTATATCAACTTTGTGTGTTTTATGAGTCATCAGGATTATTCTCTCTTCTGACTTGTCCTCTAGCTTAGCTATTGTGTATTGATCACTAGATCAATTAGATGTTTTCTACAATATTTAAAGTTACTTTGTTTTTAATTTTACTCAGTTTACGCGATATACTGGCTGTTTAATTTATTTTCAGATCTGAACTTTTTCTTTTATTTGATTTTTTTACAAACATGTAAAATAAAGAAGACAGTCAATTTGAACATGAACATGTTATAAAAATACATGTTTAGATATTTGAATAGTGTTGATCTGTTTATAGTTTGTTATTATATTTTTCGACTTTTGTTTTTATCTTGCTCCTTCAAAAATAACAAAAACGACCTGTGTTGAAGGTGTTGTAGTTCGGATGTTGATAAACATATATAGTTGCTTATGGGATAACAATTTCAAAATATTTTCAACATCCCTCAATTTACTTCCAATACGATGAAAAACACTTCTTGTTTCACATAACGTTTTCATTAGCAAGCAAATTGAAAAATTAAATAACTTTTATACTGAAATTGTCAATTAACCATGCGAAATATGTATTTAAAATAGTAATATTGACATTACCTTAATTATGTATTATAAGTGCTGTTAATTCTCTCTTCAACAATAGTTTTGTATTTGTTGCAAACAAAAACACTGTTCGTTGTAAAACATTTTCTTCGTATAAATATATGCAGTTGGATTCTATATCACCAGCTTTCCGTTTAGTGTCTACATTTTTACATTTATTCTATCTGAAAATGAAAAACTGTTCTTAAAAGCATATATATATATATATATATATATAATATATATTTATATATATATATATATATGTGGGAATGTGTACGTCTGTTAAATTATGTACATTTAATAAAAGGAAAGAATAAATCGTCATACAGTGATCGAAAATACTTAAACGGTTAAAAGAGACACGTTTACATATCACTAACGATAAAACAGAATTTCTGCGTCATAGTATAAAGTTTCGGTAGAACATCAATCTTATCACAGAACGCGGAAGATTTATGTGTAAACATAAATATAGGTATACTGTACATTTCAATGTTCTGGTTGATAACTCTTAGTATAACATTAGCAACGCTCGAAGGCGAACTGGCAAACGGATCTGAATAGAGAGCTATTTGTGACCAAAAACAATGAATTTGATTTCGACATTTATTTTTCTACTGATACAGTTTTGTAAGTACTTTTTACGTATACCTTTTACATTTCCGTTAAATAGATTATTTGCTTGCTATTATCCTTGCTAGAAGTAAACAGTATTTGAAAAGTATATAGAAGTACTTATATAATGAAATTCCTTTGTGGCGTTCCTTTTGGCGGTTTTTGGCCGCCCAAGTATGTCATATAGGGAAAATCGTATAAATTATGTACTTTTTGGCCTGGGGACTGAAAGTCCCCTAGGCCTAAGTTAGCATACCACATATCAAACACTGCAAGAAATTTAGCTGTGCTATGTGCGAATAACAACTAAACGTGCGCTATGCGAAAGTAGTGCACGACAGACCAGATCAATCTTCTGTTTGAATGTCGCATATGATAAGAACATATTACAAATAAAAAGAGTACATACAACTTCAAACGATTGCAGGAAGGTATATAGCTTACAGGCTGCATTACACATTTTTTCTGTTTTAGAAATTAATGCGCTGTTAGCTGATTACGGAAGATAATCATATGCATATCACGGAAAAGTACGGACATTTACGGAAATTTACGGAAACGTACGGAGCTCGATATAAGATTTTGTAGTTTGATTTTCAAATTTCCGATGTTATTTCATTGACAACTTTGTTATTTTCGAACGATTACATATATTTTTACCTAAAAATATATTTCTCTAAAAAAAAGATATAATTTACGGACATTCCCGAGAAGGAACTCACCCGCCATTTATCAAGGACGCTGCATGTCAAGGCCCAGTGAACGGTTTCACCGATAACAACTACAAGGTATCCCAGAATCATTTTTGGTTTTCTCTGTTATACACATTGTACAGTACTGTATGTATATTTCATTGCTGGTTCTGCTTTGTTTATTTCTGTTTCAAGGTATTGTCCTTGGTACACAATAATTTTCGATCCACATCATCAGATCATATCGCTTGAAGTTGTACAAAGCGCAGATCGAATTATTTTTATTGGCTTTAACAATTTATAATGTTGTCTATGTGATTATTTTTCATTCAACGTACGTTTTAGAATAAAACAAACTTCCCTGCCACCGATATATTTGTGAATCATTCATTCTCTGTCATATATTGAATTTCCTCCTCTGCACATTTCGACCCGCGCTTTAGGTAAGGTTCAGCGCAAAACACGTAGGTCAAACGTTGTTTTTCGGGGAGTTAACTTATAGCCCCCAGGCCTTCAGCCTATATTTCTGTGATACAAAGATATCTCCAAGCGTGAAAGAGATATCTCTATTGAAATCAGGGAGACATCTCTTTTAACATTCAATCAAAATAGATATATGTCTCTGATTTAATAGATATATTTCCTAGAATAGGGAAGATAAGTTTTAAATTCAGAATATCTCTTTGAATTTAGATATATGTTTCTTTTAAATAAGATATCTCTCAAGTTTGAAAGACATATCCTAATACTAAAGAGATATCTCTCTACCGTACAGAGATATCTCACCTAAATCAGTCGATCTATCTGAAAATAAATATCTGTTAGAAAACAGAGTGTTATGTCTTAAACTTAGAGCGATATCTCCAATACTTTAGAGATAACTCTCAAAAGTAGAACGATATATCTCAAATAATGTTAAAAAGATACATCTGTAGATATCACTTAAAGTCCAGGAGACATTTTTCTGTGATACAAAGATATCTCTTAGCGTGACAGAGATATCACAAACTATCAAAACGAATGATATATCTTTGAAATCATAGAAATATTTCTTTTTTTGGAATAAATAGGTAAATGGCCTGCAATACTTTCAGAACTTAACAGTTACTTTGATAACCGTACGCCAGAAGTGCGGTAGTCGATTTAAACATCTAATATTTCTAGAAGTTTCTGTCTGCGATATGTCTTACAAGATATTTTGGCGGTTGTTGCGATTTCGGCAAGTTTACACGACAACGCATATTCAAAACAGGTGAAACTGTTTACACCGCATATTTGATAGAGCGTTATACAGTATCTAAAATCGTTTCAGTCGTCATGATTTAGCTATGTACATACATGTAATATTCTACGCGTGATCTGCACGAAATTCACGATTTTCACGACCATTACCTTCTCACTCTAAGTATGACCTTGACATTTGAGCTAGGGACGTGGGTATTGCACGCGACACGTCGTCTTGATGTGCTAGACATGTGTGCCTTGTTATTTTAAAATCCTTCAATGCATGACAAAGTTACAGTCCGGACACGAATGTGTGCATATATAGAGGATTCCATAACCTCCAAACTCCAAGTGTGACCTTCACCTTTGAGGTAGGGATGTGGGTCTTGCACACGACACGTCGTCTTGATGTGCTAGACATGTGGGTCAAATTATTTTAAAATCCTTCAATGCATGACAGAGTTACAGTCCGGACACGAATTTGTAAGTGGGGACGCACAGACGGACGGACAGACGGACAGACGGTGAGATTTTAATATGCCACCCTTCGGGGGCTTTCCAAATATTGATTTTCTTATTTGACTGGGAGAGTCAATTTAAGAAAAGAACAACTGCATGCAGGAGTTGCTTCCCTTCCACTGCCGAAATCTCTACCAACATCAACAACGACACAATCAACTATCATTTTATCAGTCCGATTTTTTATATCTTAAGCACCAACTTTTAATACTAATACGGCATACTCATTAATTTAACACATTTAAATGTACAGCAACCAAAAATTGCTTTAATAAAACTGTCACCAAAAATACACTTTGTGCAGTAAGATGCGCATAATGTCACTTTAATAGAAGTCATAATTTCCCCCTTGTAAACAGCGCCCCGTTGTTCTTCATACATATTGTGCAAGTTCGGCTGCTGTATCCGTGGAAGGCACTGCAAACGAAAGCATTGGAATCCATACGATGTTGCGCATATTTTATCGAATATTTTCGCATAATAAACACTGCCTACAGTAAATCAGCGGCGACTAGGACAAGTAGTATCCAGGAATTAGTACAAAAGATGACAGATTGCACAACAGGCTTCATCCTATGAATAAGCCAAATGGTCAGTTTCATTCTTGTGACAGGAACTTCCATGTCATACGTATTAAATTTGAATTTGTTGATAAAGATGGTATAGTATGTAAAGCGAGTCGGGATTTCCGGGTATCTTAATGATGCGCAACAGTCCAAACTAATGACAGAAGTTTATATTTTCATATTCGTGTGTCCCACCGGCGTAAAATTCATCCCCATCGACACCCTGTAAGATGTGAGGCAAGAGAGACGAAAGTATCGCAAGATAAACAGAATAATTCTGAGATGCTGAATAATGGTAGAGCACTCTATAGTAAAGATTAAGAGGAACAAGTCGATAACCTCTATCTGGTCCAGATCTCTATCTGGTAAATAAAAATGATTTCATAACTTCGAGACTGTATAGCAGTAATTGGTTATCGGTAATCTTTAAATCGGTTAGAGTTTTTTATGAAATTTTGTACTTGTAGGAATATAAGATTGTTTTCTTCGACAGTTAATTGTTCTTTCCCAAAGAGTATCGCGTTTGTGCTTAAAGGATGAAAGGCTCGAGTCGCTGTAAACAGTTGGATACGATGTTGGGAGTACCGTTTACATTTAAAGAAAAAGTGTTCAGCATTTTCTGATTCTTGGCCGCATTCACATATTGGATTATCCCAAATATTGTTTCTGAATAAGTCGTCATTCAGGTTGCTACAGTTATTTCGCAGTCTAGCGTGATATACAGAATATGTTCGTTTCCCAGTCATGTAATATTTTGGGACATCAGGCGGCTTAGAGAGAGTTTTTAATTTATTTTTGAATACAAGGAGCGATGATGTGTTTCTCATGTCCACTTCTAGTGTATTCCACAGAGAAGTAGCTAACGGTATAAACGAATTTGAAAAAATCTGTGTTCGACGTGATATCGTTACGTAATCTTCTCTATTTTTAGAGAGTAGGTATTTGATTCCGCTACAGTATTTGGAAAGACTGTGGTTATGAAATCGGGTAATAAACCATATTTCGCTTTATATACTGTTTATATGCTGTGGATAGCATTTTCATTTTACGTCGATCTTCCAGTGAGACCCATCCTATTTCTTTCAAAAGACGTGCAATAGAAACCGAACTAGTAAGACCTGTGACGATAGGTGCTGCTTCGTATTGAAGTTTTTCGAGCGATTCCTTTTCGTACTCGGTACAACCCGCCCATACTGTCGACGCATATTCTTAATTTGGTCTCATATATGAGATATATATCTGATTTATATCTGATATATATCTGATATATATCTGATATGAGATATATATCTGATATCTGCCTTTTGTTTCCATTGCGTGTGTTAGAGATTCACCTAGCAGGGATTACTTTTATTTACACTGTCCTGTGACTTTGGAACATGGTGGGGGTAAGAGTGAGGTTGGGTGCGCACCATAAACCGGTTTAAGCTCCCCAGTGGTGTTTTTGCCACTGACCGTTCCAAGGCGGTGCCCCACTGTGTTCCTTTAATTGTTCGTTTTGTCCTCGTGTGTTTGCTTTGTATGCTAGTGTGTGTTGGTAGTGTATATGTGTGTGTGTACATGATTGTGTGTGTCGTGTGTGTGTGCGTGTGCGTGTGTGTGTGTTGGTGGTGTGCACTTCTGGGTGCTGTTGGGTTCGTTTTGGGGAGGCTGCGTTTTTGGTACGTGGCATTCCCTGTTTGATATTATTTTTGTTTTTAAACTTAAGGGACCTCATACTTCCAAGTACTTTTGATGCTGAATTCATTTATTCAATTATTAATGTACTCGTGCCATTTTACATTTTCGCTGAAAGTAAGACCAAGGTGTTTATGATGCTCAACGAAATTCAAAGTATTATTATCGAATAACAGTTTTAGTTTACGGTTACTTCCTACGGAAAAGAATATGACTTCAGTTTTATTTGGATTAAAGTTTACGAGCCATTGTTTTGACCAACTGGTGATAGTGTGTAAGTCATGATTCAACGTTTGTTCAATATGTTCTATGTTACTACTTGTTAGTGCTAAGGAACTGTCGTCAGCGAATAAGCGAGTGATACTAAGCAGGTTGTCTGCAATATCTTTCACGTAAATTAAGAAGAATAGGGGCCCAAGTACAGAGCCCTGGGGCACTCCTGCTGTCAATGACTTTGTTTCAGAAAAAGAAGAGCGCACGAAAACTTTCTGAATACGATTTATTTTGGAGATAATCAGATAACCATTTATGTATATTACCTCTTATTCCATTTTGTTTTAATTTATACAGAAGCCCTTCGTGCCATACTCTATTAAAGGCCTTCGATATGTCACAGAATATCATACAAGTTGGTTCTTTGTTATCAATTCCTAAGGTTATTTGGTGGTATATATCAAGTAATTGGTATACCGTAGAATGACCTGGTAGGAACCCTGACTGTTTCGGATATATAAGATTGTTAGAATGGAGGTGATTGTATATGTGTTTGAACATTATTCTTTCCATTACCTTACCTACGCAACTTATTAAAGATATTGGTCTATAATTTGTGGGAAGACCTTTGTCTCCTTTCTTGAAAACAGGCATTATATTTGCTGTTTTCCATATAGAAGGATATATTCCACTGATAAAAGATTTATTGAATAAAATAGAGAGGGGTTTGCTTATGGTATTTTTGTTCCTTTCAACATTCTATGGCTTATTTCATCTGGACCTGATGCTTTATGTATAATGAGACCTGACAGTATATCTGAAACTTATTTTTCTGAAATTGTTATTTGTTGTTGGGAATTATTTGTCTTGTTAGTAAAGACCGGTAAATTTGTGTTATCTTTATCGCGTAAAGAAGAAACTGATACAAAATAGTCGTTTAAGGCATTGGCTTTGTCAGTATCTGACATCAGGATTGTTTCGACATTATTATTTGATATTTTGAGAGGTGGGATAATTTCACATGTGTTGCCTTTTATAAGCAGTTTAATAGTTTTCCAGTAAAATTTCGGGTCCTTGCTTTTAGCCTCACTTAGAGTGTTTTCTAAATTGCTAAAAAATATCATTTTTGCATGTGTTTTGAGGTTGTTTACTTTATTACGCATTTTTTTGTATTGATTCCAGTCGTTTGCTGTACGCGACACTATCGCTTTCTTCAATGCTCTATCCCTTTGTCTCGAATTCTTACGGATTTCATTATCGTACCATGGGTTTTCGTTCGGTTGTACGAAGTACATGGTAGGACTGTATACATTCTTGTGCCAATTTCATAAATTCATTGTTAAAATTAACACATGTTTCGTTAACGTTATTGTGTTTTAAGAACGACCAGTCAGTGGCTGCAATTAAGTTATTTAGTTTGACGAAGTCAGCTTTACCGTAGTTCCATACGCGACGTTTGTATGGTAATGTTGTATTATTTTGAAACTGAATATAGACAAACGTTCCTAGATGATCGCTAATTTATTTTGGTGTGTTGAAAGTTCCTGAATGGAGAGCAGATATTGTCTCAGTGATTGCTATTGGGTCGATAAGTGTAGCACTAGCGTTAGAAATACGAGTAGGTTCGGAAATGATATTTTTCATAGAGTTCGTTATTAAGATATCGCGAAATTTACAATTTCTGGTATTAAGTTGGCCTTCGTTGATATCGCCTAACAGAACTATCTTTTTGCATATCTCAAACGCCTTTTCTAAGCATAACTTCAGCTTATCCCAAAACCTGGCTTCCGAATTCGGTCTACGGTACACGGTGCAAATTAAAAAATGTTCGTTTTTGTTTTTAACTTCTATCCATAGCGACTCGTGCAGAAACATATACAAAAATAACTTCGAAGTACTGAGTGACATCTTTCCTATAAGGGTCATTGTAACCATTCAAAGCCAAGTATTCTTTGCTAATAGCATCATTTAAATGTGTTTCTGTGAAGCAAATGACATCAAAATCTTTACAGATGTTTCGTATAAAGTCAAAAAAAAAAAAAATATATCAAACAGGGAATGCCACGTACCAAAAACGCAGCCTCCCCAAAACGAGCCCCACAGCACCCAGAAGTGCACACCACCAACACACACACACACACACACACACAACACACACATACACACACACACACACACAATCATGTACACACACACACATACACTACCAACACACACTAGCATACAAAGCAAACACACGAGGACAAAACGAACAATTAAAGGAACACAGTGGAAACAAACTTGTTTCTAATGCTTCGAATATTTTGATGAAATATTGAAAGACAGTTCTAGTCAGGTCCCGGGTTTAATTCTATATCACCTATTATTATCAGTTTTAATAGAATAATGAAGTAATGTAAGTTAGCTATAAGTACATGTAACATGTCAACATAGTGTGTGCACATTACCCCAGAAGTGCTGTCATCTGTAAATATTTTAGCAAAATGAAAATTAACCATTGCAAAAATTGTGAGCGAACACTGAAAGTTGACTATACTAAAAAATATAAAGTATGTCATTGTTTTGAGAATTATTAAAATATGTTTGCACCAAAAGATCGCCGAGTAAATCAAGAGAATTGGATGCACGTGGAAAATTTCATTTTTAATCAGTCTCTGTGTACTGTTATAAAAATGGTCAATTGCTGCTCGCCATGCATTTATACAATTACCTATTTGGGAACAAAATAAAATGAAAGAAACATATGGCGGTCAGCAAATGATCCGATAGATGTAAACCATTTTCACGCTTCGTAGGCCCCAATAAGACAGATGAACATGACGTGCAAAAGAGGAAATAGAGAAAAAGAAGAGGGTACATAATATGCAACAAATATATTGCTGTATGGGTTCGAACTAAATGCAATGAAGAAAAAAATGTGAAAAATACACTCAACAGGTTTAGAAACGCCTAAGTGGCAAAATATTTATTTTTTTAAATGTTATCGTGTTTCAAGTTTATTCAAATTTCATACACAACAAAAACAATATAAAATTGAATTCTTGTATAAGTTTCAATAATTCATCGCAAACAATGACTTAAATAGAAATAAAAACATAGCGTCATTCAAATAAAAATGTTCAACAGGGGAAATCTTTGCGTTTCTAAACCTGTTAAGTGTAGTAGAACAGTTAAATAACTGTTTAATTTTGTGTGTTTTTCTTTTAAAAAATTCGTGGGATATTTGTTTATACACGCCTGTTTGATATATGAGAAAGATCACTAGCTTGCACTGAAAATGAAAAATAGACAAAGATTACATGTAGCAGTAACGCTTTGACAAAAACAAAAATAGAAACAGGATATAACACAGTTTTTCGATGTAACATGAGATACAGTAGATCATGTGCTAACTATACATTGTTACATGGTTTAACAATGTAACATAAGTTATAAATTGTACATGTAATGCTCTATCATTGAAATAATAGGATAAACAAAATATATCAATACAATTGTTTTTCTAGCTTGTTAAGTATGAAGCAAGTTGCTTAAAGTCAATAGAAATGATAGGATTTCATATACAAAATAAGTTTTTTACTGTTTGATTTTGCTATTTAGTATTGAAAATACAATGAAGAGATTTTATATGTCAACAATTTAAAAAAAAAAGGATGACTGAATTTATTTGGCAAGCATAATCAGAATTTAAGCAGAGAAAAAGAGTGCACGAAAATAGCGTGTCTATGATCTTATATCATCGTAGTTGTATATAAAGAACACATTGACTGGCTATCTTAAACTCAACTACTACAGTGCTGGCACGAGGAATGTGTGGAAGACACGACTGTTTCAACACTATCAATGGAAAATAAGGCAACAAGTATAAGTTAGAGTTTATTAACCCTAAGGGAGCGAGCGGTAGCGAGCGACCGGGATTTCTTAATTGTTAAAATTTGACTTAATAAACTCTAACTTACTTAGTGTTTAACCTCATTTGACCTTTTGCATAGCCACCGACATGTATTGTGACACGGACCTATGTGTATATATGTCCGTGATTGTGGGCGGAGCTAAAGTGTTTTCTATATAGAGCGAACTCTTTATAAAATTAAGTGATTTAGTAGGTAGTTTTAATGAAAAAGAAAGACGTCTATTTGAAAATCTGAGCGATTTGATTGGTCGGTAAATGGGGTCAAACACTAAAAACTGTTAGAAGAGTTGCGTTGTGTACTAAATACATGTGGTACCGGAACGTCTAGGTTCACGTGTTGTTCTGTTTACAGTTTATATACATGATTGGAGTTTATTTACTTAAACAGAATATGAGATATATATCTTAGTGTGAATATGTTTTGTCGGATAAAGCAGCTACATGTTATACAAGGAATACAAGTGATATTTACATGAATTATCAAGGATTTTAAAAGTGATTGGTAAGTTCTCGTTTTCTGATTAATTTATAGATGTTCCACCTCACGTACATAAGCTGCATAGGTTGTATTGTTTATACGTGTAATGAATGTTCAGAACTTTAAACTAATTTATGACTCAGGCTCATCTTCTATGTCCATTATGAAGCCAGGCAGAAAGTCTTGCACTTCATCGAGGGATCTCACTACTCTTCTGGAGGCCTTTTCGGTTTTAGGTCCACGATTAACAGAATTTACCCTTGCACATAAATTGTATTTTCGGCCAATCTTTTATCAGAATTTTAACACGTGATGTTCTTTAACCAAGAGCTGGCTTGCTGGCCATTATTATTATAACATTTGGCACGGGTAGTTCTGTCGCCACTTTTCATTTTTAATCCACCTACACCTACTCCTCCACCAACTATTTCATTATTTTCTTTTTCCAAGGTCAGGGCTACTATGTACATTTATGTATATGATCTATCATGTCACTTATAAGAGATAAACTGTTTATTGTTAAGATTTCGTTATAAATGATGTAGTACTGGGCGTTTTTTTGGCCGACCAAGTATGTCATATAGGGAAAATCGTATAAATTATAGGGATGGCAACAATTACTCGAGTATTCTTGTATGCGTTCGAACGTCCGAATACTCGATCAGCAAAACGGTATTCGAGGACTCGAAAAAAATATTGGAGGGGGTGGGGGTCGGGGGGGGGGGCAAAAATTGCATCATACATAAAATGATTTAAAATCATGAATTATCGCTTTTGGGTTCCTCCAACTAACAGCCTTAACTTGTCATTATTCTATTTCGGAATCGTTATCAAAACACGCCAGGTGATGTGCGAAAATTCTATTGTTTAATCCGCTAGGTAGGCCCCTAAATGCAATATACGAGTTGACAGTTTGACATGCAGGTATTGTTATGATTCTGTGCCGCTTATGATCTTAGCAAAACAATATAGACGTAAGATATTTGGTTGTATTTTTCGCAGTTTGTTTAGAAATTAAAATTTAGTGCATAATAGCAATCACACTATGTCGCCTTTGCGTTTGTTCGATAAAATGTAAATGCGGGTCTTGTAAGCAGAAGTGTGCGTACAAAAGATAATTATTTTGGCTCACCAGAAAAATATTCAAGACATGTAACTCATTTTTCCTAAATCGTATATATAGAATATAGCAGTCTTTCAAAGTCTCTTTTCTGAATATCTCAGTAATCTGTACACTTGCCTGTCAACTTATAAGTCAAATTTGAAATATGCCTCCGTCGAAATCGTCCTCTTGGAAATATTTTAAGCGTTGTAGTGATGACAAAACCGTGAAATGTACTCTCTGTAGTATAGAACTTACATACTCTGGTATGTACTGCAATATTTCGAACACGTGAATGACCTTTTTTCGAGTACTCGAGTACTCGATCGGAAGAAGGACCGAGTACTCGAATATCAATTTTGGTATGTTGCCATCCCTAATAATAATTATGTACTTTTTACTTTGTGTCATATCAGGTCTTATTTTGTGGCATTTTTGATAAATGCCCATTTTCTATTCAAAAACTGTGTGTTATGTTTTCCCTATCCCATACTAGTTCGACCCAGTATGTGACTCCAAACCCCGACCTTGGACAATACATAAAAGCCTGCAAGCTAATTCCTGATGCTTCTTGTTTTGTAACTGGTGGTGTTCGTAATTATCATTAATGACACTTTACTGGGGATTTTTTTGGTTTTTTTTGCGATTGTTATTGCGTATTCTTTCCACAGTTATTTTCTCTTGCAGAAGTCTGTCGTTATTAGCTTGTCTGTTTTTTAGCTATTGTCGTCACTTGCTTGTCGTCGTCGGCGGCGGCGTTGGTTAAGTTTTGCGTTTAGGTCACTTACATGGAAATTATCAATACTATCACTTCGAAACTTGGAAAACTTGTTCATCTTATACCCTTCTTCACATTGTATACTAACAATGCTGATCGTGACCGGGGTTTTGTTTGGGGGGGGGTGTAAACATGAAATTTTATGGATTTGGTCGATTTTGAGAATGGGACACAACTTCTTTATTTTTAGTTAAATTGGTTTCAAATGTTTCACAAATAATGAATGGATAATATATTTCAACATATCAAATGGGTTTTGGGGTTATATATTTAGGGGGGGGGGGGGGTATTTTAGTATTTTTGGACTTTGTCACTTTGAGCTAGTCTGATTTTTTAAGTTTTGCGTTTATGCCATTTACATGCAAACTATCAAAGCTATCACTTTAAAACTTTAAATACCTGTTTACTATTAAATGTACAATATAATGAAGCCGTTACATAACCCTGTCATGTATTTTGACTTGATTTTTGCCTCCTCTTAACTAAGAAAGTTTCCTACACACCTCTTTTTTGTGTTTAGGCCTTCTTGGGCCAAGGTCACTGTTACTAAAAATAGGAAAAATGTAATCTATCTGAAATTGAAAACTTCTTCAAAATATCTCTTTTGAAGGAAACAAAAATATTGAAACTAATTTTACATTAGCTCTACTGAAACCTGCAAATAGGCGGTGTTCCTCAAACGTAGTCCATATTAAAATGAAGTGTCATTTTCCTGCGTGTTTAAAAGCCACTTTCATGGCAGATTGTCTTTTGTTTGATGTTCAGTCGTTAAAAGGACCCACTGCATGTGATTTTAATCCATAATTATAGGTTTGTTTCTGCGACTGGATCTGAAGTGTCAGCTAAAGCGAAAGTGACTTAGGGTATTCTTGCACTTCTACTCGCAGATATATGTTGTTTACAGCACATGTTCCAGTATCTTGACCAGGACTTTCTTGCATCATTGTTAACATGCTGTTGTTTGCCATTGTTTGTTTATATATAGATAGATCTTCAATAAAAGAATAACTGTGCAAGACGTGAAAGACTTGAAATCATGACAAATGGTAGCTGTATTTAAGCAATTTACAAAAAAAGTATATAGAAAACTGTACAGTCCATATTTACATGGTTCAAACCTTTATATAACTTAAAGCCGCATATCACAACGGTTTGTTTAACTCTGATGTTGCCCTTTAAAGTAGAAAATTAAACCTTAAATTTATTGTTTAACAGATGTTTGCTATGCCTCAACTACGGATCCCTGTGGCAATTACACTGCGATAAATGATACAATGATGACTGTTGCTCATAAAGCAAGCAGCAGTAAAGATTTAACCTGTCAGAACTTACCACCTTTAAAATGGTACAGATATACTGGAACAACAAAGGGGTTAATGGCAAGAGCTTGTCCTCAAGATCTACAATGTGGAAGTCTAAACCAAATATGGTTTAATGGTATTTCATGTTTTATACACACCTTAAACAATTTTTACACATTATTAAACAACATATACTCAGTTCCAAAAGAAAGTGTGCACTTCTTAATTTTAAATATTTCAATATTTAGCAGACGTATCGGCTTCAATTTTCGCACACTATATCTCATGTGTATTTGTCATCGATCGATTGCAAAATCTAAAATGTTTGCCATATTGTACGTAAACATATCTCAAATTTGGTACCAAATATATAGGCTTTCAGAGTAGTCGATGAAAAATCACAGAAAACAAAGTGCACACTTTCTTTTGGAACTGAGTGTATGTCATAAGGTACTGAGCGCATTCTCAGAATTTTCACTAACAGATGAAATTTCACTAACCTTGGCCGAGATGCATTTAGCATTGATCTCATTTTAATTTCTTTTAATCAATGCTCCTGTATTCCTGTTGACATAAACAGGACTTATCATAAAAAAGACTGTCCAAAGTCGAAAAGCCAAGATATCTGGTATACAGCGTAGCATTTTCTTGTGGTCCCCTTACAGGACTGTTACAATTATGTACCCTGGTAGAACATGTGTCGATTCTTTACATTTTCAATTTTATGCAAAAAAACTTTAAAATATTTCTGGAAAACAACATCAGGCCAAGAGCTTTGAAAGTTGGTGTACTGAAATATGTAGTTGCCTTAATCAAACTTTGTTCAAATCATGTTGCTGTGCCTAAATTTTGCAAAGCCTGGGGTTCACTACTTATATATAGACTTACAGAACATAATTTGATAATCTATTCACTAAGAAACCAAATTGCCAAGGTCTTAGATAGAGTAACTTGTAGTATTATCTAGTTGTTGTTCACGAAGTTTGTACGAATCATGCATGATCTTGGATCAAAATTGGCCCTGTTCATTTGATTTTTGTTTTTGCATAAATCCATATTAAAAAAACCTTGATATCGTCTCTTGATGAATTGAAAGGCTAAGCTATTTAGATGGAAGACTTCACTAGTAATCCTCTTCACATTTTGTTCATAGCATGGCCAATGCGTTGAAATTAGTTGTGTGCGGGATTTTAACTGTTTACATAAACTTATCTAGGATTAATGTACTCTGTCATAGTTGGTCATATTGTCAAATACTTTCAGAGTACTGATTGCGCAACATTATTCATAATTAAAACATCGAAGACATCAATAATAGGGAACTGAAGTAGCTTTCCTGTTTTGTTTATATGTATTCACTCTACTATCCATCGGTAAGATATTTTAAAAGAAGCGGTTGTTAGTGATTTAGATTGAACATATAATGAAATGTGAAATTCACATTGCTGCTTAGGGCGGGACACTGTTCATTATAATTATGCTTATAGCAAAAACTTGAAACATTCTCATCAGAAATTACATGTATTGACTATTATGTTATCCTATATATGCTTTCAGATATACATTTTCTTTGAAAAGGGATAATTTCCCAGTGGGGTTGAACGTGTCAAAAGCCTGTAGGTGAATCCGGGTTACCTCTTTAAATCATTGTGGTCGTCTTATTTGTTCTCTATCTAATACTTGTCATTTAAACGCAACACATTCGAATACAACGCAGTTGAAATATTTATTAAAAAAACGCCGAGGTCTACATTTTAGCCAGATTCATGTAAGATTCAAATAATGACAAACGGTGCTGAATAGGTATTTTAGATATTTAAATTTTATCAAACATGAAGTCTTCAGTGCAAAGTTTATGTCAAAGTCAATGATAAGTTTATATTATTGAAAAAGAAGTCTTAAAATATTCTAGTAGACTAAACATTTTGATATACGGTTTAACAACAATTTTTATATCACTGAACTGCCCTTATTGGACATAAATTTAATAGATTTTCTCTTTAACTAGCTTTTGCAATGTTTGTTATTCGTCTACAAGTTTATTTCATGTTTATTTGTGTTACTCGTAATCGGTATATATAGAAAACAAAACAAACGAGTAAAGGGTTAACAATAATGTTTGCCAATGTATAATCATTTCATTTTGCAACTTTATTAAGAGACAGTTACATAAATTACACTTATATCAGCCTTTTTATTTACTTGTGAATGAAGTACAATTAACGTACTAAATGGTTTGCAGACACTCTACCAACTTTGTCAGATGGAGAAATTGAGAAACAACTTTGTGCCCACCAAGGACTCAAGTGCTGCGCTATAAAGATAGATATAAAAACAAAGAATTGTACCGGTTTTATAATTTATCGACTTGTACCCTCCTCTCAACCATGTACAAATTACTGTTATGGTAAGTCCGATTTGAAAGCTTAAGTTTGTTTAATTGTGTTTGACTTTTATTCAAATGTCTTATTAATAACAGATGATCGTTAAGTCGAATCAGAGTCTCAAAAGTAACATTACTACAGTTTTCTTTTGGACAATGGAGTATTTGTTTACTCTGTTGATATGTGGTTCACTTTATTTTAGTTGCATCTTTCAAAATATTCTAATATTAGTACTAAGGTACTGGGTGTCAGTTAGCCACCTGTTTGTTCAAGTGTATGTTTCCTGTGTCTTTTTCATGTGATAAATGCTAAATATGCTTTAAATTATTGAAAGTTTGATCACAGCTGAAAAGCAGCTTATCAGTTAAAAAAATACGTATCCTTATTTACCATTTAATGTTAGAAAGCATTTTGGTATATAATTATGCCAATAAGTGTAGAATAGTACAATTATTCAACACCTACATTGTAATTCCAGAAGCACCAGCGGACGAAAAGTCTACAAGTAATCCTGACAACAGTTCAACACTCAACAATTCCCAGTCGACCGCTATCTTTCTGACAATCTGGATGCTAGTAGTTGCAGTTGTTGTTGCCATGTAGCACACTTTTGTGTCTCAAGTCAAGAAAACACATAAATCATTGGCAACAAATATATGGTCGATTAAAAATGTGTATGTTTTTGAAAATTTAAAGATTTTATCATTGTCAAATATAGCTATAACATAACCGTCAGTCTGAAAATATTTATAACATTCAGAATTGAAACTTTCCAAATACTGTACAAGATTCATAAATTGTATCCTGTAAATGTTGTACGCATGTTGACAAGTTCAACAATAAATAGTACAGACATATATTCATATATAAGAAACAATGTAAAATAATAAGTAAATGTAAAAGCAACTGCATTCGCTTTCAATGACAAATTTAGTAATTATTTTATAGTCGTCATGATATTTTGTTATAGCAACGTGAAAAAGCAAACAATATCTGTAGTTGCACGTTTTCTTGTTTAAATATTTATAGAGAAACTCTACTCTCAGAATTGAAATGCCTGATAGTAATTGTCGATGTTTTCGTACTTATTTTCTAAACTATGTACTACATGTAGTATCTTGAACGTTTTCTTCAACCTATTGTGTTGGAATAATTAAGGAATCATTGAGTCGCCTGCATGTGAAGCTTTAAGGGAGCTCTTCTCTATCCTGTCTTTCCTTCACACATTTACGTAATTTTGTAATTATTCTATCCTTCGTATACTTAATTAAAGTACCAACTTCAAACGTAGAACATCGACAGACAAGACCAAGAACAAGCGTAGAGCACAAGTAACATATCCTATTCATTACTTTTTGGTTATTCCCTTCTGTGAATTTAATTTATGTCTTTATCAATATCAGTGGCAGTTGATATTTTGATAGAAGACAGGGAAATCAAGTACATTGTGTAAATGAAAGTAACCTTGTCTTTAGAAGGCATCTCCTTCCTTTAAAATAAAAATCCATATCTGCAATACATTTCAAACCTTAATTTTTCATTGGCAGATATGATAAAATTTTCATCTTTCTATATTCTAATACTTTTTCTCATCTATGTTCTATCTGGTGTTTTACTATATTTATATTCAAGATTCATGCCAAGCTGACAGTTATCCGCATCTACTAGGCGCATACGAAGCTCCGGGACTGTTACCATAATTACAACAGGAAACACATAATTCTTACTATTTCTATAACCAAATACAAAACATGTAATTAATCTATGCCAAATAAATAACATTTGAAACAGAAATAAACGTTTTTACTTGGTTTGCTTTTTTGTCCCTGTACATTGATGACTATCGCTTTTATATACATATCTACTACATGTATGTAGGACAGGTTTCATAAAAATCGTTCAAAGGGTTTGGGAGATAATGACAAGAAAAAACCAACAACTCCTTAGTGTGACCTTGTGTGAACGGAGGTTGAGATTGGTTCTGCACATCGTATACATGGCATGCGCATTTGACGTTAGTTTCGTAAATCCTTCAAAATCTTAAGGACGTTTGCTACAGTTTCCTCAATGTAATTGGGTCAAATTTTCCCTTTCTTAGAATTTCTTCAAATTTAATGTTTTGACTAAGACTCAAGTTTTAAACAGAAATCTGAAATTAAAATCACATGTCACCGTCCTTGATTTTGAATAATCTGCCCTTGAACACAGCATTTTCTGATTTTCAAGGGCATACGATTCAAGATCAAGGCCGGTAACCTATGATTTTTATTTCAGATTTCTGTTTTAAACTTGTTCCTCAGACAAAATTTTAAATTTGAAGAAATTCTACTAAACAGAAAAGTTCAGCCCATAGCAAATTATAACAAAGGTCTTTAAGAAAGTATTAAAGGGGAACAATACATACAATAACCTGTTTCCTTTACCTTGAGATATCGGACTATGTCGTCTTTATGTATGAGCATTTAACCATAGATTCATGAAATGCTTTACGGGGCAATGGAGATACGAAGCGAACACGAAACGAAAGGCCGATCGAGCAACCAATCGATAAAATTCTATATACCGCCTTACCAAGACCAACAACTTTATTTGTAGGGTTTATAATGCCGGAGCCTTAGTTATCTTCATTCGAGCATTTTCTATCTCGAATGAGTTTTTCTTTTCAGGCAAACAGAATCAGTGTTTCAACGAAATTTTATTTTATATATACTAATATATAGCAGCTATTATTTTCCATTTTAGCACAGGTTAACTTATAGGCAAATGGAATTTCAGTTCTGGTATCGAGCTTTGCGCTCCCTAACGGTAACGTCAGATTTAACCTATGCATTATTATATGACTATGTGTTGTATTTATGTCCTTTATATTGTTTTAAATTTATGTATCTGTTGACCTTTGTTTCTATACTTTACAAAAGTATTGCCTCGATATACTTATGCAGTACGATCCTTGTCCGAGTTGGTGGATCCATTTGTCTGCGTGAAAGTCTGCATCATTCTATGGAGTTTAGAAATCACTTTATATACTTTATCTTTAAGTAGCACGAGGGCGGCTCTGGGCTAAGTTTAGAGTCAATGTCACCACTATGCTTTATCTTAAAACGAAGTAAGAGGTCGCAATGGCTTGTTAAACACACATGAACTCATTTATTCTCTTAAAACGTTTAAATTCTTTTCGGCTTATAATCCGATTTTTTTCCAATAGATAACAATACTTAAGATTTATTAATAACAAGAACGAAAGAGGATTCCTGTAAAGGAAGTTCAGATGAGAGAAATTTTCCGAATGCTTACTTAGTATCTAAAAGCGGCAATTTACGTCAGAATATTTCAGTTGTTTCTATTTGCTCATTTTTCAATTCAAGTTACAATTTCTGATTAATTGGACAGCTAACAAAATTGTGTAAACATATTATTTGTTTAAACCAGACTTGAGATATTAGATTTTGTCTCACCATAAGTAGCTTTAGAGAAATAACCTCCAGCAATCTAATGTCTCATTTTCATACAACCTAAATGTAATATCGAGAAGATATGACTTTGGTCCTTTGGTTTTGATTACCCTATAGATAAAACTCATGATAAATTGTCAAGTCTGACTCGATACTTAAAATACACCAATACATGTCACATGATCCGTTTTTATTTAGTTAAAGCATAAACGCTCAACATATTTATTAATTTAAAGGAACAACCAGTCTGTTTGATCAACACGAAGTGCTTCCGATCCATTCTGCATGTACTTACAACTTCTGCATAGTCTATCAGTTATACTAGTTTATTTATTTTCGATTGAAAAATATGTACTTAAAACTTAGATTAATTGCTCTACAGACTCAATCCAGACGGAAGCAATCTCGAAGAGAGACAGAGAGGAAAATGTGGAAGTATCTGTGTCTTACCTAAGGCATTACCACTATGGCACTGGTGGAGATCGCACCCGGCCCCTCACCTCCGATCCAGAGGCAAACGCGCTACCACTACGCCACGGTGGCTTTAAACAAATGTCATACAACTTGTTGCAACTAGATAACTTGACAAATTTTACAAGCGATCAATCAATATTTTTTAAACTGTATTTTGAAAAGATAGAGGGTGTCTCCTCCAAGTTTCAAAAATCATAATATTAGCAATGGTATTATAGGTTATTGAACTTGTATGGTGAAATATTACTTGAAACGCGTTTATTTGATGGGAACAACGATATTGCTTTTTATCAAATACTTTTATATTGAATATGAACATAATGACATTCTATTACCAAACAACAATAAATGAATCTTGAAATTTGTCAGACAACTAGCGCACTATTTTACCATGGACATTTTCTTTATTGCGTATTGAAGACTCGATTCAATATTGTTGTTTATACTTGACGTTATTTATTAGGTGAAACTGTGACGTAAATTATACAGTATGGTAAGAAATTTCAGTAGAGCCGTCCGCGATCTTGTTTTGAAAAACGCCAGACTTTTCCTTCTGATGCAGGTTTGTACTTTGAAATGTGAATAAATTATTTTGATATACATTCCTAAAATCTTTTCTTTTTCATGCAAAACTTCATTCCAGTCCATCTTATCAATTTTCGGCAGATATACGTACAAGTAACTTTCGTAACCAGAACTGGTATTGTGTGGCCTAAAACATTCGAACCATTTAAAAACTAAAACTCTTTTACATATACATGTGTACTTGAAAATTATTATTAAAGTTTCTTTTTCATTTTAAGACCAAAGATTATTTAATTGTAAGAAACTGTCAAACTTCCAACTTTTAAAACAATGTTTGCAAACAAATTAAATGGTCCGTACAGCTGACCGCTAGGACCGCCCTCACTTGCCAACGTTCAGTATCATTCCTTGCCAACGTGCAGTACCGTAGAATACTGAACGAACTCTCTAAGGCAAAGTGAACGAGGCAATATGAAGGTATCTAATAACAATTCATATTGCTATCCATAGATGCATTGACAGGCACATATTAAACAGCTGTTTGGAATATCATAGCCATTTCCTTAAATCATTTGAATGTTGTGTACTACGTAATGTAAACAGGCTCTTTTCTACTGCGAGTATACATGTGTTTAGCAAGATACCATCCTGAATTTCGATATATCTCAACCTTTCTCAGTTGTACTCTTTAACCGAATGTATGTGGTTATCTTAGTGTTCTAAATGTGTTATTTAGAGAAGTATGAGATAAGCGATGATTTTAAGCAAATATAAAGATCAAACATTAGTGTTACGACGATTGAAAGCATATTCAATTTTGTAAAACATATACAATGAGTAGAATATACATTTGTATATTGGCTTTGCATTGAAAACATCATGGCTTAATATGAAATACATTGTTTTATAAAATTATGTAGAAATTTAATATTTATTTCATGAGCGTCTGGAAAAAAACCAAACTTCTTGTATTCTTTACGAGATTCCGTCTAAAGTTTATGTTATATCATTTTGGCAAACTCTTGTGAAATTGAACAACTGTCTAGTTATTGTTATGCTCGGTAGTAAACCGAGTTTTTACTGCGATGGTGGTTGGTTATATTGATTGATTTGGTTTGCTTAACGATGTGTCTTTCATGTGTACCGAATCGATTGTCTACATAAACCTAAACTAGATATGTACAGGTGCTCCCCTAGAACATTTTATCTTACGAACCAACATTTACTGAACATGAACCTTCTCTTAACAATCTCCAAATGTAAAAACCTAAATACATTTACACAGCTAGTTGCTAGCTAACTCCAATACTGAGGAACTGTTCTCCTTGGTTGTTTTAACATTCAATTCGAGCGGCATACCGGAACGGTGTGTCCCTTTTTATTATACATTGTATCAATGATAGGGGTGACAGAGGTGACTCTGTTTTATTACTGATCTCTAATTTCCGATTTTGTGATAGTTGATGCAAATAAACTGATTAAATGTTTGTTTAAACTATGTCCATGTGACACATAAAATAATCTTACACGGCATTTAAAAGAGGAAGAGTCAGTATGTTTTCATACTTATCTCGTCGTACACTGCATCATTTGTAATAATGCATTTTAAATGTTTAAGTATGTGCTGCATTGCTTTCTAAACTATTACATGTATATACATATATATCAAAATAACAACAAATGATAATAACAACAACATTTTATTACATATACGTTCAAACAATATCGTATAAATAAATGAGTTTCATTATCAATACAATCTCACACTTAATGACGCCAACTTTTATGTTTAAAATACTTCGGGCTTATGCCCGAGTGAAAGACGTTCATTACATGTCAGACTAGTTCCACATACTACAGTTAAGAGATATAATTCTATACATATAACCATAAGTTTGCTTTTGAGCTTTCGTTTACCCTTGTCAACGCGTATAAGTATTGAGACCGACATGTTTACCGGCAAACGGTCCGACTGAATTGAACACAACAATGCAGCTCCGCACTCTATTTACGCATCAGTTTTCGTGACCCTTACAAGTTGTACAAGTGATTTTTTTTGCTGTATTTTTCAAGCGTTCCCGGTATTTATATGCTAATGCTATTTTCATCACTACCACTATCACTGCTGCGACTGATCCAATTGTAATTGCAATCACTTCGTTGTCGTCTGAAACAAGCAAAGGGTGAATAATTGATATTTACGAGAATCAATATAACTTAAAAAACGGTTAGATTTAATTCACTTTTCAAAATGCTACAGAATCATTTTAGCAGACCAACGGTTAGTCGGATGGACTTTTATCACAAAAATATGTTTTCGCATTTTAAGATCAAAACATAAAGAATCTATTTTTAAAGTTTGTTACATTTTATCGACGTTTCGCCTCAAACGACTTTTTCAATTAAAGAGTCATGCTGAAGTTAACAATTTTACGTAAAGACGTAAAATAGAAGAATATTTTATAGAAAGCCCAGATGCTCTGAACAAGCTGTACTTTTGTAGATCACTGATAAAACAACAAAATCTTTTTCTTTCTGTTTTATTAATGACAGGACACAAGCTTTTACAAGTGGACACGCATTCGAACTTAAGTTTTGATGTTGTGTTTTTCTTTGCGAGAAACAGATACTGAGAAATACTTGTACTGCTTTTACCTGGTGTATCGCTTGTTCCACTTTTACCGCTTGTATCCGTTTCTGTTTCATTATTTGTCGTTGTGCCATACAATCTCAAAGTCCATTCCGTTAGTTCGCCTACAAAGTGTTCAATATTATATTTAACTTATTTAGTTATACTGAATCAAATATTATTTACAAAAATAAATTCTGGTTTGATGCTTTTCGTTCTATTTGGGATCAGTGACTGTAAGGTTACCCCCACCAAATATGTCTGTTTTTCGTATTCTTGCTCCTTTTCGTCTACTCTGGAAGATGTAGAGTGACAAACTGTCAGAAAATTTGATTCGATCCACTTTCAATAATGTTAATTAAAGAATTTAAAAAAGTTCTGTCAGGTGTCAAATTGTTTAATTAAATTTATTGTTTTAAACGTGACGGTAAACCATGAATTTCCCATTTATCTAAATTTTCTAACATGAAGGCACTTCAAGTGTTTTTGATTACCAAAGGAATCCCTATTGAGCGTAAAAATTTAGACATCTAAACACTATGCTGTTATTTCGAACTTTCTTACAAATTGTCCGGTTATTTTGAAGACGAGCTGCACCACTGTTACATAAATGTTAACGCAGACAAACATCATTCGTACCTACGAATATTAAAATGTGTAACTTGACTCAGTGTATGCTTTTCTAATTATGACATATCAATTTCAGTTTTTTACTTAAATTATACCGGACAAATTTGTTGTATATATATGAATCAATGGACTCTTTTTTTGTAAACATTGTACTTTAACTTAAAGCACCCCGTTGAAAGTAATCGATTTATCTTGTTTTAACGGGCCATCCTAGGTCATAAGATCAATGGCGATACTTTTATAAATTTATTTAAAAACATTATACATCAGTAGATTTTTGTTGTTGTTGTTGTTTTTTGACAAATTCTTAGCATCACTTCTCTCTATTTGTATTGTCTATTTACTATTTGTAATAGCTAGTTATTTATGATCTTATGCCTGAATGAATTTGAATTGAATTGAATATGCCCTTGGAAATTTAAAACCCGAGATGTATAACGTTAGATTGTGAATTCTGTTTGTCTAAATAGATACTAAGTCAGAACAAAAACTTGCTGACATTCAAGCCAAATGTATTTTATCGATATTAGGCAGCTTTGCAGACGTAGTACAACAATATATATACTCATTTGATATGTGAATATATTCGTACCTGTTTCCCCGTAGTCCCTATCCAAAGACATCTGAATTGTCCAATTTCCAGCAGGGTTTTCATCCCAAAATTGTACACTCATGAACGTCCAAACCTATAGTGTACAAGAATTAGTCAATACCGGAAATTATAAGTTATACATGTATTTTGTATTTGTATTTTCCAATTTTACAATTAATTTTTCTTTTATTAATACAGAGGTCAAATATTTTACACAATAGATAAATTACCAACGTCAAAAAGGATGGTCAAAAAATGTATATTTAATATATTCAACAGAAATGAATTATTTAGAGATTTGTAAATGTTATCAGAATAGAAATCGATGCTAGAACTATGATGGTCACGTTAAACGGCAAAATTTAATGATTTACTCATCAATGAGAAGTACTTTGTTCTCTATTTTTTATATAACATATTTTGACACTTTACTAAATAGTATTTGTAAATAGTTTAAAACAGGAAATACATATCATTACACCACTTTGCAATGCGTCTATACTTGTCTTTGTTATAAATATAGTTTGCTTATAACTATTGTAGGAGTTGAACAGCTAATCTTTAATTTCCTTAAATCAAAAACATTGTACTCAGTTGTGTTACAAATAAAACTCTAATAGTTCGCTTCATTCTTAAATTGTTGACATGAAAGATCCATCAATGCTCATGTTGGGGCCAATATTTTTATCAAGAACTATTTCCAGATATGAATTTATTTCCGACATATTTGTTTATGTAATACAGAACGTCTGGAGCAGGTGTGTCTTAAATAAAACATCAATGCAACTACAAAGTTACTCAGCACAGAAACATATTTGTTTCATTTTATGTGTGTGTTCATGTATACATCAGGGGTTCTCAGAAAGTTTTGGAGCGAAAATACGAATGCAATCAGATTATTGATACGAAGTTCCTTGTAATGGATACATGACGTTTGCTTTCTGTCCTTTCTAATTATAATATTGAATTGAAAAAGGATGTGATATGCATTTGATCTGGTACCAAACTTTTATGTACATATTATCAATTTTAATGACATATGCTACAATAAGCGTCACAATTTTAGGTAATAAGCGACGACTCTTAGTTTCAACATTGACAGTATCATATGCAATAGAAAGACAAATTTATATGTAACTTATTCATTCTGTGATTTAACTAGTATGCTGATATGAACATTATAATGGGTCACAATCTGCTGATACATTGAACACTCTTAGAATACTATAGCAACATGCCTGCTGTGAATTTTTCATCAGATCCTGATTCCTTCGTGAAAGCAGCTGTGACTCTGTTCCAGATGGCGAATTCAGATAAAGCTGGACAGCCCCTCGAAATGAACAACGATATGTTACGTCTATTTCTACATGTTCAAGTCGTTGTATTTCGTTATTGGTTCCGTTGCAGCCGTCTGTGCATACACTACTAGAAACGGTTCTGTTTGGACTTTTAATATAGATTTTTCTGAAACAAAAACGTTGACTGTTGTGTTGATAAACAACTCGTAATAGAAGGAAAAAAACATTTATCATGTTTAACTTTCTTCAATTTAGTCAATGAATTAAAAGAGTTAAACAGATGAAAAATAAAACACCTTTGATCAACCTTTACCGCATTTTGTCAATAAACTTTCGATACTAAACATTATATCGATATTAATACATCTGTGCATTTCTGTGAATAATTGATGAAAGACGCGTCTTGCAATAATCGACATTTTACTTGTCCGTGAACCCCTAATTTTCTATTCCTTCCTTAATTTAACAATATTACGTAATAGGTTAAACTTAAAGAATTTTATGTCAGCCCTACAGTATCATCTGTGACGTGCAAGTTACCTTCTCAATGCAACAAAGTGTTTCCATAAGTTTTACATGATACAGTGAGATGGGCCACAAACTGGGTCTAAACTAGATATATGAAGGCAATAGACAAATAATAAAATAAAGCATGAATTTGATATAATGCCAATTACGTAATAAAAGTATAACAGTAAACACAATTGAACTCACTGATATAAAAACATGTTAAAATGCACGTGATTAATCCTCTGTATTCATTCCTTTTACTGTTTATGTAATTTGGGCTTTTGCTTTTCAAATTTTTTAGCTGCAATATATTTTCATATTGTGGTTCTCGTAATCAATAAGGTTTAAAGCTAGAATTGCAATAATAGTTTCACAGTTTAGACGTATAATGAAATCCGATAACAAGATCATAACTTCACTTAAACTTGACAAAACAGGAAAAGTAAACTTCATCGAAGAATCAGAACTTTGTATAGATGTCAGAGAAGAGAGAATCATAATGTGGCTCTATTGAATAATTAAATCGTCAACTGAAAATGTATGGTAGGCAACCATTTAAATGACACAATTAAGACTCTAGGGTAACATTCTTTTACCTGAAATGTGTCAGTATTAGAATATGTTTGCATTGGCGTAGTATCCATATGTTGCTATATAGATACAGGTGTAAATTCGTCTGAGGTCACTTAGATAGGGGGTCCTTTGTGCCCTTGGGGTTTTTCTTTTGCCTTTCGTAACAAGCACGTCTGTAGTTTTAACAGTGCGGCATCGCAAGCGATACCAGAGAATGTCGGAAACACAAAAAATCACCATTGTAACAAAGACAAAGTCGTCAACATGACAGAGAGAGAGAAGAAAATCGAAACATGAAACTCAAAAATGCGACAACACTTAACAATTTATCTTTCGTACGGTCTCGGCGCTAATTTTGCCGTGTTTACAGAAATTCACAGAAACACGAATAAACGCAGCTGGATGGCTTACTCATCCATACTGATCGCTTTAAATATCGTCCATCACTAATTTAGAAAATTAAAATGTATACTGATTGACTGTTATCGGGGTAGACTTGCATGTATGTTGTTTCGGAACAGGTTCCCATGTTTTTGCACGATCAATTAATAAATCGGACTTCAGTAAGCCAAATCCAAAAAAGTCTGAAACTGAAAATAGAAAAGTCGGTTTTTAATTGTCATCATGTTACACACGATGCAAATGATTTTGTTAGCAAAGACGATCAGTACATGTGTATATTGTAACATCATATTTAGCGTTTTCATAATTTCATAGAGGTTTCGGAAGATAAATAGAGAATAAAATGCGATGATACACTTTCTAATTACATGTATAGGTGAACAAAGTAATACTAAAAATGTCATAGAGTTATTAGTCATTGCATGAAAGTGCAAATTGTAAATAAATAGCCGTTCTGTTTAATGGTGATGAAACAAATGACATGATTGCAAGAAATTTGTTTACTAACGTGACGTTTTACAGAAATGCACTGATAACATTTAATATTCTTATTAACAAAAGCAAATTCATAAACATGAAAGTGATTGGGTAAAAATAAGTTTTGATACCAATATTACTCCCTTAAAGCAATACGTGACATAATATCTGCAATGTCAAGATTTACCTATCAACATAACATTTGTTATCACTGAACCAACTAATAGTAAATCAACTTATAACCATTGGCTTGCTTCAAGACATAAATGATAATTGTATTACCGATATGCCCAGCTCCATTTGTTTTGTTTTTACCAAATTTCAAACTGGTCATGTCTGACGTGTTGACAATTAGATGTTGCAAATCTCTCCATGATAGATCTGGGCTGAATTATTAAAAGTTCTCATTAATTATTAAGAATTATCTGCTCTACTTAATGAAAAGGTAGCAATAAATTACTGTTGATATACAACCAAGCAATGCTCGTAGGGTTAGGTATTTAATAGTACTGTAAAGGCACTTTTCCTTCAGACTACCGATTACGTGTAATACTTGACTTGATAAAGTACTATTTATATCAATATGAATGTATAGGAATTGTATTTTTCTATTTTATGCACATCAATAATATGATCTTATTGTAAAGAGATATAGAACTGTTTCGTCTTTTGATAAATATAATCTAGTTTCAACAACTAAGCGCTAGAAATATATCAATGGATATTTTCAGTTTTTTTCAGTCAGACAATAGATATCATTTACTTTGCTTGTAGTACTAGAGCAAATATTCCAGCCGCCATCGGTGTCGCCGCTGATGTTCCAGTAAAGGTTGTCACACAGGAACTATTCACGGAGGTCGAACACTGAAAATAAGAGTGCCATTGTGGTAGTTAGCTCTACACATATGGCACGCAAAGTATCAAAACAGATCAATTCATATCATACACCGATTGTTAAAATACCGCACATATTAAGGCAAACGTGATTTTCAACGCAAGGTGTACCTTAAAACTATAGTGTAGTCGAAAACATTTTGACGTTTGAAAAACTTACAACTGCAAGGGGCCGTTATTTGATTTCTAAACAACAGATAATAATCATATGTGAACTGGAAAATATATCAAGTATATCTTAAGAGACAAGTGACTTATGTCATGCCGAGCAAGACAGCTGTTAGAACTTCATATGCACATTTGATATAGTCAATATAGTTTAAAATCAAACTACACAATACATAACCCCTACTGCGCGGAGTCTGATGGTATTTGCACTTAGGGTAATTGTTAAAGCCTACATATTAATAGGTATAATCCATAGCATCCTCTCTCATCAACACATTGGACCAGTCAATCTTATTATAATACAAATCTTATGTCTTTAATACAATTGTTTTTCTCTTGAGCCAAGCTTTGCATAATATGAATAAATCTTTCTGAAGTAAAACGTCTGTCCCATACAATGTTATTTGACGAGCCTCCTCCACCACTAAAAGCACAGGCCATTATAGCAGCACAAGGTTCGGCATACCCAGGTGGCTGTTTACTAGAAGATACGCTGCTTATTGCAATTGTGTAGATACTGTTCACAAAGCCATCACAGTTGCAGTTATCGTCGGTTCCGCCGTTTCCGGCAGCCCAAAGGTATATAGACCCGCGACCGTTTCGACCCTGAAATGATGATATTGAGTCATTAAAACATTAACATTTTAACTGAAACTTCACTAATACGTTTCAAAATAGTCTTCTATTTCTCCCCTCAAGTCATACGTTTTTCATTAAAAAAATATTTTCAACGTATGGATCTTCAAAAGCGGTTGAATGGCATGAGACCAAATGCTTTAATAGACGTTCAAACCAAATTGACATTGGGACATTTATCTTCCACGAAAACCGGATGTTTATCCACTTAGTCCTCGCCCATCGTAAAGGATTAATTCATATCCTTCTGGTAGAAAAGTCTAAATTTAAGTTAAAGATAAATTAAGATAATAACGGTAAATTATACTGCAAAAAGTATTAAATCTGTAATCATACCTGGCAAAATATGATAATTATGTTCCGTCTAGCATTCACCGTGGCCAACAATTTACAAAGTTATAAGCTCTCGTATGAACTGAGGTATTCTGTACTACAACATTCAGTTTCCAGTGGCATTGGTCATTTAAAGAGGAAAACACTTGAATACAAAAGTTAGACACTAAACTGGATTTTTTAAGTCCTTAAAATTTTGATTTTGTATTTGGATTCCTTGACCGTCTTAAATGATCTGTAATCATACCTGGCAAAATATGATAATTATGTTCCGTCTAGCATTCACCGTGGCCAACAATTTACAAAGTTATAAGCTCTCGTATGAACTGAGGTATTCTGTACTACAACATTCAGTTTCCAGTGGCATTGGTCATTTAAAGAGGAAAACACTTGAATACAAAAGTTAGACACTAAACTGGATTTTTTTAAGTCATTAAAATTGTTAGATTTTGTATTTTGATTCCTTGACCGTCTTAAATGATGCCCCATTGTCTGTTTTAGTCGAAATTGGACTACGTTTCCTTGACCATGTGTTCGTGTCCGTGTATAAAACTTTTGGGAAATTTCAGTCAAATATAGTATCTTGTACGAGGTTTAAAGCATTCATCGTTATTCAAAAAGGTTGTTTCAGTTTTTAAAATACAAATAAGAATTTTACGTTTTATTCATATGGATATGTATTTATTTCACAAGCATATCTAAAAGTGCCATTTACACTCAGTTTCTAATCCTATTAATCTTAAAAGAAGGACGTTACATTGTTAGAACGCAAGATAGAAGTTTGTATTAAATTATAGTCTAATTTCTTCATTACGTTTTAAGATAGTACAGAAAGGGAGAGATGTTTGCCAAACTTACGTGAACTATATGTGTATTAATAATAATATCTTTTCATTGACTCCAAACATTTGTTTAAAACTTCCATTCAATATATTTGAGCACTGATTACTTTAACCGCTAGTTTGTAAGCCAAGACAGGGTCTTTTAACATCATCAAGATACAAACAAAACTAATGGACTTGATCATTTGGTCGTATTGAAATAACTAAAAGTCTATCAAACCAATTTATCCGCAATTTATAGCGATATTCCCTTTTTCCAAAGTGATACCGATTACAAGGTGAGTAGATATTTCGACTTAACTTCGAATTACCGAGCTAACACATTTTTTAAATGTTTATGTACCTGCTGCACCCCTTTTAAGAGTGCTGATTTGACGATCGAACTTGGTCCGTCAAACTGGTCTCTTTCTGCTATTCCCCAGCTATTTGAGTATATGTCTATACCGCTCCTTAGTAATGCATCGTGTTCACCTGTGGGCGTTGAGCCTGATGGTCCCAACACACGTATACCTGAAGAACATTATACAGAAAAAAACAGTTGGTACATCAGATTGAACCTGACCGACCATACCTATTTTGATATTACAAGTACTTCAATAAGCTAAGTTACATTTCGGCCATTGTTTTTTTCCCTCTCAAAATACTAATATTCATATTTTATAGTTTTGAAAAAAGGTATAGTATGGTAATGCTCTTCAGTATTGGATGATATACAGATATTATTATTAGTTGTTCTAGAACATGTACATGTAGATTGGCTTAATTTGTTTAACTATAGAATATATTATCATATCTATCGACTCAACATATATATTTTAGCCTAATAGAAACATAATACTTTCAGTCATGCAGTTAGTTAATTATATATTATATATAGAAAGTAAACTGTGATTTTAACTTTCGAAGAAAATTTGCATTTTGATTAACATGAATACTATATTCTTAGTGTAGTTAATGATAACTGAGCTATACTTTTCAAGATAAAATCCAGAGCTGCCATCGTTTAAACCTTTAGCCTGTTTACTGCTCTATTACAATCAATGGTACAGAGCTTGAACAGAGTGTCATTGAGGCTATGGACAATTTAAGTTTAGTAATATATATTAGTTATTTATTGTTTTCAAGTCTGAATGACAATTGTCAAATGCGGTATAATTAGTTCATTAGCAATAAATATTAATTAGGATGACAGCATTCTATTAAGGAACACAGAAAATACCTATCATATTATTGATTAATTCCTTCGGAGTCGGATGTTAAACACATACCTATATACTATAAAAAATCTCATAATGACTTATATAATATATAGTGTTCAAACCTATCTTTTTTTCATACAGACAGTTGATGAAAGTGCTTTCAATTTTTATTATTTCTCTCCAGGACTGAATCCTGGGGTTCTGATTAGTATTCCCGTCCAAATTGTGGAGGACAATGTCAATTTCAGCTGACGGGGTTCGTACTCGGGACCTCCGGATTAAGGATCAAACGCATGACCCCTGTACAATGCACATTACAGAATAGCTTTTATTTAAAACTAAGTTGATTATAAGATACACTTATTGAACTTGTTCTACATGGCCCTAGTTAAAACATTTATTATGTATGTAACATATAATACACAAGTCATAATACCAGGCATACAGATGCCTTGGCATAAGCAAAGGAATTACACGTAAGCACATTAAAGTTAAAATTTCTATCTCCAAAATGCTGCAGCATGTAAACATGGCTAATGCACATTGACTGCTGTGCACTTCATGTTTGTGTATAATACATTTAAAATTATTTGAATGTCAAAATGTTCTTACAATTATTTCTATTTGCAGATTTCAGACCTTAATGTATTTCCAATGAATCACTATATTTTCAATTTTACTTTAGGGTTATCGTATAAAATATAATCTAAATTGAAATTCCTAAAAACAATTTATATACAACGTACCTGCAATTTGAGACTGGAACGCAACTCCTGTCACACAGATTGAATTGTTGGAGGCTGCTGATGCAACTCCAGCACATTCAGTCCCATGCCTAAACATAAGAGAGACAAACATCAATTGGTGCAGCCGTTCGCAAACCATCGCTCGCTTAAAGGAATGGTGTGCAAACTGATGTATATCAATTTATAAATAATATACGTTCAAACGACAGACAGGTTTAATTAAACGTTGAAGTGTGAGAGATACACTGGCTTGTATTGAAATAAAAAATATACATTATGTCATGTGGCACAATAATTATGAAATCAGTTGTGACGTAATACTGTTTTCTTACTGGTGAAATTGTTCTAATTGCAGAATTTACAACTTTACTCTAAACTCAACTCAACATGATATTATTTCTTACAAACGTGTCGAGCAATATCGGAGAAAAAGTTAAACCATACAACAATAGGAAATTATCTATTTCATTTGCGTCTGCTGTAATAAAAGCAATAAAATAAAACGTACTTACGGATTACCCAGCGCAGGTGACGGGTCTGTGTCTCCATCGATGTAATCGTAACTCAGTTTAGAATTCTGAAATCGTTCAACTTTACTTTTTCACTATTCTTCCTAATGTACCTCAATTTAACGACTTATATTAATAATAATAATGATCAATTAAACAAGAAGTTTTCGTAAAGTTCAGTACAGGTTTTAATTATTATTTAAAACACCAAAATTTATTATCTCCAAAGGCATGCTTAAGTGGTGTTTCGCTATTAAACTGACAAAAGATAGAAACACGTTGCATTGAACTCAACTTTGAAAGTATTTTAATCAAACTTTGAGATATAACACGAGTGTTCAAAGTAAGGAACTGCGTCTCTTCAGAGAGGCCGAGTTCTGTTGCAGCACTTCAAACTTTTACGTCACGACAAAGAAAGTAACGTTAATCTATGCCGAACATTTCATCGCTATATTACATTTTTGTCAGGCAAATTTAACCATTTAACAAACGGATAGAGCCTTGATACGACCTAATAACTGTAAAAGTATTAGTCGCAAAACTTATTCAGTAAACATTGCTAAGCAATATTCAAATGCCAAGACATACCATGGTTGTCATACTGGTTGTTCATGTAACAGTTCAGGACATATCAAACGACAAACCTAACTACAGTTTTAACATATCTATAAGGGGCGTGATAAGATTTATCTCACTTGACAGATACAATCCCTTACATATCAATATGCAATTGAACATTACATACAATATCAAGATACTTAAGTTTATGATTTTCATCTTAATTGTACGTTAACTTAAGTAACTGTAAGAGCATAAAATATAATACTAGAAACATTGTACGAATGTGGATTTAATGCATTTTGGAAAAGAGAGTGTTCATTGCCCTGCAGACAAATTTTAAGCAGTTTAAAAATGAACAAGCCAAAGTGCAAAGTAATGAAACCAGTATTGAAGAACGCAAAAACGTCATTCAGAAAAGTAATTGGTTTAACACGAAAACAACGTATATTATGACTTATTAGCATTCTAGTTCTACACATTAGACCCCCAATGAACTAATAAATATTAACCAAATTATGGGAACGGGGTAGAAACTAAGGAGAATCCATACAACGTTCGGTTTTATATCCGGATGGCCAACTTCGACGCCGTCATCAACGATTCCAATTGTAACACCTTTGCCTGTATAGCCATTGGACCATGAATTCAGCACCCCCATATCTGGCTTTGTCTTTCTATTCTGTAACGGAAAATGTATGTATCCTTCAATGTAATGTGATTATACAGTCTCATGGTAAAAAAATTTTTTCTATCACCAGACTGTTATGGAGAAAAGCAAATTGGATAAAAATATACAATATTCGACTGTCCTTAACTTTTTCATACATAATATTTACATAAATCGATTACAAAATTCTAATTTTATTGTACATGGGCCTTAACACAATATGTTACTCGAACATTTAACTTTAATTTACCAAATACCACATTTTCGGCCAAAGTGGGTCATTCACAGTCACAGATCTGAGCGCACGTTTATTCCATTTCTGCTGCTCGACATATTTCACCTGAAAAGAAACCGACTATCAAAACATATGCATATAGTTATCATAGTAAATTCCTCCTCGTTAGTTGTAACAACGAACTCTACTTTCTTGCATTTTCTTTTTACTTTCCAAGTAGTCCATCCGATCTTTTGTGCCGTCTGAGGGAGGAAGTCTTCATGCATTCACAATCATATCAAACCAACAGGAAGTAATCAAACGTGTAGATGAATAGCTGTTACAAAACAATACAGTCTATTGATAACAAATTGTCCATTATGGTCCTCCTCGTGTTTCTTTCAAAATGTTTTTCTTCTGCCTTCGGATTTAGTTATATGATTTCTCGTATACCAAACTTTCGTAAGAGTTTCAAAGAGAAATATTTATAATATCTAATATGCACATGGGTGGAGGTTTGAAAAACAAATACCACAGTATATAATGAAATTGACTGATAGTCCATTATTGTAGTAATATTTATGGCATTACCCGTGCATCTGTCTCAATGTTTTTTCTAATGCCATCGGCTCGTGTTCTGGAACTCCTTGGCGAATTTGTGTGTCGTAGTATGAACAAATGGTCATGGACCTGAAAAAGTAAAGTGCTTACGGTCATAAGGTGGTCAGACTTCAAAACTTAATAAAAAATAAAATATAATTTGATGTCTAATACACGAAATATCGTCCGCTTTTGAACTGTCCTGGATCATTCAAGCAGGTATGTTTGAACATTTTTAGCTCGACTATTTAGAGAATAAGGAGGCTACTGCAATCACCCTGGCGTCAGCGTCGGCATCTGCGCTGCACATTTGGTTAAGCTACTATCATGGACATATTTCAGGATTAAATCGATACTTTACTAAAGTGTTCAAGGGAATCAGACAAGAAAGTTAGAAGTTAGATAAATCTTGACTGAATTTTAATGCAAATTTGGCCCTTCTTGGACTTGAAGAGTTTGGTTAAAGTTTTGCATGCAAGTGTATGTTTGCGTATGTTTAAGATTCATGTATGAGTTTGGGTGACAAGAAGGCTCATGCTGAATGTTTAATAAGTATCAATGATAATTTCAAAGTATGCAACAGTTATCTTACTAACAATTAACATTCTTCAAATTTACACCAAACGCCGTAAGTTCTACAAACACACTCGTTAAGAGTGCCCAAATGTTTTCTTTTGTTGTTGTTATTGGTGTTGATGTTTTTTGTTGTTGTATTATTTTTGTAAGGGTACACATAGATCTACGTGTACCATCAAATCATTTTAAAATTTCTTGATGTAACATGTCAGACATAAAATCGTCACCAAAATTGAACTACAGTAACGGAACGTTATTATTTAAACACTCTTTTTGTCATAAACACAAACTCTGATACTGTATCAGCTCATGGTGTAATCTTTCGATTCATTACACAGTAAAATATACATACGCCATAAGCAATGCTCGCTATAACATTTCTTATTCTATCTTTATTTTAAAATAGTTAAAAAGTGCATTACCGTGTTGATGTATTCGAACCCGTATCTTTCTGTGATGATTTTAACGTCGTGTAACTCTGCGTGAATTTCGGCTAGCCACTCATTACTATACTCACAATTACATATTGAATGTATAACTTGAAAATAAGCAATGAAAAGATAAAATCCGGCCATATTTTATAAACGCTATGTTCATTCCTACATACTTAAAGCACTTTCTTCCATTTAGCATATTGCCATAAGTTTCCTTGTAAGTACGTGAACAGAAATTCTAAACCAAACAAATGATAAACTGTACACAATAAACGAAAGATTATATTCATCCATTTGAACACATGTGTATTACGTAAAATACACATAGCTAGGATGTCTTTTATCTCGTATGAGATCACCGGATTGATTTTTCATTGTATATTTACAAACGTTTTAATTCTCCATGGATATTATCAGCCATGTCAAATGGTAATGAAATATCGGTCTTATCAATTTGCACGATTTGAACTGCAAAACTTTCCGTATTCTACATGTACCTAAAGATAAAACAAGATTTTTTTTTAATATGCGTCTCGAACCTTTCGAAAGTTGTAACTAATAGTAGAAAACGTATCAAGTAATATAACTTTAGTTAATCAATTACTTATTAAATAATTTCATATCTCTCACAATACAAAAATGGAATCTTTCAGCTAATGAATTTGATGTGATATGCACAGTAAAAGAGCTGAAAAAGCATAATTAATCCTGTATACGTATAAAACGGTATCTGCACTTAAATTGAAAGAAAGGCATTTTGAACCAAGACAGCATTACTTTTACAATGCAGGCAACAAACATCAAAACAAAAATAATATCAAACAGGGAATGCCACGTACCAAAAACGCAGCCTCCCCAAAACGAACCCCACAGCACCCAGAAGTGCACACCACCAACACACACACACACACACCACACACACACCACAACGCACACACACCACGCACACACACACACACACCACCACCACCAACACCCACTAGCATACAAAGCAAACCACGAGGACAAAACGAACAATTAAAGGAAAGTGGGGCACCGCCTTGGAACGGTCAGTGGCAAAAACCCACTGGGGAGCTAAACCGGTTAGGTCCACCCACCCCCCAAGTCATGTCAATTTCAAAATCTCCAATAAGAGACAAAAATATTTGATAGCCTTAAAACAGGTCTGGGCCACTGAAATACAGTTTGTTATAAGGTTATACTTAGTTAATATATTTGAAGAAAAAAAAATAATTCTCCAAAATGATAAAATAAAACATAAAATTTTTAAGTAATGGCTAGAATAAACAACAGGAGTAAAATCTATATAGCATTTTGAGGAAATCTGTTGAAACTGTTGGTGAACTTTGTTCTGCCCTTGCACTGACAGAAAGATAACGGAGTCAGATGGGTGTCAATTTTACTTTATTGTTCAAACTCGTAAGGAATTATGGGCCTGAAATACAGATTATCACAAGTTAGCCTTTAACCTTTAACAAATGTAAGGTCAAGTTACTATATACATTGTATCACCTTTAATGCAATGACTATTAAACAGATCTTTACGTATACATTTGCATTTTTACAAGCAAAACTCTTCATACGGGGAAAGCCCGAGGGCTTGGACCGCCTTTTTAAATACATAAAATGTACGAAAGAAAGGAATAAAAAATAATAAAAACGAAAAAAACTATCAACTGTCCAACTTAATTCTGGAATCTCACTTCCGCTGTCTGCGAAATATCGTTGTCTTCTCACTGTTGGTAATTTTGCAGGGTAAAGAACCCTTAAAGCTTAGTAATGTAGATTTCAAATGTACCGATTTCAGTAAGAAATAATAGCAAAATGCATCGTGTGCTTTTATATGAGCCCAATTACAGTCTAAATACTGTTATATACCTGAAAGACAACAAAAAGTATGATTCACTTTGCCACAGTTATATTGCTAATTTGAGCCAGTAGATAAAAGCACAACACGTTTGTACCAACATATACCCTTACCAAAGGCAGATAACGATTATGTGTCCACTTCTTTTCATACTAGATCATCTACATGACCACAATATTGTCAAAACTATACTCCTTGTGAATGAAACATGTTCTGTACTGTAGATCTTCATTGAAATGAAAATACTGCAACAGTCAACAGTACCAAATCAAAAAGGCTGGTACATCTTCACATGAAGAGACACAACCTTAACACAAAGTAACGGTTTATAATAATAAAACCTATTCTAAAGGTCTGCTAAATGGATAAAAAATATGATAGACTATATATTCATCAAAACAGTCTGGTACATAAACATGTGTGGAGACAGACACCTTATCTGGACTACCAGCAAAAACATCTTCAAACGTTTAACAGATAAAAGTGAAAAATATTTGACTTTAAAGTGTATTGCCTAACACCTCTCGCGAGAATAAGGGGGAGACGGTTTAAATGGTAGTGTAAAGTTATTGCAATATAGTTCTTTAGTCAATAAAAGCATGATTGTTTAAAGTGTTAAAAGAAAAGATTTTACAACAACTGCTGTATGATTAATAACTGAGCTGGGCCACTGCCTGCTTGAATGATTCAAGATCAGACAGGGTTACTATGTGGGGTAACCTATTGCAAGAATGTGGTATGGGGGAACAATAAGTCCCAGTTGGCATGGGTTTGGTAGTGTATGTTTGGGACTTCTAATCAACTTGTTAGGGAATTTGCACAATATTGTGAATACTTTCTAGAGCAAACCAGTTTGGCGACTAACCCTTTTCTAAGGGTGTTCCAGAATCAAACAGGATTTAAATGAACCTGACAAATACTACCTCGATATTTTTTTTACATAGGCCGTTATTAGGTACACCTTTAATAGTATGTTTTACTGAAGCAATTAACACTATCTAGAGCAATCTCTACCAGAGCTGAATACCACTATTTTTACTTTTAAAAACCTTTTAATGCATTCATACCTTACAAATTCATAAACGAAACTTGAGAAATACATATCATAAACGAAACAGACCAAACACTAACGTTTGTTGGGCTTATGAGTGTTTAAAGAACAAATATTCTTGCAATTGCCAATACTGCTTTGTTTCGAAGCGTTCTTAGAAAACGAGGCAATTCAATGGTGTATATAAACAAAGGGAAGTAACTCAGTATGCAACTATCCCGTTTCATCAAATAGGGAAGTAGCAAAGTACCCAACTATAACTTGCTGATCCAGCACACACTTGAATTAACGACACCACTACACTATGTTTATATTGGAATTTCAAAAGCGTTTGTAACTCTTCATAATGTGGTAGCGTATTCAAAAATACAGCAGTACTTTACAGGAACTTATACTGAAACCTTTTTATTTGATTATTCGATCTAAAACATGTTAATTTTAGACAGCTTTTTCACCAAAATGTGAGAGCTAGCAGCTTAAAATGAATCATTTTCACATTGCGCGTTTTAGCTTAAATAATCGGTTTATGGAGAATGTTTGAGCTGCAGTTCATTTTTCTTATCGCTTAAGTACTTGTATCTATACAGGGAAAACTTTCAAAGAAAAGATATATATAATTTCACATCGACATTTCATCAAATTGATGACAAAACAATGTTTAAACTGTATAGAAAATGAACGAACAAATTATGTAATGTGCTACACTGCATTAGTGTGGAATAAAGTTTTCAGGGGAATTTACAAATCTTAAGACACAGTGAATAAATATAGTTTTAGCGAAAAATTGATAACATGTGGCGATATGTAATTGTTGTGTTACTTCAAATATGTTTCCGTAAGTACATGAATTTATAATTTTACGATTCTATTACAAGACAACTTTATAGATAGATAAATAGAAAATCTTTTATTATAGTGACATGTGTATAATACATATATACATATAACATATGACTATAATAAATAATACAAAACACCCGGTCCAACGGGCGTAAAAGTCACCTTACTTGTGGCATAGACATTCGGACCAAAGAACTATTACAAAATTCCAGCATATTATTCTCTAACATGTTTATGAGTCTATACATATGGCTTCAAGCATAAATATAAAAAGCTTTATTAGCACAAGTACTGTTTCTCAATATACTAATTCGGCATGATATCAGGCTCTACTTCCAGAAATTTGGTATCTTTTCCTTAGGTATTCTTAATAGTGAAATATATTACATTATTGTGAAGTGTAATAAAGTCGGAGCTGTCTTTTCTATGGATATTTAAATTTACTCACAAGCATGACCTGGCTTTATCATCGTACCATAAAATATTAATTTGTAACAGTTGTGAGTTACAAACACTGGCTAGTGACACTTTATTTCTTGATACACCATCAGTGCTTCAAACATTTGTTGTTTTTTTTTGATTTTTTTTTTTCAGAAATGCAACATGTCATAAATACAGACCCCTGTATCAAGTACTTGTCTACAAACGACACAGCGATAGCTGTTGCTTTCACAGGAAATAGTGGCAACTCGTCTTGCCGAACATTGCATCCATTTAGATGGTACAGATATACTGGGACCGACCATGGTCGTTTAACCGATGTTTGTCCAAAGGACGAGCAGTGTGACGGTCCTTCCCAGATATGGTTCAATGGTAACGGTAACATTGTCTTCTGATCTTTTCCTTTTAATGGCAGAGATACATTGTATTTTCATTTTCTTACTCATCATAATTAGTCTTGATTCTGATGCCTGAGGTTCAACTATTTGTCAGTAATGACAAATAATGGTCGATATAAGCTTTATTTTTCTATTCAACCAAACCCTAAGAAATGGGACAGTATAACTCATGTTATCCTCACATTGGAAAATATTTGACATCCTTATGGGAAATTCCTCTCTACAAGCAAAACATTGCTTTGGTATATTACAGATTCAACAAACTTGGAAACTGAAATAGAAGGAGTACATGTAATTGGAATAAAGAAGTGTAAATATGTAACCAGGAATAAAATGCACAATAATATACAACTGATTAAAAGTGCATTCGCTCTGTATGGTCCTGTAAGACTCTAGTTGATGTGCGGTCTGTGTGTTTACTGCTAAATAATTTGCACAGACACGTACAAATGAACAGACTGATTTCCTAACGCAAAGAACACCCTATACTAGTAAACAAATTATTATGGTTTTATGTATTTCGATGTTTAATTATCTCACTTGGATAGTCGCTGTAGGTAATCTTCACCGTAGAATATGCATACATTTTGTACATATAGACTTCATACTTGACTATTTGTACTTCAGTGTGAATCAGGAATAACTTTTGTTATAAGTCTAGTTTGGATAATGTGACAGTGACATAACAGATATATGTATACACAAAAGTTTACAAGCATTTCGTAAACAGGTAGAGCATGTATATAGGTAAGGGTTATAGGCTTTAAAATACATGAGCATACGATAGAATGGTGCGTTGGCACAGTGGGTAGGTCGTTGAGTGTCTAACGGGTTCGATCCTCATTGAAACTGAATTTTTTTTTTCTTTTGAAATATTTCAGTATTATTGTGCAAACAAATTAACCTGATCCTGACCTTTATACATGAATATATCATTCAGTGATTGCGCTCAATAAATCAACTTTCGTGAGCGTATCGTGCATAAGCGGTACTTTTCGTTAAAATTTTAACGGACATTCTTTAGACTCGCCGGTTTACAATTGTTTTGTAGTGTAAATAAACGACAACTTATGATGTTTTCATCGTCGTAGCTAGGTTGTTATCACATAGAACTCTTGCCTAGAAATTCACTGGTTTGAATCACGTAAACGGATTTATTTTGTTCATATTTTTTATTTGGCACTAGTATGTACACGGAATGCAGTCGAAAGCGGGATGCACGAGCATCAATTGATTTGTGGTATTTTTTTTAATTATTAAAATGTTAAAAAATGGATAAGATGAAATAATATAATATTCCTGAAATATTAAAGGTTTAAAACATTTAATGGGCTAAACCTTGAACAACAATTTTCACTGACGTTGGCTGGACTCGAACACTCGAGGTACATATTAGAAATATCAAAAAACAAGTTCGCTACCAACTGAGCTATCGTCCCGATCCATATCATCCTTCGACCTGAACGATATTTATCAATTATTTTATATAGCTAAACACGATAAATATAGATGTTAGATGTGCTAATAGAGGTCAGGAGAATCAGGTCAATTTGTCAGAGTAATACTTCAGTTAAAATTTTAAAGTTGTACTAGTAACGGTCCTAGTTTTGGACAGTTTTAGCACATATTTTGCTTTAACTCACAAACTAGTTACCAGGTCTTTATGAAATTTCGCCTCCATCAACTTCGGTTCCTCGTGCTACTATGGAGATTTTGGTTACTTCTAAAAATAGATTTAGCTTGCAAATGAGGCCCGACAATGAGGTCATCAAGGGAGGTAATTTTTACAATACAGAGTACCCTAATTTCGGACAATGGTTTCTGCTTGTTTTCTCCTCTTTATCCGTTGAAGTGTCTTATCAAAAAATAAAACGGTAAAACATCAAGTACATGTATTCTGTAATTTGCCGACTCAAAATAATTTATATTCCGTGTTCAATTGCTTCTAAAAGCCAATAATGTGATGTCATTACTGATGAAAGAACGAAAAAGACAAAACAGGCATGTTTTGGTAGACAGATAGTTCCTCTCTTTTTTCTAACGTAGGAATTCACATTTTTGTTGAGCTGTTGCTATTAGCTTGGTTGAAATCAAATCTCTGAAAGATTGACAATCGACGATCCACAACAATAACAAATTCAAGCGTTTTAAAACAGTGTCCGAGATTGATTTACTCCGAATTAATGGACCGTAACCAGTAGATTTATGTTTTTTCAATCGTTTTAGACAAACAATAAACAGTAAATGAAAGTAAAATGACTAAACCTTTGAAAGTTTCCATAACCATTTCAAGCACGAGCATTCCGTGCCTACTGGCATCTCATGTAATGGAATATATACATTGAACTAGTATTTTTACATGCATAGTTGAAATAAAAAGATATGCTTGAAAAGACGTTTTCAAGTGATATCGCAAATAATCAAATTACCAGACGATGTTTGTGCTCTGCAATGAAGTCAGGTGCTGTTTAATGCATTGTCAAATAAAGGAAAAATTTGCTCTTCATTTGATTGTTTAATTTGTTCTAAGTACAATCAGAAAAAAACATGAATTAAAATGATAATAGAAGTAAACATATAAATGAAACGAAAACGAAGAAATAAATTAAAACTATCTTACTGAAAAAGAGAGTAAAAATGTGAATGTACATGTCCCTATATGAATACTAATCGACATAACAAAAATAATCAGGAACCCCAGTCGTTACCTACTGCACTATAGTGACAGTGACTGTATATTATGTACACTATAATATATAGTGACATTAATTATGCCTAGTGCTCTCCCTTGTAATAAGATAACTTGTTTACCCGATAAAAGTACTCTTCTGTTGCGTCATTGTACAATTATCCTAACCGGACAGTATATGCTCTTACTTTATACGTTACGTCACGTCCGTTTTTATATTGTTTGTAAATATTATTCTGCAGAAGCTTGCAACAAACGTCAATGGCAATATATTGGCGTAAAATATGTTGTTTAGATGTGTTATTGATGAATTTACCATTTTAATAATTGGTATACATTTTATGCTAACTGATGAAACACTGTGTTATATCAGTGAAATATAGACTGATGATAAAGATGTCATATTAGTCACAGTGTGGGTGATATAGGTCTGTCGGAACTACTTTTTTCAGCGGCGCATATGCTTTTGTTTAAATAGTAAACATAAAATAAAAAGAAAATTCTTCTTTTTTGAGTGGATATGGAATATATCTAAACACAACGTGATACAACTTGCACATTTTAACTCGCGCTTCGCTCTCGTGAAAATATTACAATTGTATCACTTCTCGATGAGATATATTCCATCATATCCACTCAAAACAAACAAATATCCTCTATATATCTAATCCGTACAAACTTTGCTTCCTTATTCCAGACAGTGTACCTCTTGTTGAAGACAGTGAAACCTCAAAAGCCGTATGCATACGGAAAGAAGATTCATGTTGTACCTTCAGAACAAGTCTAAAGACTAAAAACTGTACTGACTTTATTGTTTATTTCTTAATACCTACTCCAGATTGTTCAAGATATTGTTATGGTTAGTATGGCATGGCAGGTGCTAAAGTAAATTATATGAATTCGTGAAAAACATATGATTATTTAACCCTTATAATTATCAAGCAGATACTTTATGTATTCTATTTTCCACTCATACCATATAGTTTCGGTGACAGAACACGACGTCTAATGCCTCAAGGAAACAATCAACACTCATAGAATACAAGCACTTACAGAGTCCCTGCATACCTACCCTCTTTTGGTGTCTTCTGGTCCATGTTCTTGTTCTCCTTCTCCAAACAACCAGTTTCAAGTGAATACAATTTTGATTTCTTGTACACTATACTAGTACCTATTAAACAAAAGGGTAATCTAAGACCTCCTGACACATGCGTTTTACAAAAGATTTCGTAATCAGAAAATTAAATCCCTAAAATAAAGCTTTAATTTTGGACTAGTTTTGCGAAATTTGCTTTTTAGCAATATCCCTCTGATTTACAACCAGTTACTTAAAAAAGAAAATAATCTCCCCGACAAGGAAACTGTCAGAAACGTAAGTGACATGGTTATTTCAATACTTGTCCTTCAGTGTTGAAATGTAAATCTATTTGTCGTTGCAAAGTGTAAGGGTTCATTTGCTTTAGAAAATTTCCGTATAAAATCATCATGTATGTCTGCAATTTTCTAAGATACGTTTATCTTTTTAAGGGAATTAAAACGCAATACACGATTTTGACATACCCTTATAAAGCATTATAACCTTCTCGATAAATTTCGGATTGGTATGAAATGTACAGATTAATGTTGAATTTAAAACAAAATGCATTTCGTTCATTCAACTAAATTAGCCTGATATCTTCGCAAAATATAATTGGATAGCCCCCTTATTTCAGAAGCACCAGATGAGGATATAATTATTCCTGCTTATATCGAATCTGGAGGTTCTAAATCCACTCCTGTCTATTTTTGGATTATACTAGCTGGGTCGATAACATCCATCATATTAGTTGTCCTGGTATGCTTTACCAATCAGAGGTAAGGAATTTATTTGTGACCTTCCGTTATTCCTTTTTCTTCAACAAGTTTATCAATGTGGATGTTCATCAAAGTAAGCTGTCTGTACATATATAAAACAAGATATGAAACTACCAATAAGGCAATTTGGTTTAACATGGTACTTGTTTATATCAAAAAGCAGTACAGTCACGTGAACAAAGACAATTCATGAACTTGTTGATGCCAACGGGCATACGCCTTTTGTTCAATAAACTATTATGTTTACATGTTGCATTTTCAATCTTTAAATCACTGTTTGAATATGCATATGCTATATTTAAAACTGTAAGAATTACACGACTTGAACGAAATGCTTAACCGATTGTATAAACTTTATTATGTTTATACAGATGCTGCCGATGGAGCAGAAACAAGATAAATGAACACACGCCAGTAAATAGCAAGTCAATATATCATCGTGGGTCACAAATAAAAAATGTTAAATTTAAAATTAAGCATCATAGTGGCAAGCTTTCTAAATGACTTTTTATTTTGCGTAAAGAGAAATAAAATGTGTGATGCATTTGTCTTCCCAAATGTACGTTGTTTGTTTTTTCCCGTGCTATAAACGGCGATTGGGCATATAGAGCGTATGTGCTCGAGAAATCGTGTCTGAATCATAATTTGAAATTAATGGCTCGGGACATTGAGAGGATGTGCGGAGTAAGAAAAACAGTCCTAATTGCGAATATATTAACCTGTATTTGTCGTTCGTCGGTCAGAAGGGTCTTGAAAACCATTAATGTTGTTTTTTCTGTCTTGAGTAGCCAATATCTTACCACATAAGCTTGCCGTTATGTATGCTTAAGTCACTTTAAACACGGTCACCGAAACGATCACAGGAATTCCTCGAAGACAATGATGCATTTAAAGGTAAGTTGGCAAAGGCAACAGCACGGTATAAGCTTCATTTTAGAAGCTGTCTCCAACACACTTTAAAGAAGAGATAACAAAAACATTCCTCCAATAAACAAGTTTAATTGTAGCATGAAAATTGCACATAACTGGATGGGGGCAACACATTTTGAAGATATCATTCAAACCTACCATTTGCTTACAGACTTTTAGATAAAAAGTTATGTAGAACACTTTTGCAAACTGGGCAATACGTTCCTACAATTCTGAGTGTATGAAGCTGTTCCGTGGTATCACTTATTTAACATTAAAAAAGAGATTATAAGTTTGTAAGACATTAGCCATGCAGCTATCCTCCATATGACTGCATATTTTAACTGCACGGTGTCAAAAACAGTATCGAAACAATAAAATGATCTGCCTTAACTTTTTGACAAAAATCTAAACAACAAGAGTGTGATACCAAATAAAACAGAACAGTGGATGTTTTTTAAAGGTTTGAAAGCCAGTTTTATCATTTTGTAATACATGTACCAGTGTATGAAGTTTTGCAATGCTCAAATGTAAAAGTAACATTCAGATGCGGGTTCTTTTTCGTGATGATGTAAGAGCAGATACTTCTTAAATTTATAAATAAAATTGTGATGCATTTACTTCCCTTCTATCAATACATTGTATTGTTTTGTAAGTCGTAGCTTTTCAAGAATATCCAGTCTGATTAAACAACATTAAAATACAAGTTTTCTAAGTCTGAAAACGGGGCTAATCCAGGCCTGAAAAGTGACTAATTAAATCATTTGTATATGGATGTCAATAATGAACATTTTTTCTTTCGCGCTAAGCCATTTTAGAACTTGAGAAAATAGACACTGGGTCGAATTTTAGCGCATTGTCAATACAATTTACAATAAAGGTAAAATTATTCATTACAAAACTTATTTATTCCGAGACTCTGGACATGATTTACCTTGTTCTTGCCGAAAACTTACTACTCACTTTAGAAGGTGTGCGTCTTCCTTCATGGACCAGCTATTCTGGGTTATATTAGGTGCATTTTAGGGTACAACCGGAACTGTAATGTATACATTTTTACCCATACTTTGATCGTTAAGCACCTGATCATTTTTTCGTGTGACTGTTCTAAAATCCGGTTGTACGACACTTGAAATTTATCAAAAAAGCTGAGAGCTTATCAGGCGTTTGCCCTTCTTATTTGCCATGATATTCGTCCTGCACACACACGTAAGATAAAATCATACCTTTGAACTCTGATTAAATCATGTTTTCCGCCGATAAAATTCGTTTGTATTGTTTGATATTGTAATAGCGGTACTACTTAAACACCGACAGTTTGATAAACACCAGTTTCCGCAAAGTTTGCAAGCATGGCAGGATTGCAAGCGGCGTTACTTTTGACAATTTTTGCGGTTCAGTTTCGTGGTGCTTCGTCATTGGGTAAGTTAATTTCGGTATAAATGTTTTGCAATATGAAGTATGTGAGATTACAACAAAACTAGTATAATGGAATTGTAATTTTAATACTATATGTCTGCTACATATAAATTGAATAAAAGTAAAAATTCAAAAATGCATGTTTAGGTTTGTAAAGTCTTTGTATTTTTGTGGATACCTAGAATAACCTGGCTCATTTAGAGTACAAATAATGTCCACTAATTAAAGCTATAATACTGCTCATAATGACCAGACAAAGTACGGTCAAGAAAAGTTCTTAAACCATGATAAATGTTCAGAAAATTAAAAGAAAATGCTCAAACACAAATTTATCATATTAAATTGGTGGAAAATCATTGCATGACCAAGCGGGTCAAGAATGATTTTGTCATTTTTCAATTATGTTCAAAAGGAATAAAACTGTTGTATATATTAATGTTATTTAGCTATAACTTTGGCAATACTTGTTTTTTAATGATACTTAACCATTGGTGAATGTGTTATATTAAATTGCGAATATCATATTGAAAGGTATTATCACTTTAATAAAATAGATGCCAAGTAAAAACGTATACATTTATAAAGTTAAAATATTTTTCTTTTACAGAGTGTACGAATTCGCCAATGGATATCACCTTTCTCTTGGATTCATCAGATGACACTAACGATGCGTTATTTGACCAAGAGAAAAAATTTACATCAAATTTAGTAAATCAACTCTGGGACGGTAGAAATAGGTTTGGGCTTTTCACATTTGGAAGCAACGTATACTCGCAGTTTCATTTAGACACTTACACATCAGTCCTAGAAATCCAGGAAGCAATGAAATACATATGGAAAGCTACAGGAAAAGCCGATGTTTCATCGGCGTTGGACTATTCAATAAAATACGCGTTTCTTGCTTCAAATGGCGGGAGAATCATAGCACCTCACATCATATTTCTTGTGACGTCATCTGACGTACGCAATGAGACTCTGATAAATATGATTGTTAGTGAGTTACATGCTTCCGAAATAGAGCTTAATATTGTTATCGTAGGCAATCATATTAGTCAATTCTGGTACGAAAAGTTAACGAGTTTGCCTAGAATACTAAAAATTAAGGATGCAAATGCATTAGCTTCGATTGCGGAATCGATTAGGAGATCTTTATGTAAAGGTAAGTCGAATAATTGATTTATTGAACGGAAAATGTGTAATTATTTGTAGTAGAATGACCATTTATTACTCATTTTACTTGTTTATTTGTCTTTTATCTATTTATTCATTTATAATTGTTGCTGTTGTTGTTATTCACAAACATTGTATAATTATTACTATGTATTGTTACTATTACATTGAATAAGAGAGAACAATGAGATGCGGTGTTGTTGCGACCTGCACATGATTCGAGATATCTAAGTTAAAAGGAAGTATGGAATTAACACCGACTGAAATCGAAATTAACTCTAACGATTTCACGCTTATCGGTTAGTTGTACATTGCACCAATGTGTACTAAGTTCTATTTATGGATCAATAATAGAAATATAACAACCTCAATTTATCTTTGGAAATAAGCAATCTCATTGATAGGTAAAATTGGTGTTGAATTATTTCAAAATGAATTCCACGAAAATGTTGCAAAATCTACAGCTAAAATTATTTGGATCGCTACAACTATAACTCGGGTCTGCACAAGGAATCGTTTCAAGAGATGATTGAGCGTTAAAACAGTTGAGCATAACCGTTATAAATGTAGAATCATTCTGTCATTTACTGATGGTATAGTTAGAACAAACGATTTATGTATGACTTGAATTTCCTTTTAACATTTTAATGGTTTCGGGTAAAAAGTAAACAGCAGCGGTTTCAGATGATTTTTCCTGCGACAGTTAGCACGTTGCCTTACTGTTCTAGGTCGTGGAATACTTCGGCCGTGGACATCGTGGTCCGCTTGTGGTTCGTCCTGTGGATTTGGCCTAAAAAGACGATACAGAACATGTGAAAAAAGACATCAAGATGATGACGATTGCGACGGAGAGCTTCTAGATGAAGAGGAATGCTTGCAGTCGCCTTGCCAGGGTAAAATCTAACCATACTCTTAAATTTGTTATGAAATGATAATTCGCGGTGCAATTGTGAGTTAAGGGTGAGTTATATATACTTTAAAATTTAGTTACAAATGCCCGTTAGAATTCAATTGCAATGAAAATCTTATCTTGACAATAACGATAAAGGTATCACTCTTCGTGACAATTACGATAAAGGTGTCACTCTTCGTGATGAATTTGAGTCACTCTGCTTTCTAAACTTTTACAACGATAGATCCGGTAGATGGTATGTGGTCAAGTTGGGGTAAATGGACAGGATGTTCCAAGACTTGTGGAACTGGATCTCGATCTCGTATAAGAACATGTTCAGCCCCATTTCTTAGAGGCGGAGGCAAATCTTGCGCCGGAAATAACTCACAGAAGCAGGACTGCTCCGACTGGTCCTGTCCAGGTTTGATTTGATGACATCAAAAACTTTGATTGCTGCAGATACACGAACATATCAAGTCTATATATGTTTGCATCTTATAAATACAAAATGTAATGGGATGTATTTAATTAGTAAGGAATAACATTTAAAGGTACCATCCCCTGTTCAGTAAAGACATATATTCTAAAAATATTATTACATAGGATCAAAGCAGTTTATGTTGGAGAAAGGTAAAACAAAATGCAATCTATCGTTCGAACTGCTAATGCTGAAAATAACAATAAAAACTTATTAATGCTGAAATTACAACATGCATTTAAAATTCTGAAAGATATGGAAGGTTTATTGAAATGTGTCAGCCGTTGGAACACTTATCAAGCTAAAAATGCCACAGATGCTTGGGGTATGGACTCGCCACCCAATCTATACTTGTCCCATGTTGTACGGAACGTATATAAATACAAGATTTGAAACAACTGAAAACTCCAATCGCATATTTAAGGCATGTGTTTAAGTAAGGAATAACTAACCGGTTTTTCCAATGCAAAACAATTTTCTGAATAAAATCCCACTCCAAACTACACCGAATACGGTTGAATTAAGAGAATTTCGAGGAAAAAAACTTCTGTCACTTCTGCACAAATCACATTTAGTATATACATGAAGTTATAAAAAATAGGTTTTCTGCATCGCAGTACGCGCGGATTTTGTCTTGTGTGGGTACTATAGCGGTGAATTTGAAAACAGATTTATATTTTTGTGTCGCACAATAAAACGACTGGTTCCATTTTTACGCGATCGATAAAGAGCATAGCCAGGTGCCTATAGTTTTCGTATCGGTACTATTTTTAGAAATGACATAAACAGTATACCTGAGATGTGATAGAGGAAATCGAGTTGTTTCAAATCTTGTATTTATATACATTGTCACCATAAACATGTGATCAGTAAGTAAGTAGAATAAGGAATTGCATCTGTAATTGGTTAGCTTACACGCAGTTGTAGGATGTATTTAAAGATACTGCAGTGAGCAGGGGCGAGAGTCAGGCCTAAGGGGGTGAGGTCCAGACCCCACGTGAAAATGCTAGTAAGCCGACATAAACTAAACTTGCAGAATCTACGCAGTTCTCCATTTAAATAATGAAACAACATCTCATTTTGTAACTTTCAGTACCACATCTCACGCAGTAGATAAGACACAAATATCGGTTCTAGTCCACAAAACACTGTTCTCATTTTTTTTGTGTAAATCCACTTATGGCGCTTTGCCTGTTTTACGTTTTTTATAATAAAACAACTGCATGTTTATGTAACTTTTTCCCGAATGAATCAGAATCGTTAGGTGATTAATACGATATTTTACTGAAAGATAGAGTGTTTATCAGTTCATTTGTTTCACTTAATAGGTATACAATAACACAGTATTTGTTCAAAATAAGATCCATATTTAATAGCTCTGCTAAGCTGTGTTCCACTATTTTTAATGAAGAAATTTTCAAACTATTCAGATTGTAATAGAGTATGCCCTGCTGAGGGCCAACTTGCCAAAGAATGTGATGTTTGTATTTGTTCCAATGTCATTCTCCACGGACAAGTACAAACAGATTCTGGTCATCCAATAAATGATGCTGGAATATTTCTGAATTCAAAACTGTACGAGCCTATCTCAACCACGGATGCCATTGGAGTCTTCAGTGTTGCCGATATTTGCGTAGTGAATGAAATGATAACTGTCAAACACACAGGGTATTCTCCGAAATCATTGGCGCCAAAAGTAGTGAACACAACACATTGGTTTATAAATGTTACACTTACAGAGCTTGGTAAATTTGTTATTTTTTATTCAAAATTATCTTTTTATTTTAAAAATAGCGGTATAACAAGTTATGATGAGTTTGCTTTAAGAAACCATCCTCTTCAGTATAGTCACGTTTCATTTGCTGTTTGATGATAAAGATCATGCAGGTAAACACTTGATATAGTCTCTAGGCTAGTTATATACTGGTTATTATAAGCATAAAAAGAAAGATAAGGTATCATAATCACGTTTTTTTCATACAGTTGCACCTATATTTGTTATACACCCTGAGGACAAATTTCGCCTAGTTGGTCAAAGTGTTTCACTATGTTGCAAAGCAGCCGGACGTCCAGATCCGACAACGTACACATGGTATTTGTACAAAACCATATTATATCTAGGGTTCAAAGAAGTTTTTTCACTGTAAAGCGTAACTGACTTGTAATTATGTCAAACATGTCAATTAAACATTGCTTTAAGAAATAGTGATATTTTTATGATCTCATGTCGACTTCCGAAGACGGACAATTCTGGGTGTTATTTCTTTAATTATGTGTTAGTTTTCTGCATACGACAAATTTTAAATGACAAACTCTTGAACTAAATGAAATTTATTCCGAAAATAGGCTGAAAGGAACAGATGTAATTCATGTGCATGGCGTTAATGGCACATTAGCATTCCCTTCATTACGCACAACTGATGCTGGAAAATATCAGTGCATAGCAGAAACTGATGCAGGATCGACGCGATCAAACCTAGCTGTCTTAACTGTGAGAGGTGATATCAAATTTGTCAGACTAGAATAACATTTTTAACTACTCGACTTAAAACAACTAGCATTATCTGTGTGTTCTGTCGTTTATAGTTATAGTTTATTTTATTAAACTCGCTTTTCTGTAATTTTATTCAATTGTCCCCCTACAAGCATGATACTATATTGAATTACAAACGTTTTGTCAAAGTATCCCATTACTGTGAGTAATAATCTTTCCTCCATCTTACTGCAGTTTCTTATTGAATTTTCAATACGGTACAAACATATAAATTCTTTACGATTTATAATACCGATCCATAAATCAACAATAGCTCTTTTTTTTAATTATAAAATTCTTGTTATTGTGGCAAATGCAAGTTTCTATCTTTTTATGACAAGTTATCCGCTTTTATTCTTTTAGGGACGTCTGTACAGACACCTGTGAGAAACCCCATTATTTACAGAGTTCCAAATAACACTTTTATTTTAGTGGTGACAGAAAAATTCTCAATTTTATTGTCTCAATTTTATTGAGCAATTTTTCTGTAGTGACTTCAGTCTTTATTTGAGTTATATAAACATTAATGACAAACATGCTTTATTTTAGGATTTTATATTGCCTTTGAACTGTAAGATTCAGGAGTTTAGTGTGCTGTGAGTCTTCTTGTATGGTTGAAGTAGTGGATTTATTTTTCTCAGCTTCAGCGGGATTACTTTCAGATCAGTGGAAATAGATTTATTTCCATTGATTGTAAATAGTCCCGGCCGACCCTGGGATATCTCCCTGATGAACTTGCCAAGACTCCTTCAGGCGAAGGTTGTTCTAACCAGTCAATCTCTAGATAGGTGGGAAACACTGAAAAGCGTTTCTGAAATTTCAAGTGTCCCGGCCGGGAAATAGAATTACTTTCCAAACAAAAGCAGATGTAAAAAAAGTTTAGTATTTTGTGTTAAAATAATTACTTTTTTCGTGTAGAAAAATATCTTTAAACAGTCATATTCAAAAATATTGAAATAGTGAAAGGTCATTTGTATAATATATTTCAGAATAAAAGTTTTTATTAAGAACTCAAAGCAATAGATTGGCATAGCCCCAAACATATGTGGTATTTGATCTAAATAGAACAAAAATTACTTTTTACAGTATCTTTGACACAAATTGAATTTTGATTGAACATTTTAATGAAATTGTTAACAATACAAAACATATATGGGTTTACTGACCTTCAACCTATGATAAAAATGACATGTATTGATTTATACATTAGAGAAATTGATTAGATGTTAACCATTCTAACTAAACAGAAATGATATTTTTCAAAGAATAAATAAGTTTTCTTTCTCACTTAAGATGCTCCAACGGACACTTGTACGGATCCCAAAACATATATAGAAGAATTACCTGTTGGCTGCTATGTAAAAGATGATGCCAGTAGAAACTCAACCATTGATGTTCGCTCTTGTGGTAAAAAAGCTTGCGTTTCGAGAGATTTGCAAGACAATGGTACTTGCAGTGAGTGGTGGCCTTTTCATTGTTGTGACACCGCAGAAAAAGACTTAGTAGATATTGTTTGCGATGGATTCAGCTACCAGACTACCCGAATAAAGTCATGTAAATGTCAGATATGTTTCACAAAAACAACTATAACAGGAAAAGCATTTGGCCGTTCCGAGAACGGCACAACAACACCTCTTAAATTAGGTAACATTTATGCAAATGGACAAAAAGTCTCAAGAACCAATATGAATGGCGTATTTTCATTTGAAATCCCTCGTAGGATTACAAAATTGGTATTAAAATTCGAAGATGACGTTTTTAAAAAGTTTATTGACTCTACGAAAGTTGTTTATGTATCACCAGGTTCAAATACCGCAGTCAAACTTGCTTTGGCACTCAGACCTGATCCACAGACGTTTAACTCTACTTCCGATTTAAACATAGAGGTAGGTGGTTCAAACGAATTTGAACCTGCAGGAGGAATATCGATACAAAAGAATTCGCTTGTTACGGCAGATGGAAAGCCTTATACTGGTCAAGCGAAAGCGAGAATTCATTATATGGATCCGCGTAAACGGAATGATTTTGAGGCCGCTGATGGCCAGTTTGTCTATCATGAAGATGGCGATGTTTTACCCTTGGAAACGTTTGGCGTTTTTGGTGCATCCTTTGAAGACAACAAGGGGGAACTACTCTATAGTAATAAACCAATGTCATTTGAAGTAGACTGTACAGCTTTTAACATATCTTCAAATGATGATGGTGAGCCAAATGTTGAGCTCTGGCATATGGACGAGAACTCTGGATCCTGGGTCACAGCTGGAAAAATGAAATACAAAACTGTGTCTGGAAGGCGACGTGCAATTCGACAAATTATTGTCGGTACTGGATCGACTACGAACAATATTCCTCAGATAAATTTATTTGAACCAACTTACCAAACAACAACTCAGACATATTACGTTACAGGTTCACGTAGACAACAAGTTCGATATTGGAATGGATGGAGATGGAATGTAGACATGAAGACAGTTTATTATCGAGAACCTAGACAAAGAGCTATCACTGTTAAAGGCCCAGACAGAGCAAAACGTAATGCATGCTTTATTAGTGTGATGGTTTATAAAACATTTGCTGCTAAGGAAACTGTGGGTAAAGGAATCCAGGTTACTGCAGTTACAAAGGAAGGTAATAGTTACAAAGGCTATGATCGTCGGCCTACGGATGAAAACGGACATGTCTGTTTAAGTATATTTTGCGATGCGACTGTGTATCTTTCAGCGGAAAATAATATCGATTTGACACCGTTACGTACATTTCCAAATCATGATTTACCACGCGGCTACACGTTTGAAAATATAAGAAATGGAACTCAAGTTCAGCTTACGTCCCGAAATACTTTGGATGTTATTACTGATTCTGGCGAACGAAGATTTAGCCCTGTTTACTACGTCGAAGACGATGAGGGAAACAATCAGCAAAGATGCTTGAATAACTATGCCAATGACTTTAAGTTTCTTTTTGCACAATCAATAGCCAAGGCTGCTAAGCTGGATTTAACACAACCTGAAAATGTTTATGACAACAAAATATCTTGGTACCCTACTCCGCCAGATTATGTTACAAGAACTGTGTGTTTTCTCAAAGCACTTATAAAGGTAATAACAAATGCAATTATAAAATTATTATGTTTCTGGTATTAAAGATAATCATCAATATAATGTTATTATCAATACTTTTTCACTTACTTTGTTTGTAATGGTTTAAATTTGTAGAAAAACTTGAAAACTTAATAATTATGATAGCATTCCAAACAAATGTTATAAATTCATCTTATTTTTTGGGGGGGGGGGGGGGGGTTCGGCATTTTCTTTCTGTGTTCTATGTCACATGGTTGTATTCGTTTATCAAGCTTTTTGAAGTCATTGTGTTACTTAAGGCTATGTCGCAGAATCCCTAAAACCAAATACATAAATGTAATATATATCTTAGATAACTGGGTACTTAGAACACCTAGTTTTGACTCATCACAAAACGTATGTATATATGTATAGAATAATTTTAAATCGGCCTTTTATCCGAGTGCAAAATTTAAGACTATTAAAACAAAAATAATATCAAACAGGGAATGCCACGTACCAAAAACGCAGCCTCCCCAAAACGAGCCCCACAGCACCCAGAAGTGCACACCACCAACACACACACACACACACACACACACACATACACACGCACACACACACAATCATGTACACACACATATACACTACCAACACACACTAGCATACAAAGCAAACACACGAGGACAAAACGAACAATTAAAGGAACACAGTGGGGCACCGCCTTGGAACGGTCAGTGGCAAAAACACCACTGGGGAGCTTAAACCGGTTTATGGTGCGCACCCAACCTCACTCTTACCCCCACCATGTTCCAAAGTCACAGGACAGTGTAAATAAAAGTAATCCCTGCTAGGTGAATCTCTAACACACGCAATGGAAACAAAAGGCATGGTATGTAAAACACAAAAATGCTCGTGTATAAATATATAAAAAGCAAACCTTGAGAACCAAAAAACGTATGTATATTTATATATATTAAAACATTTTAATCATTTTAGGAAGGTTTAACTGTTTTTCAGATCAGAGATAATTACGATGTACGCTTTCTTGCAACAAGTTACCAAGATTCGAGAACTGGAGGACAGTATGGAACCTACAACGCTGGACCTATGCCAGAACCGACTTATTCTGATATGATTAATAGAGCTGTCTGTGTGGAATTTAGGTGTCCTGGCCTCGTAAATGATAAAGGAAGCATTTCGTCGAATGTAAAGACATTTGTAGAGGTTAGAGTCAATCCGCCTAAACCAGCGTGTCAATTCAGGTAAAATAGATTTTCTTTGACAGTCGGAATTTGAAAACAACTTTGTTATGGGTTTTAAGATGTTGTTGTTTTCCTTTGCCTATTCATTATAATACGTCTTTAAAAGTACAATATTCTAAGTCACAAGATTGAGGCAGATAGCAGGAATGTTTCTAATGAGTTAAATTTTGCATTCAAAACTACTAATTAGTATTTCATCGTTACCTTATATTCACAGTGGTAATGTTGAGATGTTAAGATTGTTTAATGTCTGTCGTACAGTTTGCACAACAGTGACATTGTCCCATCAAAACTGCCAACTTTTACTTTATTTCTCTTTAGCACATCCATTCCTTCGTCATTTCTTATTAATCATTCCAGTGTTAAGATTTCTCATCTAGCTTTCTGCAAAAAAACAAGTTGTGGTCGATTATACTAGGAGAATGCTGACGATGAAGGACTGATTTAAAACAAGCCAATCTCTTATCTTCAGACTTTCATTTTTAATATTAATTGCAGGCAACTTGCAAAAGATCTAAGCGTAACGGAAATCATAGGCGGAAGAGGATTTCAAGTTGTTCTACAACCCGGAAAAAGCTACGGTCCGAAATATGGCGTTTATATTGCAACAGATAACAGGGCTGTTGTGGAGAGATTTTGTTCACAAGGCAAAGACACAGGAACAATTGACATTGGAATGAATCCTTCATTAAACGCAGCGGTTGAGTACGACTGTACATGAGGAGTAGTGCCCTACTACGCATAATATGATATAGTGTTACTTGTCAGAACACATTTTGTCTTTTAAATTTAATTTATATTAACAAACTTCGTTTGAATAAATTAAACTGTATAAAACGACAAAATAGTTTCACAATGAAATATATAATCGACTTTACTGTTATTTTTTTTAAATCTTGAATTCATTTGCGACCATTGGTTTACTTCTTGATGCTATTTCTTTATTTATAAAACCTTAATTGTACAAATATCAAAGAATATTCAAGTCACGCGAAGAAAGCAGACAGTAATAACATCATCGTGTTGTCCATTGATAAGTACGTTGGATAATGCATTCGTTCGTTTATTACTTTAAACAGTTGTTCAGACCAAGTTTCATCCTCCTTATTCATGCTCGACTCAATTTGATCACAAAAATGTTTTTCACCTCAAGTTTTGTACATATGAATTGAAAGAGAAGTTGTAAGTCATTCAAAATGTTTTATAGAAAACATATTAGATATAGATTTTTGTTTAGAATTTATAATTGTTTTTGTAGTATATTGATTCAATGTTAGAGCACAAAATTGAGTCGAACATAAAACATGTTTTATAATCACGGGATCACATTTCTTTCAGTCATACGTTTGTTATCAGATTTTTGTGCTTTTATCGCAAAGTCAATTTGTCCGTGCGTTCATTTGAGACATCATTCAGTTGTTGATTATTCATATTTTATCTCAGCCATAACTTTCATATAATTTATGTGAGTTTATAACAATTTCATAGAACTGTAGAACATTTTAGGAAGGCGTTTTGCACGCAACACAAGGGTCTTTATTTCAGAGTTCTATTTCACATTTCATGGCAAAGTTGTCCGTTAAGAAGATGTGTCAAAGTCCAGTTTAAGCATTGGCTACATGTATACTTTCGACACTATTAAGACGATTAGTGAAACTTTCCTACCCTTCAAGTTAGAGCACCAGGGAAAGTTTTCTGGAGCATGACACTTCTTTCGACTGTTCTTTAGCTCACAAGTGCCAACACCGATGCATTTGTAACTTAAGTAACAGTTTTTTTCTCGCTCAACCAGCATGTGTCTTTATTATATTTTGTTATACATAATTAAATTAAACAGATTAGAGCAGTGTTTTCTTTTATTTTGAAGTCGAGACAAACTCGAAAATACAACGATGTATCTGTCAACATAAATTGTCAAAATTTGTGGCGCCACAAGCAATCTAAGATCGTGCCCAAGATGTCCATATTTTGAGTAGTCGGTAACATTTAGGTCTTATATAGATACTTACACAGATTTATATTGCTAATATTTGCATTGATAGTACTCTCTTTGAGTATCAGTTTAAATCAATTTAACAATAAACAGTCATCAGCATGTTTTCCTTCTCAATATACAACACCGTTACAATCTTGTGTAATGGAACGCAACTGTAACAACCCTTTTTGAACAACCTTGTATAATATTGTCACAACTCCTTCCTATTTTAAAATAAGGTTAACACTAAATGTGACTAAAATGCCCCATCACATAAACACCTTGTCACAAGAAATGACTTACATATTGCATTATGTAAACCTAAGAGCAAGTTGTTTCGTGTAATACCTATATATGCGCACGTCTTTACTAAGGAATGTCTTCCAGTTACAGTATATACCAGGTCTTTCGTGAAATTAAACGAGAAGCGTTTTTTAAACAGCCGAATGGGTCATGCCATCTTTTGCATGCATTTTACTCGTGTTAAAGTCAAAGATAAATTGCACAATGTACAATCAACTCTGAATTTTCTTTGAGTAATCGATACGCCGTTCAAGGTCTTTCATGATTGCTGCTCTCAAAAAAGCACATTTTCCATGTGTTTCTTGAAAGGTTATTATTTTGAATGTCCTTTCAAACTTAGTCACTGTACATGACTTATCATTCAACCAGTACAAGGATATAAAAGGCTAAAATATGTTGCTAAAGATAGTGTAACGCAAGATCAAAATACATTTGTACCTTTCAGGAAGTGACGTATGTGCGTTTGAAAGGGGACAACGAAACAAAATGATAAGCATTTACTTTGTAGTAAATTGGCACAAACGTTGATTATAACATAGCTAAATAGTCACAGACACTTTTCTATTTCAGTGTTTGCGTTGTTTGCGGAAATGATAGTTGCTAGTATTTCAACAGAAAGACATACAAAACAGATAAAATATATCTTTAATTGCCGTTACTATACTTTTCGCTGAGCATGCTGAATAAATGCGTTACGTTAAAAAATATGTTGTGTAACATTCTAATCTTAGCGTTCTCGCAATTGCTATACATCACATATGTTTCTGGTTTTGTTATAACACTATCTAAAATTTCTTTGCTGCAACACCAATTATCATTTTGGTATTTAGTAAAGGAATATCGGATCATGAATTAATACTGAGTGAGTTTGAAGTTGTAGTTAGTACTGCGGCGTTTTTAGCTGAATTAAAACTATAGAACATTACATTACATTACAAGCAATTTTAAAGCTTAGAGCAATTTCAAGTTGACAGTAGTCTTTTCGACACTTCAGAAGAAACCAGAAGTATAGATCTACTATACAAATACAAAATTATCTAGTGTATAGCTTTTAACACCAATGTATGAATGTGCATTGATATTGGCTCCCAGTAAACAAGTCACCGTTTAAGTAATGTTTAAAACAAAATATTCCCTATTACAAATATTAAGTAGCATTTCCTTTAAAAAGCATATTACATGGTCCATTTACATTATGTTGTAAGTTTTTATAAAAAAACATTAAATAAAGAAACTTAACGATACAATTCTTAGAACTAAAAAGGACAGCATTCCAATGGTCATTCTCTTCAGTCAGATGATACGCTAAACGCACAGTACAAATCTCAGTTGTTACAATAATTGCCTGTATACCAGGTCACTATACAAAACTGACTCTCTTGGAAATATTATTATGAAAATCTGGTGCGGTCCTTGTACAAGTTTGTGCAAAACTAAAAGGACATTTACTAGCCGGATAAACCTAACCCACCTTTCAGGAAGGTAGGTGAGAATGCGTCGCAAGTGCAATGGTTGAGTAAATTATGTTGCATTTTGATGAAAATATGGCAGAAATGTTAAATTAATTTATATTAAAAATCAGACGCAAAATTTAGAAAACTTAGAAAATGGAATAAAACCGTAACAAATATAATTCCAATGTTCCCCTTCCCCGCCGATAAAAATCGATTATGATTAAGCGAGGACGATGTTTATCTGCTGCTGAAATGAAATTTGTCAAATGAACGCGTAAACACGTAAGCATCAACTTTGTGAACTGTAATCTACCAACGAATACGTGTTTCTGTGAACAAAATTAATATTTATTCAGTTTTCAACATTGACTTTTTTCATGCAGATTAGCTTCAGGATTCGCTTACTTTATTTGCTGCAAAACCTTGTCACAAACATATTTGAAGATGAAAGTTTCAAGATTTAAAACAAAAAGACCATAAGTACCAGTTGTCTGGTAAGGTTTCTTTCATTAATCCACGGCAACTTCGTTCTGGACACTGAGAATAGTTTGAGTTAATTTTGTCATTGTTTGATTAAGTTCGACAAATTATCATAGTGTCATCAAACAAACATGCTAGATTTATTTGTCAATGAATGAATTGTTAAAATTTAAACACAACCCGTCAATTCATATACCAAATTCTTCAAAATAGCCCATGTATACTAATCATATAGCTTATAAATGCTGAGGACTGTGATTTTCGTGCAAATGTTACATTGCAAACCCAAGACTATTTCATGATGGTATGTATTTATTAGTTGTTGTTGGAAAATCTATAAAATGTTTTGATAGATGGAGAGGAGGCTGCGTTTTTGGTATGTGGCATTCCCTGTTTGATATTATTTTTGTTTTTTTTAACGGGCACTTTTAGTCTTTTTTAAGTTTGATTTCAAGATGTGAACTTAACATTGAAGTTCAGGAGCCAAGTTTGTAAAAAATAGTGTTTATGGTGTTGATCACTTTCATATAGTTACTTGAATATTCATCGTATTGTTTTTGAACATATGGTTTTACTCGTGTCACGTTGTATTATAATGTTGACCATATGTGATTAGTTATTTGTGGAATTCATTTGAAGTTTCTTGGATATAAGGCCTAAATGAATTATTTGTTCCCATTCTAGACTTGTGACTTCTAAGCGCGGCCTCGACCTTAGACATGGAGACATGTGTCTCACGCGTGATTCATCATTAAATTGTGATCATGATGAAGATTTGTGTGCAGTTAATTGAGGTCTACCAAGTGTCTTGTAGATACGTGCCGTACGGGCGGACAATGTAAATACTATTTCTTTCCAGCGTCGTTGATCTAAGAAAATAGCTTTCAACAAATGTATAAGGGGCACTAGTAGATTAATGAAGAAGTGCAATTACGTATTACCTTATCATCGTTTGAATATGATCGAAACAGGCACGAATGCGTTTGTTCTATTTAAGGTATCTCCGGTAGTTTTATGAACAAAGAAGTACCTGACCATCGCACTATTACATAATTCATTAAGCCTGGAACATTAACTCAAGAAATGGCAAGTTGCTACACCGATAACAATGTATTCGATGATACTGATGCCAGCTTCAACAGGCCATTTATGTATATACTTTCGGCTACTTTGCTGTCGTTTCTACTAACTTATTTAATATTATTCTTGTAGTATTTTGTATCATAAATCCCTGTCTAATGGGATGTGTTTGTTTGACATTTACCCAACAGTTTCTGTATTTCGTTTAACGGACTACAAGGTATGTTACATGTAACGGTCAATCCTCTATGGTACAAATCAAGCGTTCAATACCATGTACCGAATACATAACGCCGAAATTTATCTGCTGTGCTATCGAGACACTGTGTAATTTTTGTAAAAGCCTCTAATCGTCACGTTTGTGCATTTTTAAGTGCAAATGTGTCCAAGCTAGTATTATAAGTTAATGAATATTTTTCTTCCCACCTCAAAGTTTAGAGTTATCATAACTGTATCAATATATTGACTACCACTTTAAATTTCACTATCCGATGTTTTTAATTTAAACTTGATATATAACCAGACACCAACGAGTATTGCTCTTACTTGTAAACTTTTGTGTTATAAAAGTATGTTCCTTTTTCCCTTTTGCCTCTTTTCTGTCTATCTGCAGTTCCTGTAGTTAACTTAGAGTCCTATGATGTCTTTCAATTTACTAATATAGTAACATAAGTTAATTGATAGGATAATTATAGAACCATGTTCAATTCACTCTCAAACAACGTTGACATATGCCTTTCTTTCGTTTTCAAGTTGTTTCTTCAAGAAACAGAGTTGGCAGAAAGACTTGCTCATTTTTGGTAATGGCATTGAAATATATACTTCGCTATGTTTCTAGTATGTACTTAAATGTTTAAAAAACAAAGTTACATGAAGGAATGTGTTTGGTACAAATAAAGGTCATTTCTGTCAGAAAGACATCTGTCTTGATAAAATGAGTGCTACTTGTAAATGTGATCCTGGGACTTTAAGTCACAAAGTTTGTGAAATTGACATTACTATATAGGGCAATGAGAGGGAACGCTCTTGTTTCATTTGCTCCCATTTTATACATGTGAAGGTCCTGGTGACCGTTTATAAATCTTAACTCTTTTTATAAGAGCATTAGGTGAAATACACTTGATGTGTTGATTTCAAACTTGAAATACTAATAGATAGTCATACGAATTGTTCGAGCACAACTTAATTACGTGATACATTCACTTGAAATAAGAAGTGTCATTAAAAATTAATGGAGAAAAACAAAGACTTCAATTGTCTACTTTGTACAAATGTGTAATTGTTGACAAAGTAGAATCACCTTAACAATTTATATAGATATATATACATGAAACTTGTGCGATAAGCATAGGTTATTAGTGACTTTAAGCAGAAGACATAACAATGGAAATATTTTTTTACTACCAACTATATATATGTAATGTATTATTCATGCACTATTGTTAATTGTGAATTTATTATTACTATTTATGTACCACATACTACGTTAACGTTAACAACCTGTTTCAGGTACAGCTATAGTCTCCGTCAGCAATGGCAAAATCTTCAGTCTGAACGACACAACAAAAACCCCGGATTTGAGTCAACTAACAACTGCACTTGATGTCAATGGCGAATATAGATATCCGTGTTACGTAAGCATCGGTGTGTACAAGACACCAGACTTAAACGAGACAATTTCAGGTGCCACCGTTAATGTATTAACTCGGCATCGAAGCAATGCAGATCTTTACTATGGGTACTCTTCCGCTGTAACAACTCAGAATGGTCATGCTTGTGTTCTGACGCTCTGCAGGAAGAAAGCGATCCTTTTTGTTGAGACGGGCACTTCTGCAACTGGAAACTTTGAAAAATTGTACGCAGTAAAACCTAGCAGACAACAACTACCACCTGGTTACACATATGACATACTACTGCGTAACGAAGAAATAAATTTTAATGTAAGAAACTGGGGCACCGTCTTTGGCAAAACCGGACCGGTATACAATCTTAATGAAAAAACTATGTGCTTAAACGCTGGTCTCCAAAACTACCATTTTACATACTCTTTCCTTTCTATCAAAGAAAATCTCACAGGCAATCTTCCTTTGACAACTTATTTTCAACCACTGTCTTGGTACTATGCCGATCCTCTCCTCGATGAGCATCAGGTTTGTTTCATGAAGATAAAAGTTAAGGTGAGTGTTTCTCTTTATAAAAAGGAATTATTTTGAGAGAAAAACTGTTGTCACTACATTTTGTCACTGTCAGAGATCTTTATGTCATTCGGTATAAGCCTGTTTCCTATAACGGAGTAACACCCTGTATTACTTATAGCATATTGGTTTGGGCACCAATTATCGTCACAGTGTTGAAATTTAACACTCGATCTTTAACTGAGGAACTGCGAAGTCAGCGAATGCCGTAACATAATATAGGGGAAGTTTTTGGAAATGAATGCTCTGATGACCAGCTTTCTGATGTAAAACTTATCAGCTTTCGAATGTCAATAGCTTCGCAAAGGATACCTTCTAAGGAGAATCTGAAAATATTAAACACGAATAAACAGACATCGTGATTATAAAACGGTAATATAATATCACATCTGATATGTAAAATCGTGTATAATACAAATAAAAAAATAAAGTTGTTCAATGCATCCCAATAGTTGTACCTGGCATATCGTCAAGCAAAATTTATTGTTGTTATCTTTGTTGTATTTGACTTGTACAATTACACTATCTTCTTCTAATTTCAACTTCTATATTTACATTTAGATTTCATCTTACCAAGCCAAGCTTACTGTGCGAAGTTCAAGCAACAGTACTGGTGATTGGTACGGAACATTTGTTGCCGGTCCAAAAGCATCTCCGGAATCAAACGACACTCAAATTAAAGCGGCTTGCATGGAATTCAGATGCGCTGTGCGAGATTTTAATGATGTGAAGATGAACACCACTGCTACTGGTTTCATATCGACAGCTTCGTCTTCAACCAGCACCTGTACAATTATGTACGGACAGTTTGGTATTTTTAAGTACATGTAGTAGACACTTATTTCGTAGTTGATAGTCACTCTGCCTAAAGGTGACACACAATTTTGTTACATTGTATTTAAACATTCAGGTACTTATTTTGTAATACATACATTTGTATTGCTTTCAAACTCTTTTGTGACTTTATTTCCAATCCATTTAATTTAAGGCCAGAATGTTATACTGTTCATGTTTGAGTTAATATGCACAAACAAAAAGACGGCGACACCATCTCTTATGCACAGTGATCTGAACTCTGGTATTGGCATGAGTGTGCTGTGCCTCTTTCAGATCCATCTTGTTTACAACTCTTAACAGAAGGTACCTTGTAAAACAGTAAATGAGATTTAAAGTGAGATTCATTAAAGTCCCATAAGCAGTTTATATATATACTTGACATCGCGTTGAATTCGCGAGACAAAAAGACCATGAATAAACTTAAAGATTACTATTTAGTCTTAAACAATGTTGACATAAACATTTCTTCGTATTTTGTCGCCTCATCACCAAACTGTGTGGTCATACAAAGTTTCTTAATTTCTGCAATATCATTGACGAAAACATGTATATCAATAACATGTATATTCTATTTGAAAAGCAAAATTAGGAATGTTTTTAAAACAAATAACGGTCAATTATGTCTGTTAAATATTTTTATTGATGATTGAAGAGCTATTCTTAATTTTGCTACATATTGCTTATGGGACTTTAATAATTATTATTTTTACTACAAATACTAACGGCAACGATTCTTATGTTGTTTTACGACAGAGTTCTGAAAATTTAAATTGTCGGGAGTACATTACTAGTATATGTTTTTTTATTAAATCTGGATTGTTTGCTAAAATGTTTTTTTGTCTTTTCATTTTCTGCTTGTAGTAAAGTTATACAAAATTTCATATTTCGCAGAGGTTCAACTAATCTGAAGAGAGATATTATACGGAATTCAACGGCCTTCCAGAGCACTATTCGAGCGGATGACAATTACGGAGCAGCTGAGGGCATATATAAGAATAATGACCGGGAGCTTGCCAAGTCATTCTGCTACACCGGCTCAAACGCCTTCCTTTCAAATTATAAAATGAACCCCAGCACAAATTTCTTCATTTCATATGATTGTTCACTTTGATATTTATATACATGAGAAAACAACACTTTATGTTCGTGTATGTGCATTTGTTTTTGAGTGTATTTACACCGTTTACTGCAAGTAAATGTGTATCTCTACGCGGGATATTTGATGCGATAACCTGCAGAGGCGGGTGGTTCTACTAACGATGTCCAATTTCTATCTTGAATTCAGTTTTATTTAGATATTACTAAGACAGGTCACACTGTTTCTGACATTACATCTCAACCAAATTTGATAATATACTATATCGATTTTGAATTATTTACCCTCCTCAAAATTAGCGTTTACCGTTTTCTATCTCGGATTGCCTTTGTGCTATATTTAAGAAATAATCTATGACTCGCAGTGCTTTAATGAACTGCCAACTTTCTGACATAAAGAGACATTGTCGGAAGCAGGGCGCGTACCCATGGTCATCAATCTACGAGAGGTTACAGTGAGAGCAAGTCAACCACTCGACCACGGAGGCGGAACCGCGATATCTATTTCGGATAAGTGACTGATATAATAGCTATATTACAAACGACAAACTGCACTATCGTGCTTTAATCATTTAGACAGGATTGTGCTTAGCATCACGAAAGTAAAGTGTTCGCGCTAAAATCTGCCGCTAGATGTCTCCGGTGATCGGATTCCCGTCCAATTTTCTCGTATTTATTATACTATTATAATATAATATATATTGAAATACCAAAAAGGATATTAGAATATGCTATATCTGAAAATCTAAAGCATTTAATGTAATTGAAGGAAGTTTCAAAAGACTTTTCATTAAAGTGAAATGCGCAACAATTAAAGTTAGAGCCGCACAGCATATACATGCATAATGAACATTTACTGTGAAATTTGTAAGTACAGTTCGTTGGCATATTTTTATCATATATTTAACTTCAAATACACATGCACTTAAATGAACAATCCGTGTCACAAAACTAAAGCTACGTGCGGAAGATAATGTTTCATGCAGACGTTTCATGACATGTGACTGTGATTTAAAGTTGTTGATATTATCGGTCTCGCAAATATTTGAAAAGGGCTGACTACATGAAAAATGCAAATAATGAACTTCTGTAGGCAACATAAGTTAATGTATGTAATATTATAAAAGACTGTAAAAACCTTGTCTAATAATTTTTAAGCATGAAAGAGGTAAGGCCCGATAGATAGTTGACTTTACAACGCATGATCGTGAAGAAACGACAGAAATATAAATGAAAAGTATACGTCAACATTGTTTAGGAATAAATAGTCTAATGGTCTATCATAATTATATCCGAAAATTAATTATGTCTATAATTTATATGAATATTTAAGGTGATCATGGGACTTTAAGAGTATATGCCGGTCAAAATTAAGTCAGTACACTTGGTTTGTTAAAACAAAAACATGTTGAGGAACATTTCTAACGGACCTCTATGAAAAGTAGACGACACATTATGATAAATTAAAGGTATTCCGGTACAAGCTTATCAGTTCTTGATCCTGTCACGATTGTGCAATATAAACATCTGTTATCTTTCCAATTTTACAATTTAAATCTCAAAGATACAATTAAGTACATAAAGGTGAAAGGTAGCATCCTTTTTCGAATTAATTGACCTTTATCACGTTGTTGAAACTTATTAATACTTTCTTTAAATTTATTATGTTTATTGACGGCCTCTTAGCATAAAAAGCTTGAGCTTTATTTATTAAAACTGGGCAATAACGTATTTTGAAAACTTCAAACGTTTCGAAACAATAAAGTTTTCCAACAGAGAAAGAACACTTAAAGTCGCAGGATGAAGTCATCCAGCGCAAATGTAACTGGACCAGAGACACTATTTATAAATTCATTTATTAATTTTCAAGGACTATTTCGTGTAAGTCATAGACGTTACATACTTGAGTTTGAACTTTTTGTTAATACTTCTTTTAGGATTTCAATTAACATTAGCAATTAAAACTCAAAGGCCCATATCTACTGTGATTTGAACACGAAACTCTTCATTTCTAAAGGGGTTTGTCCGTTTTCGTGAAAGGGTTTTTTAACTAAATGCCGTGAAATGTTGTTGTGCTTTTGAAAAACATTTTTCAAAGAATCTGCTGGACCTGCAAAATATTGGTGGTTGAGACACATTGTACATTTATTAATAGTGATTTTCCAAAAGTAATTATCCCTGTCACGTTGTTCTTGTTGTCCCTGCCTGGCACTAAATAAAGGATGTATTCTCTAAGCCGCATGAACTACAAGCAAACGGAGATGGAAACTTATGTTATCGTGGAAGCTATGTAGTAATGAAAATATAGATTTAGGCTTGAAACACGATAACAAATAACCAAGACACAAATAAGATTATTTTTAGTTTTAATCAGACAATGCAGATATTGCTTAAAAGCATAAACTCTGAAGCCTTTAAATATAAAAAAAAACTTCTTCGTGATACTTGTAGATGTAAAACGTTAGGTTCTACTAAGGTAACGGTGAAGCTACCTTTCATCACAGTTTTCACATACTTAGATACATCTACACAACTAGTATAAGAAAGGGTTATACTTAAGAAAGGCATAAAATTGCAAAAAAAGGTTTGTATGAGGGAGGTAACTGTCGTAAATAATTCTTTTAAAATCAATATGAGTACAGGTACAGAACGTTTGAACTAGCATGTAACATACAGTGTATACAATACATGGGTACAATTAGCATTCCAGACTAATCATACTAACCTATGGTTTTTAAGGACGATTAGATGCGGGAAAAATTGTTTCTATTTCCTCAGTCTACTTATGCATAGAGCAGACAATTATAACACATACAAATTCTTCCCTAATGTAAACGAAATGCTTCTTCTACATGTTTCTTACGGATGGAAAGGAATCAAATCTCTATTTCCGTAATCGAATACTTATAACGAAGCACCTTAAATAAAATTTAATTTCTATTAGGCTTTCACAATATTTGGTGTCAGTATATTACAAAACGAAATAATTCAAACAACACTGTGGAAACACACCAATATCTTTTTCAACTATGTCTAACAGTCATCATATTGATCTAAAAAGAAGAAATTTACACTTTTTCAATTTACACATGCATTCGAAGCTGTGAAAGTTTAGTTCACAGAGTTACAAGTAATCAAGGCAGGAAACATCCTAACCTTGTAAGCCTGAATTAGCAATAATAATTCCTTGATAAATGAGAGGATCACAGATCCTTGAGATTTTATCTGTTGTTAATGTTAACACTGCTTCAGCTAACAGTGCTTCTCTTACTGATACATCCCAAATCCTGAAATTGATATTAAGAAATTTGACATCATAATCAAACTGTAATCGACATGATTTTCAAAGTTTCAAACACATCTTTATAATTTCAATTACAATTCCCCAACAAAAAAAAACAGAAAATACATCAAATAGGACGGTCAATGTTGCCACACAAAACTAAAACTGCTTATGTGTTTGTACAAGGTTATAAGACAACGTACTTTGTAATATACATCACTGGCAAATGTAAATCATTAATTTGTTATTCCTGATACAATATATTGTAAAAATACTTGCTTTTTGTTTCAGGACTAAATTCACCCAAATGTATATCCATATGATGCATCAGTTTTCTTTTGCTATTTTCCTCTGTCTTCTTATACAGCAGATAATGACAGTGAAAATAATCACAAACACAATAGCCCCACAGACTATTGGTACTATTGTGTAATTCGTTGCTGCATTAAAAATACACAGAACTGTCACATTTCGCCGAGGTGTGTAATTTAATCAAAACTTTTCTCAACGACTGGTATAATCTTCTAGAAAGAAAGACCAAATATAATACAGAACTCGAAAATATACACCTTCTTGTTTTTACTGAAACATAGCAAAATATTCAAGTGTTTGGTGCTGGAGGAAACATAAGAATAAACATCATAACATATAACATGTTGTCTGCGTATTTTGAGCGGTCATCATGATTTGTAGGCAAACAAAACCTGAACCCTGCTGGTGAAATCACTAAATAGATTGGCACAAGTGTACCACTCGGAAGCAGACCATTATCAGTTGTTTAAATTTACATTCTCGGTAATTATCCGCAAAATGTGTTTGTGAATTTAAACATAATACTCACACGGTCTCGTTACAGAACTATCCTTTTTCATATGTTGTCTGCAACAATGTAATAACAGGTATTTCCTTTATATTTCACACATGAATATAGCAAAGTTCTCGTCATGCATAGAGACATGAACAACGAGAGTACCATATATAACATAATATTAAAAACTCATCTACAGCGTGTATAACATAAATGACATGTAATAAATAATTATTCTGCTACAAACCTATCTTACACATATCATAGCACACGACCAACAAACTACTGAGTATTTAGAAGTGAATAACAATTATAGCTAAGTCATGTCAGGACATATATAACCTAAATTTCACCTTACATGTCATGCAAAATAGTTTGCACTTTCTTCTCTCTTTTGAATATTTTGCCACAAAAAACTGCTTATCCGTTTAAAAGCTTTAAATGTGTCGTATTAAGAAAATTTAATCGTGTCTGGTTCAAGTTTACCTACCCTTTTTATAATCATAATATTGTAATTGATAATGAAAATGTATTTTTAAAATCATGGCTACTTAATTGTAATACTACTGGGGGATGGTCCTCCAACCCCCAGTGGTCATGTGATGGAGGTAATAAATGGGAATACCTTCGGGGCCCGAAACTGAAAAAAATGTCTGGTTCTTTGCCATAATATGTACTTATATATAATAAGGATGAGGATTCAGACTATTCCTTGGAGAAAAGTTTCTTTCATGATTGTTACCGTTATGACATTATTCGAATCAAGAACAAGTAATTAAATTTTGTTATAACATTAGTTTCAAAAATGTAAAACTATCAAATAAATGCAAACAAGAAATTGTTATACACATCAAGAAATTATATAAAACATTACTTGCAAGTTGGTTTGCCATTTTCCAAAGTGCAGTATTCACCATTTTGGCAAGGATGTAGAGCAGTGAAAGCTTCACATGAATGAAATGTATCGGCGCCTACAGGAAGACAAAGTAAAATGCAATACTATATAGTTTTTTCAAGAACTCTGTGGTATAGTGAAGAGACTGTAATGGAATATGAATTGATTACTTGTATGTCGGTTACGACCAGATTATGCTTAAAATACGATACAGTTTGACGATGTGTTTTGTCTTGCAATATACGTATATCACACGGACGTTCTGCACATGAATTGGAGGCTAATTAAATAGTTACATGCAAATAACAGATAAGAAGTCAGGTAAACATATTTTAGAAATTCAACAGAAAGCTGTTTGTCAAAATTCAATTTACAGCTTTGTTCTCTCTTTTTTCCATTAACTAAACCGGCACAAAAGAGACACACGAGATCCTTTGGTATGTCTAAGCGATGTAAAAGATTATATTAAAAGAAAAATGTGTACTCTTTAGAAATTCAAAATCAAATATAAAAGTAATCAAATTAGCCATGGAGAATTTGTCATAGGAAAAAATCCAAACATTGTAATAATTGCAGCATATTGGACTGAGCATATTCATCAATTCAATTTTCACTCATCAAAACTGACACATCTTTATTTTCCATCATTCTATAAGAATACCAATTCCCTCAAATATTAAATTAACCAATTCAACCTTGTTCACATGTACATCCAGTCCATCCTTCAGAACAGTTACATGTGAACTGATTCTGTCCATCCAGACATATTGCACAATTTTTACAAGGAGTGCTAAAGCACTCGTCAACATCTAAAACACAAATTCGAGATCCAAAATTTTCTTTCTCATTGAAAAATAGTTCATGTATATGTAACGTCTCTCGAAGGGTTCTCCTTATTAACGATATTATATAATTAATTATAACACGTAGTTTTTACAGCATATTCAGCAATTCTCGTCTGTGGTTTTCTTGTTTATGTCGCAACTTAAGAAGTGGAATTATTGATATATTTTATGTGTTAACATTCTACCTGTTCTACATTTTAAAACATCAGTCGAAACATAATTATGCATGATGCGACTGACGAAGGAAATTGTAAATACCGAGTTTAAAAGTTAACACCAAAATCCTTTGGCCTGGAGATCATTTTCCAGATCAAATGCTCATTCCATAAAAGTTATTTGCATGTATCTTTATTTTCCAATTTGCAATGGTCGGTTGCAATGCTAGTATGTACCATGATCGATAATTAAACTAAACGTTCATTAAAACCGTAAATTGTCTAAACTATCGATTAACCTTGTTCACATGTTTGGCCTGTCCAACCTTCAGCACATATGCAGATGAACTGATTCTGTCTATTTTGACAAGTTGCACCATTCTTACAAGGTATACTAGAGCACTCGTCGATGTCTGAAACTCAAAGTTGTCATCATTGGTAAGCATTATGATAAGAAAATGATGTTCAAATAATTGATTGGTTTGTGACAGCACTTATCTGATTTTGTCTGCTGTTTTCTGCTTATAACTGTCACCGACAAAATAGAGATACGAATGTTTTTATGTTTGGTTTTGCATAGTTCTACATCAAAATGAAATAATTTAATTTTGAATGCGCGCATGATACTATCAATTACAATGGCGCGTCAATATTTTCCATGCGTTTGTCCGTTTATTGCACCGACACTGCAAGTGTATGCTCCTTGAACGGGTATATCAAGTCCATTAGATATTAAAGTAATCATTTTTACCTTGTTCACATGTATGGCCAGTCCATCCTTCTGCGCAGTTACATGTGAACTGATTCTGTCCATTAAAACATTTTGCACCATTCTTACAAGGCGTACTAGTGCACTCGTCGATATCTGAAACACATATAATTAATTCAAAAGTCGATTCTGATAGGAAAATGTTTCACAAAATGTATAATGCTATTTAGTCTAGAGTTTTTGATCTGAGGCCAAAAAAATACAATTGCCGCGTGTTTTAAGGGAAATTATTCACTAATTCAGATGTGTCTTTAATTAGCCGACACGTCGCTAATTCACATTTAGTTTTGTTCAGCTTTTTTGGCAGTGAAACGGTTGATTTGTGCTCTAAAAGGAAATAACTCGAAGATTTCCATTAAATCATAAAGTGTCAAATTAAACCGTGTTCACATGTATGACCAGTCCATCGTTCAGGGCAGTTACAGGTGAACTGATTCTTTCCATTGCTAAAGCACTCGTCGATATCTGAAACACAGTTTCGTAATAAAAAAAGCTTTATTTCTCATTGGAAAGGATATCAAGTATATATGAACGAGTGCCAGTGCGAATGGTTCTGTACTGGGGACTCTTTATTGCACAATCTCCTTCTTTACGATATTATATATTTAATACCAACAATGTGAGGTTGACAGAATATTCCTTTAAAATCCGTACGTTGATTTCTTGTCTTTTGATTCTTTCCATTGAGACATGTTCCAAAACTTCTACAAGTGGTACATAAGCACTCGTCTATATGTGAAACATAAAATCGCGATTCAAAATTGTATTTTTCAGTGAAAAATAGTCATTTGTGTGTAATGGTGTAGTCTCAAAGGGTACTATAAAGGGTTGTATTGATTCCCAAGTGTCCTTGTTAACGATATTAAATTTTATTTCTAGCAAGTGTTTTACAAGCGTATTCATAGATTCTTGGCTCAAAGATATAGATTCTGGGAAATATATTGGTGCTGTTTTTCTAGATCTCAGGAAAGCGTTTGATCTGGTTGATCATACGATACTGCTCCATAAATTGAAACTTTATCATTTCTCTGCAAATACTGTAAAGTTCTTCGAATCATACCTCTCAAATAGAAAGCAATTAATAAACTTTAAACAAAAGTTTTCTCAAAAACTTACAGTTACATCTTGTGTGCCCCAGGGCTCGATATTAGGGCCTATTTTGTTTCTATTATACATTAATGATATTGCTTATTTGCCAAATAATTCAGGTACAGACCTATATGCAGACGATACCACAGTATACGCATCATCAAATAATATCATTGATATACAAAACCAACTTCAAAATCGTCTTTCGTCAATTAATAAATAGCGTGTTTTAAATAATATGGCACCACATCCAGCTAAAACCAAATGCATGATTTTTGCAACTAATTACAAATTGCCAGATAAAAAAGAACTTCTATTGCAAGTAAATAATATATAGTTTTAGTTATAGTAGTAAAAATGTTTGGAATAATATTTCTTCACCGATCCGAAATCTACCAAGACTTCGATCTTTTAAAATTCATTACAAAAAAAATCTATTGAATTCAGAACTACCATTAATACAATGTTATTAGATTTTGAATTCAATTAGCATACTTACTTTAATGCGTTACCTACGTGTGTAAGTAATTATGTTTGAGTGTTTGTCGAAAAACTGTGATTTTTTTATTTTCTATTTCTATTTTTATTTTACTTTTCCCCATCTTATTACAATAAGGCCATATTGAAAATATGATGCAATATGGAATTGTCTGTATAAATGTCATAATATGTTACCTTCTCAAAATAAAGAATTTATTATTATTGTTATTATTATACATTTTCGTTTTTGTTTACTTGAAACAAAGGAAATTCTATAATACCGACTTTTATTAAATGTTAAGACTAAAGTTGCTATGCCCTAGTACCAATGCTCCCATTCAAAAGTTCTCTTAATTAACATCACACAACTAGTGATCGCTGACTTATTTCTCAGATAATGCAAGTATGTGCTCAGAGAGAAAATTAAACTACACATTCAAGAACACAGAAAAATGTCTAAACATTCGATCAACCTTGTTCACATATATAACCAGTCCATCCTTCGGTACAGCTACAGATAAACTGATTCTGTCCATTGAGACATGTTGCACCATTCTTACAAGGAGTACTCGTGCACTCGTCGATGTCTGAAATCAGAGAACGTTTCTGATAGGAAAATGTTTCATTAAAGTAAATGGCTATGAATTCTATGGTACATGATCTCAGGCAAAATGAAAAATTTCAATTGCCATGTGTTTTCAGGAAAATTATTCACTAGTGTAGATGTGTCTTTATTTAGACGGCACATCGCTAATTCTCCTAAGTTTTGTTCAGTCTTTGCCACTGATACTGCAGGTTATGCTCTTAAGTGAAAAATCTCTTAGCTTTCCATTAAATCCTAAAATGTCAAATTGAACCTTGTTCACATGTATGACCAGTCCATCCTTCAGGGCAGTTACAAGTGAACTGATTCTTTTCATCGAGACATGTTGCACTATTTTCACACGGGGTATCAAAGCATTCGTCGATATCTGAAACACAAATTCGCGATTCAACATTGCATTTTTCATTGACAAATATTTCAACTGTAACTGGGTGTTATCTCAAAGGGTTTAGTGAAGGTTGCCTTGATTCCTCGGTGTCCTTGTTCACGATTATTGAATAGAGATTTTTAACAAGTGTTCAACAGGAGTATTTATCTATTTGCGAAAGTCTGTTGTTTACTTGGTTTTATCGCACATTTAAAAGTGTCGAAAACTTTACATGTATGACAATACTAAGCTTCAATACAATTGCCGTTAAACTGTTTCTATCCATTTAGGTTACATTTCTTGATTTTTCAACTAGTGACGGTCTTTATATTTCTCTGGTGATGCAAATAAGTTCTCGGACAGAAAATTTGAAAATGTCATGATGTCAAAGTCTACCTGTTCTTTTTTAAGATGAAATACAAAAAAGTGTGCGTACATGACAAAGGATAATGTAAAATATTAACTGTAAATGTTAAGCCTAAAACTGTTTAGTTCTAGAACCAGTGGTCCCATTCAAAAGTAATCTTAATCTAAATTACATATCGTCATATCATAACAAGTGAGGGTGGTTGATTTCTCAGATAGCGCCAGTATGTACCCTGACAGGAAATCAATCTAAACGTTCAAAAATACAGCTAAAGATCGATAAACCTTCTTCACATGTATAACCAGTCCATCCTTCAGTACAGTTACAGTTAAACTGATTCTGTCCATTGAGACATGTTGCACCATTCTTACAAGGAGTACTCGTGCACTCGTCGATGTCTGAAATAAGAGCACGGTTCTGATAGGAAAATGTTTCACTTAAGTATATGGCTTTTAAATTTAGGGTATATGATCTGAGGCAAAATGAAAAACTACATTTGTCATGTGTTTTCAGGAAGATCATTCACTAATGCAGATGTGTCTTTATTTAGACGACACATCGCTAATTCTCCTAAGTTTTGTTCAGTCTTTGCCACTGATACTGCAGGTTATGCTCTTAAGTGAAAAATCTCTTAGCTTTCCATTAAATCCTAAAATGTCAAATTGAACCTTGTTCACATGTATGACCAGTCCATCCTTCAGGGCAGTTACAAGTGAACTGATTCTTTTCATTGAGACATGTTGCACTATTTTCACACGGGGTATCAAAGCACTCGTCGATATCTGAAACACAAAATCGCGATTCAACATTGCATTTTTCATTGACAAATATTTCAACTGTAACTGGGTGTTATCTCAAAGGGTTTAGTGAAGGTTGCCTTGATTTCTCGGTGTCCTTGTTCACGATTATTGAATAGAGATTTTTAACAAGTGTTCAACAGGAGTATTTATCTATTTGCGAAAGTCTGTTGTTTACTTGGTTTTATCGCACATTTAGAAGTGTCGAAAACTTTACATGTATGACAATACTATGACAATACTAAGTTTCAATACAATTGCCGTTAAACTGTTTCTATCCATTTAGGTTACATTTCAAAGGGTTTAGTGAAGGTTGCCTTGATTCCTCGGTGTCCTTGTTCACGATTATTGAATAGAGATTTTTAACAAGTGTTCTACAGGAGTATTCATCTATTGTCGAAAGTCGGTTGTTAACTTGGTTTTATCGCACATTTAGAAGTGTCGAAAATATCGATTGACCTACTTTACATGTATGACAATACTAAGCTTCAATACAATTGCCGTTAAACTGTTTATATCCATTTAGGTTACATTTCTTGATTTTTCAACTAGTGACGGTCGTTATATTTCACTGGTGATGCAAATAAGTTCTCGGACAGAAAATCGGAAAATTTCATGATGTCAAGGTCTAGATGTTCTACTTTAAAATGAAGTTCAAAAAGGTATGCATACATGACAAATGATATTGTAAAATATTTAGTTTAAATGTTAAGCCTAAAAACAAAAATAATATCAAACAGGGAATGCCACGTACCAAAAACGCAGCCTCCCCAAAACGAGCCCCACAGCACCCAGAAGTGCACACCACCAACGCACACACACACACACACACACACGCACACACACACACACACAATCATGTACACACACAAACATACACTACCAACACACACAAGCATACAAAGCAAACACACGAGGACAAAACGAACAATTAAAGGAACAAAGTGGTAGTAAAACTGTTTTACCCTAGAACCAGTGGTCCCATTCAAAAGTAATCTTAATTAAAATGACATATGGCCATATCATAATAAGTGATGGGTGGTTTATTTCCTAAATGGCGCCTGACAGGAAATCAATCTAAACGTTCAAAATACAGCTAAAGATCGATAAACCTTCTTCACATGTATAACCAGTCTATCCTTCAGTACAGTAACAGTTAAAATGATTCTGTTCATTGAGACATGTTACACCATTCTTACAAGGAGTACTCGTGCACTCGTCGATGTCTGAAATAAGAGCACGGTTCTGACAGGAAAATGTTTCACCTAAGTATGAGGCTATTAAATCTAGGGTATATGATCTGAGGCAAAATGAAACTTACAATTGTCTTGTGTTTTCAGGAAGATCATTCACTAATGCAGATGTGTCTTTATTTAGACGACACATCGCTAATTCTCCTAAGTTGTGTTCAGTTTTTGCCAATGATACTGAAGGTTATGCTCTATAAGAAAAAAACTTAGCTTTCCATTAAATCCTAAAATGTCAAATGGAACCTTGTTCACATGTATGACCAATCCATCCCTCAGGACAGTTACAAGGGCATAAACTGGCGTGTACGGAGTATACAGTGACATAGTAGCTGAGTAATAGCCCAGAAATAGCTAAGCAAATTGTGAAAGAGTACCGTAGAGAACCATGGGAAAACTTCCATGACAATAAGCGCACGAAGTGAGTAGTGTAACAAAGAAAGTGAGTACAAAAAGGAAAAACGAGAAAGTAATAATTGAAATGTAGGTGAAAATCAGGCGAAAAGTGAAAATCACAGTAGAATATACAGCAATATTCGCGAAGAGTACGTGAGAACGGATAGCCGATGACTAGGTTGGGCGGATGTTGCAGAGAGGGGAAGGGAAAGTGAGAGGGCGGAGAAAGGAGATAAGGCAAGCCAAACAAAAATCTACTGATTGGTGTTAAGTAAACAATATGTCGCTTCAACCTACAAAAACTAAATGTATAATAATAACAACGAGCCAAAAACTAAGAAATAAAAAAGATTTGCATCTGAAGTTAAACATAGCCGACCCTGAAGTTGAAAATGTAACTGCACAAAGGGTTCTTGGTGTTTATATAGACAATACATTATCATTGAAGTTGCAATTACAAAAGGTACGTTCCAAAAATAATAATAAAATAGCGCCTATTAAAACAATAAGTTTTTACCTAAATGACGATATAAAAGTAATGTATTACAATACATATGTATTATCAGCACTTGACTATTTCTGCACTGTATGGGGAGCAGGTGGTAAGAGCATTATCTCAATATATAAACTACAAACTAGAATGGCAAAATTCATACGAAATAAAGACTCGAGTAAGCCAAATGTGTCATTATTAAATAACCCGGAATGGACGTCTGTTGCAGACAGTTGTCATTATTATACGGCAGTCTTGGTATATAAAGCTCAGAATAACCTGGCGCCTTATATAAAAGATTTACTCACCTTATCCAGTAATAATGTATATTGCCTTAGATCAATTACTGACAATGACTTGGTAACACTTAAACATCGAACAAATTACATGAAAACCTCATTTTCCTATATGTGTGACAATACTGGAACAATACTCCTATTCACATATTCGCTCATTTACATCTTCGAGCTTATTCAAAAAGTCACTAAAAATCATCTATTAAGCACATGTAATACATGTAAGATAATTATTTACTATTTTTTCTCTTATTATACACCGTTCGATTATTTACAAAACACATAGATGTATGTTAAGTATAAATGCGATTTTAGTTATTTTCTATTCTTGAGTGATTGTCTTTTCTATGTGTACACGGAACTATATGTAAATGGAGTATGCCATGCGTTTTGTTTTTCTATGTTATAGATACATGTATTGTAAATATTCTGTATATCTGTACATGTTACCTTCTTAAATAAATAATTTATTATTATTATTATTATTATTATTATTATTATTATTATTATTATTATTATTATTATTATTATTATCTTTATAATATGCATCTATTTTCGTCTGTTGTTTACTTGATTTTCTCGCACATTTAGAAGTGTCGAAAATATCGATTAAACCACTTCACATGTATGACAATGCCAAACTACAATACAATTGCCGTTAAACTGTTTCTATCCGTTACGGTTACATATCTTGCCTTCTCAACTAATTTAGGTCGTTACATTTCTCTGATAATGCAGGTACGGTCCCCGACATTAATGTGACCTATCATCATATTATAACTAGTGATGGGTGGTTTATTCCCCCCAATGGTCCCAGTATGTACCCTAACACAAATTCAATCTAAACGTTCAAAAATACAGTTAAAATCGATTAACCTTGTTCACATGTATAACCAGTCCATCCTTCAGTACAGTTACAAGCAAACTGATTATGTCCATTGGTACATGTTGCGCCATTCTTACAAGGAGTACTCAAACACTCGTCGATGTCTGCAAAAATAAGTGAAATACAAAACTACGATTCATAAAATATGTAAATTTATCCAGTTATAGTCTATACGAATTTATTTTAGTTCGATTACAAAGAAAGCTCCGTAGCTTTTTGAATCGCTCTCAAACACTCATTCCAGATGTCATCACGCTAGCGAGAGAGAGACAGTGAGTTTTTTATGACTGCTACCCATTTACAGCTAGGTAGACTGAGGCACGTGTGGTATCAGTGTCTTTGCCCAAGGACACACCTCATGTTTGGGCTGGGATTCGAACCCGAGACCTCCTATTCCGGAGGCGAACGCCCTAACCACTGTGCTATCGAGGCTCACGTTCGTCCAGTTCAATATCATTTTGAGGCTCGGATATCTGTAAATATACGAGATAGTCACTTTTATTGTAAAACTTCACAAATCATTCTAAAATAATGGAGGCACAGTTCCTTCCGACACATTTTGTGACTACCTGGTTTCGTCATGCCTTACCAAACAGTGCTAGCAATGTATTGCCAATTCTAGCAATTGATCTCTTGTTATACATTTATCAAGTGTTCAATTTTCATAAAAGCTTGTCCTACATATTAATATTTTGTTTCAAAAATATATGAATATATTTACCATAATCACAATTTGTGCCATTAAATCCGTCAGCACACATGCAAGTGTATGTATCAGGATCATTGATACAGGTAGCTCCATTGTGGCACGGGGAACTCGCACATTCGTCGATATCTAAAAGAGATACAAAAAGAAAGTTTACTGTTTATTGTTGTAAAGGATTTTGTATAGACACCTAGTGGTCATTGTAGTAAAGCAGAATATAAAACATGACCTGCAATAATTGTGGTATATGTGATTTTATTTTTCCGCTTGCGGGAAATAATTTGTAACGTAAAGTAGCTTTCAACAATTTAAAACTGTTTCTACCCCTATGGCATGCCAAACATTGCAGTAGTCTATATGTCATTTGTATCTCTCTTGAATATTCATTCGTCAAACACTATTGTTAAATACTTTAATAGTATATGTATTTCGCAAAAAGTAAACTAACTGAACAATATATGCTATGAAAATAATTATTCTATATAAAGAATGTGTTGCACAAAACACACAAAAATTTATGCGGTATAATTAAGTATATAGTAGCCTTTGAGGTACATGAAATCCTTTAGAGAAAATACAGACCCGCCTCTGCGGAAGAGGATGAGGTTGTTTTGAGTAAAAGTGCTTTCCATACACTTGTTCAGTGAGCGGGCTTTTTACTTTGTTGGTGGTGCTATATTCATTGCCACAGTATTTTCGTAAATGTATGGAGATTCCAGAACCCTCCCTAGGTTTAATAGAGGGTATTTACGTACCTAGTCGGCCAGCTTTCAAGAGGTATGTTAAAAGTGAAGCTTAATTTTAACTGTGACTGAACAAAAATGGTCTCTATTACATATAACTAAAGCCAGCATTCAAATACACCTACGGAATGTTGACTTAACTTTATAAACACTTGATTATAAATTATTAAGTGTTCTATCAAAACTGTAATATAGCGATTCGATTTTAAACTATAACTGTATTTTTTTTCTTTATTTATTTTAAATAATGTCATCATTCTGCACTGTAATACACCTGTGCAGCATCATCTTGCTAAATCTATATTACCTTGTTCGCAGTTAACACCGGTCCATCCTTCAGAACAGCTGCATTTGTATTGATTTTGCCTATCGTGGCATGTTGCCCCGTTCTGGCATGGGAAACTCGAACAGTCGCCCATATCTGAATAATATACTTGTATTTAGACAGTTTATTAGGCACTTCGAACCTTCATATTGCCATAAATGTAATTCTTATTCTGGCAAAACATCATACATGCATTTATCAATGTAAACTGAAAGATGCTGTTTTCTAACATTCAAGCCTTTAAAGGGCAAGTTTCACTTTTTATTTAGTCGGAAGCAGACACTATCTAAATATAATAAAACTTGGAATTCATTCTTAATTTTTTCAGATGTAAACACAACCAACTAAGTTGTTCAGTCAAATGTGTTCACTGCTCCTCGTTCTAGGAGCTATGTCTATCTTCGCCCCTTCTCCATTGTTTTCCTATTCTTTCTTGTATTTTTTATGGATTTATGTAAGATTTTTTCAATTCGACAAAGACCAAAAACACCCACCAAACCACCATTTGATTTTAGTTTTTTTTCTGTATCATCTATATCGCAAAAATAGTCCCGAAATAAAGCTTGCTTTATTTCTTCTTTACCAAGATATATAGTCTCCTAACAAAGTACACGTGTCCTATCGATAATTGTTAATGAATTGTATTAACAATGTTTCCTTATCACTGCGGATGAACGACCACCGGATATTGGCTCGAATTTGAGCACAGATAATTAGTTTTCGCGAGGAACATGTTACAACTGGGGTAAGTTTAAACCCGATTTTCACTCTGATGCATATTATTTTGTGTTTATTTGTGTGTTTTTAGAAACTTTAATGACTACCCAAGCCGAATGTTTTCTCGAGGTGCAACAGATAAACGTTGAAATGTTGAAAATATCCAAAAACGTTGGCGTGCTCACTCGAAAAATCTCGACCGGAAAATTTTGCCGTTATATTTGGGAAATCATTAATATGTGAATAATCTGAATGGGGCTATTCATTTGCCCAAAGACAATATATTAATGTTCCAAATTTCATCCATTTCGATGAAAGTGTAACGAAGATACGAGTCCTGAAACGTTTCAGTTACTGTACTGGGTATTGGTAAAACGTGTACTGAGTATTGACGAAATTTGCGAATCAATGTACTGAGTATTGCATCAAGTTATGAGTAAAAAATAAAATATTTGAAACGGCAAATGTGTTTATCTGTTATTAGTTAAAGATGTAGAATCAGGAAGTGTGTTGCTTTGCACATGTCTTATTAAACATTAATAATTTATACTGTGTAAGTGAATAATAAACTGTTTTCTCCGGCGTTTTGAGTATTGGACACACATGTAACAATTTCATCTATATTTTAAAAGATTCACTTTAAAATCAACAATATCGCATGTAAATGCATATGCTGTGCAGTACTGCACTACCCGTTCAATGAGTCGGACATGAAGTGACTTTTCATGTTATCTACAATTAGTAAACATAGATCTAAAAAACATATAAGTTGTAAATTAAATGCGGTGTTTTGTTCTGGATTTTGAAAATTGCGGAACTCCCTGCCACATCTGCTATCCAGATATCTCCGTTACTAGTAAGTTTAAAGATTGTAGCTTATCTTAATATGTCGGAAAATTAAATCGAAGCCAGTAAAGGATAGAACCTTGGTTTGCATGTTACCAACAATATCAAACAAGAGGGCCAAGATGGCCCCTATATCGCTCACCTAAGACCTACTCATGACAATATGTGACCAAATTTTCACCCTAAACTCTATATCATAAACACAATTCTCTTTGACCTTGACAAGACAAACCTTCTGACCAAATTACATGATGATTGGGTTGTACATGTCACCTGAATGGCATACACAAGGTTTTAAAATGGGTGACTTAGTTTTTGACCCCAGATTACCTACATTTGAGCTCGACCTAAATTTCATCAGGACAATCATACTGACCAAGTTTCATGAAGATCCAATGAAAATGGCATACATAGATTTTTCTATGATTTGACCCCGTGACCTAATTTTTTAATTTCAGATGATCCATATTCGAACTCGACCTAGATGCCATCTTCACAGTCATTCTGACCAAATTTCATGACGATCCAATGATAAATGCATACACAAGGTTTTCCTATGATTTGACCCTGTGACCTAGTGTTTTACCCCAGGTGACCCATATTCGAAGTCGACCTAGATTTCAACAAGACAATCATACTGACCAAGTCCATAAAGACCCAATGAAAAATGCAACCTTTATTGCATAGGCTTGTCCATGATTTGACCCCGTGATCTAGTTTTGAAAACCAGATGACCCATATTCAAATTCGATCTAGACTACATCACGGCTGTCATTCTGACCAAGTTGCATGAAGATCCAGTGAAAAATGCAGCCTCTATTGCATACACAAGGTTAAATGTGCACAGACGGCAGACAGACAGACAGACAGACAGAAGCATACGACGGACATTAGACGATCACAGAACTCACCTTGGCCATTTTGTGCTCAGATGAGCTAATAAAACGCTTTAAAATGCAGCAGAATATTTCGATTACTCACTTTTAGTGCACAATACTCAGTACACGTTAGGTTAGTATCAATACTCCAGTACACCAACAAGCAAAATAAACAATACCCAGTACACTAACTCGAGTTATATATTTATCAATATTTTGGCCCAGAAATAGCGTTTGTTGATAAAATTTTGAACTCTCATGCCAGGAACTTGTGCAAATAAATCGCTTAATTCAGGTTATTCACATCTAAGCATATTTGCGAAATAAAACGGTAAACGTTACCAACGGCCGAACTTTTCAAGTGATCAGGCATTTTTTTTTTTTTTGGTGGTATTTTAACATATTAACCTACATCATTTACAGCTCGGGAATACACTGGACTGGAATAGGTATTGAAGTATTAAATAACACACAAATAAACACAAAATAATACGTATCAGAGTAAAATCGGATGTTAACTTACCCCAATTGAAACACGTTCCTCGCGAAAACTAATGACCTGTGCTCAATGTAGAGCCAATATCCGGTGGTCGTTCATCCGCAGTGCTTATGATCATATACGATTATATTGTTTTGTATCGTAAAATAGCTTTACCTGAATATAACACAAAAATAAAATATCTGAATACAATCGAAATAAAATATGTGAAGATTGATGATACTGTGTTATAACTGTATTGATTTCTATCTTTGTATATTTAATGTATATCTGACATTTTTCACCACAGTAATATAGTCAATCTTACTCACACAACAAAGGATTTGATAACAGTAAAAAGCCTTATCGTTTGTTGAAAACTTCCATATATAATACATTTTTAGATATACGAAGACAATTACCTTGAACACAGTATCGCATGCACTGACCAGCCGGACCTATGAAATATACAAAGTAATCTCTGCAGTATTTGACCTTCAGTTTTCTCTTAATTGCACAGCAGTTAGATCCAGAATTTCCACACATCAATTGTTCAACTGTATCATCATCTTCGGACGGTAATGAATCTACAATAAAAGCATTTACCGTACACAGATTTTCTTCAAACGTTATCTTACTCTCTATGTTTCAAAAAGTATTAATTATTAAAACAGTCATCCTATCGCCAACTGTTAGTAAGTTATTCGAATATAAATCAAACGTGTAATTATTTGTGGTGCACATTCGTTTGTTTTACAAAGTATTTAGAAAACGGGAAGAAAACGAAATGGTCCTGAGGCCAAAACATTCACAGAAGAAAAGTGACTGAAAAACAACAGATACATCATACAATACAATTCTAATATTGAAATAATATAATGACATCGCCTTCGCCAGGCCAATACAAAAATGCACCGATTTATGTTTTTGGAGATTATTTCAAATGGTTCGCACAAGTAATCCCATCATACTTAAATAATTTTGAATATTTGTTTAAAACACTCAAGCAAGTTCTTACCATTTACCCAAATTTGTATTTCCGTCCCACATGCTGCACGGTTGTCTGGGCATTCGGTTGGCATGGCACCTATTGCTGTAGCATTAAACTTATACCACTTTGGAAGAAATTGGTCACAAATTGGTGTTTCGTTATTCGCTCGTACATAAGAAGTTAATCTTGTTGAATCGGTAACGAGTGTGTAATTATTGCACGGCTCATAACTGTGTACCCCTTTAAAGAAAGAAAAATGTTTTTCAAATCATGCTCACAGGGGTTCGACACATATACGTGTTCTTTGGTCAAACTATGTATACTAAAACAAGGGATCTAACTTACAACAACCCTAACTGTATATCTCGCCAATAAATGTCCTGCAATTTGAGCACCTTTTAATTCAACATTCAATACTTCGTACGTTGTGGTAGTAGCTATTATCATATAATTCATGAAAAACAAATGTTTCAACTTCTTCCCAACGTGGTGGTCCAGCAGTTGGTAATTGTTTCCAAAAAAAAACCACATGTAAGGGCGTTTCGTAAAATTAGAATTAAAAAAAAATCAGAAGAGTAAAGGAAATAGTTTTTCAAGTGGAAGTTTATTATGAAATATGTTTAATTGCCTTGTTATAAAGTGTAAATGATTGAATTAAGATATTTCTGTTAGAATTATATGTTTACTAATGCAGTGAGAGTGGACGAATGAAGAATAAGTCAGACATGTGTTTGCATTTCAATATGACATTGTCCGCAGAAATCATTTTCTTATCTAGCAGAGTTATGAACTAAATTTTAAATGTTTACCCATGGGCTCAAAAAGGAGATAATGGCCAACTATTTAAAACAGACACTTTACCCGGCTAAATTGAATTTAACAAAGAAAAGTTGCAACTCTACATTCCTTTTTGATTTATACTAATTTATTCTTGATTGCGAAACAAGTTCTTACAACTTACTAGATTTATCGCTCTCGAGACTCATTCCCTATGAAATCAATCTTGAATATGTTAATATCTGTGGGTTGTCTAAGGAATAAACGGGAAATATCGAAAGTTTGCATTTTCCATCATTTTCAACCATGTATGCGCGATATGCACGTGAGAATGGGTCAAATTATGAGCGTTTTTAGTGAAAATGACTGGCAGATGCATAAACAAAACATTTTTGACAATCAAGTCGTATTCACTAGTTTCAAACAAATGTCCTATTTTTATTTCGAAATTCATATTCAGTTTCAAGTTGTTCTGCATGAACCTTTAATACAGTTTTTGTCATTTATTACGACGATCAATCGTGGATAACCTTCAATAAAAGTCAAAGACGTCTAAAGTAGAAAGATTTACGGAATACAATTATATTATTGTAGTTGGAATTTCCAGTTTTTGTAAGCTTTATTGGCTTCGGTTCATTGGGTGACCTTTCTTTTTGTTTATAAAAAACGAGTATTATTTGTGTAACGACGAAATATCAATACAATAATTAAATTTAAAAACCTAAAGAAAGCGTGCATCTGACCCTTATGAAATCAATGTTACATTATGCCAAAAAGCTATTAAATACAGTCCTAGTGGGCCAGGACTTTCCGATGAAAACCTACGTTTTGGATTTAGTTGGTAAAGCTTATTTATCAGTTGTGGCGTACGATCATTCGCGCATGTGTGGTGTGTTTTGAAAACTTACTGAATAGATACCTCAGTGTTTAGTGTAAACGAAGGGTACTACTAGTCCGCCAAGGTGTGACGGTCTTAAAGTGGGGTTTTCTTAATGAAATGAACCTAATGAAAATTACCAACCGGTTTGCAAAAACAGTTTTCAAAATTAAAGCTTATTTCACTGCAGTTTTGTCTTATCAGTAGAGAATATTACGTAATACTGTGGTTAGTTTGCAAAAACGAATCTCTTCTTCATGAAAAAATGTATGTTATGGCATAATTGATCGTATGTGATGTTTACTTGGTGAGAGAGGTATTTTGAACGATTGAATCTTGATTCAAATCTTGAAATATTTCTTTTAGCTATGGTACGAAAGATAACGATAAATAAATGTCCATGATAAAATAACCTTTAGCTCACACGTATATTTCTTTCCTTCTTTTTATTTCTACTTATTGATATTCATATAAATGGATCTTTCTAATTCCAAGAGATCATAAATGTCCATGATAAAATAACCTTTAGCTCACACGTATATTTCTTTCCTGCTTTTTATTTCTACTTATTGATATTCATATAAATGGATCTTTCTAATTCCAAGAGATCACATTCGGGTGTATCGTATGTTTAGTGAGGCTAAATATGCATATAACCATTTTTATTGCTGTTCAAAAATGTATAAGAAACACCAAACGTTTCAACAATTAAGTTATTAACATTATTACCTCTAGGCCATCCAACAACTATTCTCATATCTTTCTTCCCTTCTCTACTTTTATTCCTTTCTCTCTCTTATCTCGATTGTAATTAATGATAGAACTAAACAAAACTTGTTTTGAACTTACAATTAATTAATTGCGCATTGCGTATTGTATTTATATTGTTTTGAAGAAGTCGAAACCTCTGCCAAATTTCTTATATTATAGTTAAAGGGGAGAGTCGTAAGTAAGTTGTACGAACTTGTGACTCAACCCTTTTGCCATATAGCTATTATCTCTATATAGACATGTATTGTGTTATATGTTGTGAATACTATGTAAATACGATATTGGCAATAAAATATGTTTAAACAGCAATGTATTTTTCTGGAGAATGACGTAAGCTTATAATTTTAGTTATCTGTATATTTTATAAACTATCTAAACCAGTATTTGTTTTCTAAAAATTGGGTGACATTCCATGTCATTATCTCAACTGCTTGTTATGAAAGGAACTTCTACTAAGTCAATGAATGGAGATGTATTACTCATTTATTGTCTTGTTGTGCAAGTGGTTGCTTCCAAACAGTAATAATTGGCAATTTAGAGGATGGAATGGTTGCGTTTCTACAAAGATTTGAAGGCATACGTCGGGGTATCGATTAAAATGAAAGAAATAATAGTTTGCATTTTCAGGAACACAACAGTGTGAACAAAGTTCGTCATCAACATTACGGTTAAGAAAAAGATCACACTGAAGATCGCTTCAGTTTTTGCGTAATCGAGTATGCATTACTGACAGAAATCGCGTCCCATGAAGGTAATAAGACGGCACTTCGGTTACCGAAAAAATGATGCGCAAATGCGCCAAGCGCTTGTATGTTTCGTACTGATGGCAATAGAGAGTTCAATTCTTTTGCCGAAGGCACGAAAGAGTTTTCAAATAAAGACGTTCGTTTGGAAATAGTTACAAAGTCATCATTATTTCTAAGATTGTAAGATGTTTGCTCACCAACAGATCTTGGAATGAGGTCACTGAGATAACTTGGAACCATATTATTTTTTATTTTAAAATTTAAAAGAAATTTCTGGTATCATCTTCTATCGGCAAGTGTTAACCAGCCAATTTCTCGGTACAGATTCTGTAAGCTTACAGAGCGTGTAGTCCCAGTAACTAGCCTAGCTGCCTCACTTGTATTTTCTCTAATTTATCTTTTTCATATAAAGTACTATTATCCCACACAACCGAGGAGTATTCGAGCAATGGTCTCACGTAGGAAATGTTAATTTGGTTTAGTGTTTTACGTCGAACTGTGAATTTTTATTTTCGCATGACTCCAAGAAGTTTTGATGCGGAGATTATTATATTATTTATGTGAGTGTGCCATTTACAATTGTCACTCAAATTTACACCTAAATGTTTATGCGTATCTGTTACATACATTGCTGTCAATTATACTCCTTTCGCTGATTATAGAACCGAACAAACAAATCATGAATTTGAACATTAATTGTATCATCCGGCTATCATGACACATTCAACAATAGGTAGTAGTTCAAATATTTTATACATTTATAACTGATCAAAACCACCAATTATATGCATTCCGGCTATAACCTGATTTGATTTTATTTACCTACGTATAAACGAATATATCCATTAATTCATAAGGAATATACGATCTTTTAAAAATAAAAGATGACACAGTCTTTATACTACATATTCACGTAATATTATACTCTTTCTTTGTACTGACGGCTTATTTACCCCTTATACAATTTTACTACTTGTTCTATAACTAATTTATTTCTCGGTTGCAAAACAAGTTCTTACAACTTAGATAAATCCCTCTCGTCACACACCTTAGATGGAATCAACATCGGAGTGAGAAAGAGCTACTTGATACAAATGGTGACAAGAATTCAGTTCGTAGAACAAAGGAACATAGAAACCTTCAAGAGAGCGCAAAACTTTATTGTGAATATACAAGTCAAGTAAAAACACTGATGTAAGTGAAATAAACGCATTCTGACTTGACTTGAGTAAACAGAGTTGTATGAAACAAGTAAGATCTTTTAGTTGACATGCAGTACACCAAAGGTGCGTACATACAACACTTCATGGATTTTAAGCTCATCTGTTTACTTGCGTTCGACAAGCTTGCAGTTCGTTCACATCCTCAGTTTTGCTGCATGCTAGGAATAATTGTCAGTGTATGTATTTAACAGTATCAGTACTGTATTAGTCAGACCAGCGCGACAAATTTACTTGACAGCGATTTGACATATTAGCTACTGTTACGGACCGCAATTTGTAGAATAATTCACTTTATTTATTTAATGACTAAATGCAAGTACATTGTCAAATTTGGATTTGTTACGCTGCGTTCAGACTGTAGTAGATTTTATTTTTGCTTTTAATTTAGAAGATGAATATTTTTGGAAATATGCTGACAACCTGATTTCCCTAGGAGTAAGTACTACAGAGGTCTGCGCATGCGATACGATTTTCGACTAAGTCGTAAAAAATAACTAGTGCTTATTCTGAAGTCGTAAAAAAACCTTTATGCATACATCAACCCAAGCTATCACAGTTATTGGTTGCTGCTCCAAAAATATGATTTTTTACACATTCTTGTACGTACATTTTCATTATCCGAAATTTCGGTATGCAATTAACACTTCCGATTTTGAAATAAACATCAACACAGGTAAACTATCTTGAAGACTTTTAAACATTTACCTTTTATGAGTTAGCATGCTCATCTTGTGTTTGTTTACCATCTGTGCTCGTGGGTAGCACTTATTATTTTACTGAAGTTATGAAATTTTGACTGACAATAGTTTCTCCAAACTACTCTCTAGCTGATTTGAGCGTTGTATCATTGCAATCACAACAATATTGTAAACTAAATGCAAGTTCATTTATAAATCTGCAACCTGATACCAAAGTTTGCGAGAACTGCAAATCAGTTTTCATTTCCTTGACATTTGTCTTCATCTTGTGTTCACATTTTAACGTTTTGGTTTTGAGCAGTTCAGTATCTTGGAGTTGAACATTTCAAAGCTCACTTAGTAGTTGAACAGAATTTCACAAAATAAATTAGTTAACATTTTCACGTTTTAGAGTGAACATTTTCACATTTTGGAATGTACATTTCAGTATATCACTTGGAGTTGAGCATTTCAGTATTGCTTGCCTGAACTTAATGTACACGTGCAAACACAACCAGTTCTTTCAGGGCTTTGATTATTACAGTTCTAGTAGGGATTTACGTCAGTCAGTACCAATAACCTTAATTTATTGCTATAAGGTGTTTATTCACTGTCAGTAGTTGTTTAAATACGCTTTTTAGCAATTCATTTGCTTTAGGACTCCATTTGACAACATTTTAGTATATTACCTTCACTCATTTACATACTTTAGCAGCAATAACTTTAATAAAATTACTGCTGTAAGATGTTAATTAACTGTATGTAGTAGTTTAGAACAATTAAACAACTGTTGTGTTAGCTACAAATTATTTGACAGCCAGAAGTTACTAATTTACTACAAACAGACTTCTACATTTTCTAGCAGCGTTGAAATCAATGTATTTCAGTAAGTTGTATTTCTCAGTCAGTTGTATTTCTCAGTCAGTTGTATTTCTCAGTCAGTTTTATTTCTCAGTCAGTTGTATTTCACAGTCAGTTGTATTTTCAGTTCACTTCAAGCAGTCTATTGCCCTTATACATGTATTGTCTTTGAGAGTAAATCTTTTTGCAGTTTGCTGCTCACGGCTATTTACATACTTCAGCGGCCGTACTGTTGATTTACTGCTTCACTGCCAAGAGTAGTCTACCTTCATTTTAGCAGGTTCTTAATTCACTGCCAAAGACTCATTTTAACGTACCCAAACAAAAGTTTACATTCACAAGCAATAGCTTTAATTAACTGCTGTAGGATTTTAATTCACCGTCAGCAATAAATTGAGTTTACTTTTAGGAGATATTATTCCACAGGATTTTACCTGACTGGCAAAGGTTATTTAAATTTACTGCTGTTGAGTTATAATTGATTACCAGCAAGTTTGTTGGCGGTTTATTTTTCTATGATTATATTTGACTACCAAAAGACGTTCTAATGAACTGCTAGCAGTTAAATCCAATCAATAACAGTAATAACACCAATTAACTGATGTAGGATTTTAGTTTTCTGCCAACCTTACTTGGTTAAATTCATTCTGGGCAGTTTATTGCTCTAGGATTGTATTTGACCATCGAAAAATAAATGTGCTTATAACCGTAATAGCACCAACTGAATGCTTTGGGATTAAAATTCGATTTAAATTCTATTAATAGCAGTTTAGTGCTAATTAGTTCTATTTGACTGCCAAAAATATCTCTTGACTCTCTAGCAGCAATAACTGAAATTAACTGCTGTAGAAGTTTAATTCATTGCTAGCAGTAGTGTTAGTTCACCTTTTAGCATTTTATATATTTAAGATCATATTTGAATGCTAAAGTCGTTTCAATTAACTTGTACCTGTCATATTCACTCTCTAGCAGCAAGAATGTTTTTATTGCTATATGAATTTTTTAATTATCTGTCAGCAGTAAGTTAAGTTGATATAAATTTGCACTTTTTGCTAAAGGATTTTATTTGACTAAAGAAACTCTTATTCTGCTTCAGTGCCAGCAGTTATGCTGCTGTACTGCTTCACTGCCAGCAGCAATACTGCTATGCTTCTATTATTGCCCTGCTGCTAACTACATATCGTTTCATGTCATCTTCGACCTTTCATTTATACAAACCGTTCAATCTCATCTCCAGCTACCTATTTCCATAGCATAATAAGTAAGATAACTGAGAAATAACACCGCTTTATTTGCATTGATAAGAACTTGAAAGATAAATACTGTGTTGTATTATCCACCACATGACTTATATTATACAAAAGGTGGTTTCATTGGTGGCCATGCATACATGCATCACATTGTTTGGTGGTCAATTAAATGTTTTTGTACAATTGTTTCACGTGATAAACTTCTAACAATAACATTTAAAATGTTGATGTTCAAGTCTTTTTTTATCCTAAATTGTTTTATTTACCATGCCTTAACAAAATTTTATTGCAAGACGATATTCACGTCAATCAATTTTATAGCAATTTAACCACTCCGACGGGCTTCTGTCTCATCCATCAAATTATAACGTGTGATGCATTAACGTAAACTAATGTTTTATTAAAAGTAATTATTGTAAAACAAACTAACGACAGAGGAGGCTTGTGCTATGATTAGACCGTGCATGACGAATCGCTGTAACGTGCATGTCAGCAAATAAACGTCTACTGCATAAAAATAGACGCTTCTGAAGATCAGAAATAGTAACTAGTTGGACGTAGACAACTTAGGTAAGACATTATTAGATGGACTTTTAAGCTTTTTGGTGTGGTTTTATAAATGTTTTTGTCACAGTTGAACCAGGTGTTTTATTAACTTTTCTACTTTCACATTTCGCGTCTTGTCAGTTAATATTGCGTTAAAGTATTTTTCGAAATAATTCACAACTCAGCTGTTTAATTATCAACTGTCTTTCTGTCTGTAGAAAAACTTGTCAAAGATGATGATATCAAGTTTTCTGATGCTGGTTCCCTTCTTTGGTGCATCCCTTATACTTCCTTTGATAACAGAAGGAAAGGTTTTCATTCTTCAATCCGATTTTAAACGTAACCGAGAGAACCATCCAGTTTGGGATCTTACAAACTCTTCTGATGGAAGTGCTGTAATACTTCAGCCTCAGAAATACATTTCTCTAAATTTCTGCCTGCGACAGCGTTCCGCAGTCCGGTTGACCGACTTTCGCTTCTCAAATGGAAACAAAAGTGAGATAGTGCAGGTAGAGATTGATAACAAAATGATGGGAATATTCAGGTCCCCTACAAATCCTATCCGGAGTTGGAATCTTTTCTGGTCCACTGGATCCTTTCCAAGGGTACCAGTTCTAGCTATTGGATGGCACAAACTTACGGTGAGTCAATCTTTGTGTACAATGCTTATTGTGACAGATCATTTGGTTTTAACTTTCCTTTATATGAATTAACTTTCATTACCTAAATTATATTACTTAAGCACCACATTAAATCTGGAGGCATGAAAATCATTTAATTATTTTAGTGTGCTGGTAAACTCAAACTGGTTTAGTTAATCTCAAAGCCATGTAGAAATTGATTCCAAAGCCGTTCAATTTATTGATTGAGTTCTTGCACGTAGTTATACCTTTTCAATGTCCCTGAAACTAAATGCACTCCATCTAAAATAAAGATCAGCAGTAGTTGATCCAGGTAAACGTTATGTTTCTACATCGAAACTTTACATTTGTTGTGCAGTATTTTTCAATCTTTAAACTTTAACAACGGTACATTTAAATGGAATGCAACACTAAAGCCAAGTTCGTGATCATGACATGTTAGTCATATTATACATCATTTTAAAAAGGTGTTTCACTGAAAATTGTTATAGATAGAGAACAAAGAACACATTTTGATAAAGATTGTAACTAAAGTGGCATAAGATGTATATGAGGAACATCATAAGAAAACCGTGAAGGACAGTATTTAGTGTCGGAGTTGTTTAAATATCGTTCATGCTCTTGTTTTGTCAATACCTATTTACAGAAGGTAACCTCTTTCAAAGATGTGTTAAAACTTCTGGATAATCATTGAAAAATTATTTCTTATATTTCCATTGCATTCATTCAAGCGAAATTTTTCAAATTTTTAAATGTAATAGTATTTGAAAGATCTAACATTACTTTAGAACGTGATGCTTGATTTGTTGCAAAATGTTTAGTTAACCTACGTAAGGTTTAAAATTGCACATAAAACAACATTACTTTTGTACCACAAATAATCTGTAACTTTCAACATAAAAAACTTAAACATTAATGTATAAACTATAAATACCTTTTATGACGTTCAAGAAGTCCTGTTTGTTTTTGTATTTTTCTCTATAAAGGTGACTTTTAAATGGACATTTATAGCCTGTCTTTAAGATAATATTCTCAAACTGTTACAAAACAACTGTTACACATGATTCATCCTAAAAAAAAAAAAAAAAAAAAAAAAGAAAGCCAAAAACAAAAAAAACACCCCCCAAAAAAAAAACCCCCAAAAAAAAAAAAAAAACAACAAAAAAAAAAAAAAAAAAAAAAAAAAAAAAACACAGGCAAAGTCTAGTCTTTTTGAAAATAGTGTTCTGAAACCTGATTTTCTTTTCAATATGTATGTATGTTTAGCGACGTCCAGACATAATGAGAAATATTGTGTTTTTACAGGTAAAGTTCAATGGGACAGCCGATGGTATTGCTGTGGACCATGTTGAACTTGATATAGATGATGACAAAATGACACAAGACATACTGTCATGTGAGCTAACGTGTGTACCAGATCTCAATTACCACATCCGCAACAATGACGTCGTGACAGAGGCTTCTTTCATAGTGCAAGAGTCGTACAAGACCACGTGTCCGGAAGTCGATAATATCAATATTCCCATTTTCAATCCAAGCATTCAAGAATACGAAATAACAGCAGCTTTACCGCAGTACCGTGCGTTTTCAAATTGGCGAGTAGAAAATACAACCGGTTGCCCACATCTCTCACCATTTTATTGGTCTTTTAACAATATACACCTGATGCCGTCTATGCGAGATATCATAGAAACACCTACGGCTAAACTGTACTTCAGTCCTGGTGATGATGCTTTTTCAAAAACATCGCTTCTGATGCTGGTCTCCTTCAGACTGGAAGGCAAATCAAAGGGAATGGTTGACAGTGAGATGGGAACCATTCTAAAAATGAAATTTAAACACCTTACTTCTGACGTTCGCCTTACTTTTAAATATAAGGGACGGTTACCTGGGATGTCAGACCCAGAAATTAAACACGTGACGCCAGTGCATCCTGAAACTGAATGGAACACGCGTGACTTCAGCTGGACCGATATAGACTATAATGTGGTATTTGTGTATCTTGCATCAAATTCTAGCAAACCTATTCATTTAGAACACTTGTTCCTAGAACGACGACCGATGCTCCCGGACCAAGTAAAAAGCCTTTACAGGGGAGATGATACCATTATTGAAGCAGTTTTTAGTGACTTCTGGTGGCTGAATCCTGATTCTATGTCAGTCCATCTCACAACCGGAGAAGTTTATAACAACGTATCATATTTCAGAATATACAGGCCGATTCCCTGGAACTCTGGTTATGCTCAAGTGTTTGTTCTTTACCAAGACGGAAATGCACGTCTGTTGCCCGTACCGCCTGAAGGTTTGGACTGGATACCGTTCGGGTCCTCTGTTATTATTGGTCAAACTGACCCTACAGTTGTTCGTCCTTATGCTTCTATCACAGATGCTTACATAGACGTTAACACTCTCGGTATGAATCTTCAATACAAAGACGGTGGTTCTTGTCGTCTGAAATTGCAAAGCAGTTTGGCTGAAACGCGTGTTATAGTTTCGGATCTATTCCTTGCCAGAAATCCCATTCTGTTTCCGTTTACCACATTCAGATCAATGTACGTATTAGAGGGAAATTCAGACGTTGATCATATAAAAATAAATGGAATTTACACTTCACATATTATGGACGACTTCGGTGCGAGAATGGGTCGCAGTTTCGTATTTCACCGAAAGTGCATGTCCCGCCATCTCAACCTTAGTCCTGACATCTATATTGATATACGACGCACCTTCAGCGACGTAGCAAAAGTCGAGCTGCTGCAATCGGAGCCTTTTCAGAGCTTACTTCAAAGAATCCAGAATCACAGATACCGCCTCTGGACTCCTAGACTGAGAAGTAGCTATCCCGTGTAACATCGGCAACATTTCACATAACCAACTTTTTTTCTTCATTATAAACCATTTTTTGTATTCTTACATAAGCATTTGCATCCATAGAAACCCCAAATCACTGCTTCATGGCTATCAAAAAGTTCATTTTAAAGTCTACAGTTACTGTAACAGTTAACATTCTACACGTGACCCTAACTTGAAAATTTAGCAGTATAGGCTTGTAACTATATGTATGCATTCTATAAGGCTATTTAGAATCTTAGTAGTATACAAATGTCCTCACGATGTATTTGACATTGCAAAATTCTGTCGAAGATATTTAGTATTCTTTTGAGACTTTGAATTTTTTACATGTTTGTCTCCGTCCTAACCATTTCAAATTTCTAATAAAATTTTCATTTTCGAAATTTTGACTGTGAACTTTGCTCACATTACCTTTTTTCAATATTAATTCAAAACTATTATTTCAATGCATGAACATCTAGAAAGTTGATTAAAACCGCCGTGATAAATGAATTATTGAACCCAATTAATTCTTCATGGATATTACTTTGAAAACTTACTTCGACATTTCCATAATGGCATTGACTTTGAATTCAAAAAGAAGTCTTTTTAAGAGATGAAGTTATCCTGTAACTTTTTAATTTATTCTAAGAAATTATTTCAACGTTTATGAAGACGGACGCTTGAACATACCTAATCGTTTACTGATTATTTGGGTTTAACAATAACATATATTTTTCTACTTTTTGATACGATTAAGTCCTATGGACGAGGCTTTGCTATTACAATCATCTTGCGGTTTAATTTATAGACGTTCATTTGCTATTTATTACAATATCTTATATTTATTTTTGATATATAATGATTATAAGTGTAAATTGAATCACTCTTTTGTCGACAGACAAAATGAATATCAGTAAAGATGTATATATTTATTTTTGTTACATAATGATTTATATGTGTAAATTGAATCAATCTTTTGTCGATAGACAAAAGGAATATCAGTAAAGATGTAAAAAAGTACAAGTAAGTCAGCTGATGTATTTCATTTTACCTTCCGTAACGATCCATCATCCCTTCGGTGTCTGACTTTATCATTTATCAAAACGGTTTGTAAGACATTTGTCGTTTTGTTTCCGTGTTTAAGCTCATTTGTAATGATTTTTGTTAAATAATTTTGAAACTCCCGAGTTTTTTCGCTATTTCTCTAAACGATGACGGATAGTTGTGTTTGAACTATATCATTTGGTCCTCAAATCTACATTCACAATGAAGAGTACCTATTAAACCACTTTGAACAAATGTTGATGGTACATTTGTAAATAGTTTAACTATAGTGTTACAGCATATAAATGTGACCGTAAGAATCTCGTCGCAACATACAGTTTAACGTTTGTCTGTCCAACTGATTTGTAAAGATTTGGTTTATACATTTGCATTTGGATTTTAAAAATGCTTTTGTTTTCGTATTCTGGCCCAACCATGTAATATTAATTCATACTTATTTGTTTATTCTCGATTGCGAAACAAGTTCTTACAAGTAATATTACTTGCTCTCTTAACTCACTGATGAGTGTCTATCCTAAGGCACTACTACAAGGCCCTGGTGGGTGATCGAGCTTTAAACCCTCCATTCCTGAAGCAATCGCGCTACCACTGCGCCATGATGTACCTTATAATATTACCAAGACAACTGTTAACTAGGGAAACACAACAACTTGCATTTGAAAGAAAGATCAAAGCATGAAAGATGCTTCGATGTCTTCATTCAATCTTATGCAACGCCAGCTTCCGTGAGTGCTTAAATTGATAAATTGACTAAAACACATGTCGCGAGAGTACCGTGTTTCAAAGTTTGTTTTGTGCTTTTCGCTGATTTATCGAAATATCACGGCGGATTATATCCCAATAAACTCACTGTCCACTCAGTGAAAATTATCAAAAGTTTCTACCTTGATTAAAGTCAAAAAATATACCAAGCGTAATGAATGCCGGAAACCATAAGATGCGTTCTGATGATTTTTCAACATTTCATTGAAACAAACTCAACAAATGTAGAATTTGAAACATAAAATAAGCAGGAAAATTATTTGATAATAATTAGTGACTAGTTTCAAAACCTTGACTACCTGATAACCATTGTTATGAAAAGGCATATAATATTAACTATTAACATTTGAGCACAGAACTAAACAAGAAATATAGGCATGTTTAAAAGATCGTGTGAAATAGTTGAGTTCAGTTTGGCTTGGATTGTTTCGATCAAGGTTACTAGGGTTTTTACTTTTATCTGGCCGCTGATAAGTTATGAGTTAATTCTAATTTGCTCTAGAGTGATTGTGAAACAAGTGTTTCGAAGATAAAAAAGCTGTCGAGTACATAGCTAGGCAGAGTAGCTTCTAGTACAATGTGTGCAAGTGCAGTCATGTACGCAGTTGTTGGGAGGCCAGTGACGTTTGTGTGCGTAAATACCGGTACTCTCAGATCGAGATTGAGCACATTGTCTCTTTGTCATACTTTGTCGTTATTATCTATTTCAGTTGTGCATAACCGGGTGCATAAAATTCTGTATTTCGTACATATAGAGTTATATGGATTTCTATGTGTTCTTCTATTCTGAGCAGGCGACATTGAAACGATTCCTGGTCCAAGAAACACACTTACGGAATACTTGTCATTTTTCACCTTAATATTCGGTCAATACGTCACAACTTTGATTACATAAATGAACATCAGTTCTTAAGCAAGTTTGGACTGGATGTCGTTCGGGTCCTCTTATCAGGCGCGTAGCCAGGCATACTCCCATACTCACGGGATTACTTCGAATTTCAAAAATGAAAAATTTAAATGGCCTAAAAATTATGTTAAACTTGTGCTTAAGGAGAGTACATGTCCACTCGGGTACACTAACAGTATCGGTTTATTTTTAATCACAAATGGTAAATTTGTGTTTCAGGAATGCAATAAAATAAGGTTTAAACGTCCTAATTATTTACATTATATTTGGCTTAATAAACAATTCGCTGGGGGTGGGGGGCTTTGCCCCCTACACCCCCCTTGCAGAAACTGGGAGTACTTCGATTGTGTCCCTATCTACGCCCCTGCTTATTATTGGTCAAACTGACCCTACAGTTATTCGTCCTTGTGCTTCTATCACAGATGTTAATATATACATGTCAATACGCTCGGTATGATTGTTCAATACAAAGACGGTGGTTCTTGTCATTTTAAACTGCCAAGCAGTTTGGCTTAAACACGTTTTATAGTTTCGGATCTATTCCTTGCCAGAAATGTTTACCACATTCAGATCAATGTACGTATTAGAAGGAAATTCAGACATTGATCATATAAAAGTCAATGGAAACTACACCACACATATGATGGGCGACTTCGGTTAGAGAATGGGTCGCAGTTTTGTATTTCAACGAAAGTGCATGTCACGCCATCTCAACCTTAGTCCTGGCATCTATATTGATATACGACGCACCTTCAACGATTGAGAAGTAGCTATCCCGTGTAACATCGGCAACATTTCACATTACCAACTTTTTTTCTTCAAAAAGTTTATTTTAAAGTCTACAGAAACAGTTAACATTCTACAAGTGATCTTAACGTAAAATTTTGGCATTATATGCCTGTAAAATATATGTATGCATTCTTTAAGGATATTTAGAATCTAAGTTATATACAAATGTCCTCACGATCTCTTAGGCATTGGAAAAAAACTGTCGAAGTTATTAATTATTCTTTAGAGACTTAGATTAGACATTGATTTTTATGTTTGTCTCCGTCCTAAACATTAACAAATTCTAATAAGACTTTCATTCAAGATTTTTGACTGTGAAATTTCTTCACATTTCTTTTATTCAAGATTAATTAAAAACTATTATTTTATGCATGAACATCTAGAAAGTTGCTTAAAACCGCCGTGGCAAGTGAATAATTGAACCTAATTAATTCTTCATGTATATTACTTTGAAATCCAGTACTGTCTTAGGCTTTGAATTAAAAAACTAGTCTTTTTAAGAGAAAGAGTTATCCTTTAACTTCTTAATTTATTCTAGAAAAACAGGCGGACCGATACCATTATTTCTCGTTCTGGCGTGTTGGTGTATTGGCGCCCACCAAAAGCACCAATACACCAGAACGAAACGGCAGAAATCAGCCACTCTATTCAACCGATATCGGGGTAATCATATATACATGTATATACAAATTTTCCAATAGCTGTAAAAATCATGTATTTACGAATCATTTAACGGAATATTCTTATGTGAAGTATTTTAGGGCTGAGACATGATGTTGCCAATCAAAGATGTCGTTTTACACGGTTGTCACGCAATATGGAAAGTGTATCAAATAGCTTTCTTGTAAACTGAATAGCATTTTAAAACTTCTTAACAGAAAATCAAAATCAGAATAAAGAGAAAGACAATTGTGGTCGTCAGTCTATTCAAATAATTGTAAAGAAGGTGTCATGTCATGTGTAATGACTGTCTCGAACTCGGGAACTATTTCAAATTTGATTTTGCGGAGCACGAAAATATCATTCAGCATGTTTTCGTTCATGGTGTTGATAAAGGAACTATTTTTCTAATGAGTGATAAACCAGTTCGTTTATAACGGTTTGGATTTCAGGAGCGTAGTAATGTAAACATGAAAGCCGAAGGACCTCATTGTTCTACGAATTTTTATTCGTTATAATATAGTTATGCAGCTGCAAGCGTATGATTTTATTTGAATCGGAAAAAGTAAATTGACCTTTATTGATTACATTTCATAAATGCGTTTGGTGAATTATAGCTTCATACAACTGTTGAGTGTCATCAATAAGTCAACAAAGTAGTCTTTGAGGAGGACTCTGTGATGGGCAGTTTTTAAATCCCACTGGGACGAAACTGTTTTGATTTCTGTCCTCTGGCCTGTTTCGTCGGGCCCTTAAGGGTGTTTCTCTTGGTGCTCTGCCTTCTGCAAATGCATTGAGTACATACGTTTTTTGGTTCTCAAGGTTTGCTTTTTTTATATATTTATACACGAGCATTTTTGTGTTTTACATACCATGCCTTTTGTTTCCATTGCGTGTGTTAGAGATTCACCTAGCAGGGATTACTTTTATTTACACTGTCCTGTGACTTTGGAACATGGTGGGGGTAAGAGTGAGGTTGGGTGCGCACCATAAACCGGTTTAAGCTCCCCAGTGGTGTTTTTGCCACTGACCGTTCCAAGGCGGTGCCCCACTGTGTTCCGTTAATTGTTCGTTTTGTCCTCGTGTGTTTGCTTTGTATGCTTGTGTGTGTTGGTAGTGTATGTTTGTGTGTGTACATGATTGTGTGTTTTTTTTGTGTGTGTGTGTGTGTGTGTGTGTGTGTGTGTGTGTGTGTGTGTGTGTGTGTGTGTTGGTGGTGTGCACTTCTGGGTGCTGTGGGGCTCGTTTTGGGGAGGCTGCGTTTTTGGTACGTGGCATTCCCTGTTTGATATTATTTTTGTTTTTTGTATTTAATGCATGCCAAGATGGAGGTTACCATATACAAACATACATGTACGAGTAATAACAAGCAAAACCTGACACGACACCGCATCTACTGACTGCCTTGTACCATCGAAACTTTACTGTTGTCGAATAATATGTATACAGTATGTCTTCATTTTTTATTGCCATTATCCTTTTTTTGTTTGACATGAATGAAGATTTTTACGATTATTTGTCGTAAAACATTTAATCAAAGGACTGAAAGTGCTGGAGGGTCGATTGTCTCTGAACAACACAGACTGTACACATACATATGTAAATATCAGGACAACCCATGCATGAGTAAAGTTATCAACAAACTGGAGACACAAATGTCCACAGAGTTTGACCTTTAACCATATGTGTAAACTTTACTTTTGATAGGAACCCATGTGCTTATCTTTTGCATTCAGTGACTACATGTATGTTCAACTACCCTATAAAGTATCATAGCTGTGAATGGTAACTGAGAAGTGGATTTTTACAAACCTGAACTGAAAATTCAAAGTTTGCACAACTTTTAATGTCATTCAAAAGTTATGGGATTTGCCCATAGGGTTGATTGTATTGTGTCAATAATACAAAATAAATTCCTATCCTAAATTGTAGGCAAAAACTGAACAATGAGCAAGATCAAAGAAGACACAGAGTAAATTAATTGCCGAACAAGAAAAACAGTGATACAAAGTATCACAGTGGGCCCACAAACAAAACTGACATGTAAATATTCTAGAAATTGGTGATGATTGATGTTGAGGCATGGCCCCAAAAGAACCCAAGGAAACCAATTCTGGTTGTACAAGCAAAACCTGACACGACTACTGACTGAACTTTACTGTTATCGAATAATATGTATACAGTATGTCTTATTAACATTATCCTTATAAGTTAGACATGAATGAAGTTTTCTATGATTATTTGCTGTAAAACATTTAAAATGGTTTAAAGTCTTAAAATTATAAGTAAAACGGAAGAAAAATGTAAAAAAAATAAAACTGTATTAGATGGGTTTCGAACTCGCGTCCGCCGCAGTAACTCAACGCAAATTCAATTTCCAGCTTCTCTACCAACTGCTCTACGTTCGCCGACTAGATGTATTGGTAAAAATCGAGTTCTTATAAATTTTTATGTCCAAGTCGTTCGTTCGCGCATTAATAGTATTTACGATTAATTATACATTTAAAGAAGAATAACGAAATAATTTGATTCTATTCTGAAATGTTTTCAAATTATTTAGATTTATTACTATATAATTTTGAAAACAGAAATCGCTATAATGCCTAACAACTGTTTATATGGAACTACTTGTTTGTATGTTGTGCGTTCGGCCGTAAGGCCGATATACTCTGTTAACATTGGCTCGATTTTAACAATCGACCCAAAAATGGTTTAATAGCTGAAAATGATAAGAAAAACAGAAAAAAAGAAGTTTTTAAAAATAGGTTTGGAAGGAATTCAAACTCATTCGTAATATACGCATGTATAGTTACAGGTGTAAACGCCTTTACAAATTCCGCCACGGAGACCGACTACTCTTACGGAGGAAAAAAAATAAGGAAATACAAATATGGTATCTAATTAAAAAAGGCAACCGAAGAATATTAAGTCGTATGGCTTCGTTACTTTAATATCAAAAGCTGTGTAAGGTGGGAAAGAAATCATGTTTACATTTTTCTCAGCGAAGATGGCGCCTGAAACGTGAAACGCGCTTTTCTCTATGATACGAACGACAACCCAATAAGGAACGACAACTCTTGCATTTCCAAAAAATAGACTGTGTCTACAGTTTTCATCTCAGATTAACCTCAATTTTTAAATGAAGGGAGACGCTTATATTCAATCTAGTGCTTAAGTCTCAATGCATCTTTTCGTACCCCGTATTAAATATAGCGAGCCGCTACTGAGGTCCGCAATAAATGCTGCTAATACACCGTTTCTACCTTAACACAGTGATATACCTTCAAATTTAACAGGCTACTTATATAATAAATATAATTGTTGAGATTTGTTATTGCCCAAAATCGTAGTCCCTGAACTAGAAAATATCGTCACCCTAGTGCAGAAACCCAATAAGTGCAATTAAATAGCATTGCACTTATTGGGTTTTTATTTTTTCTGATGTATTTCAGAAGGCATTGCCATCACGCTATTTCTTCCATAATCAAACTCTACATCACCAGAAACACGCTGACAGAATCACCAGCAGCAATTAGCAGACGACAACCTTCATTACAGTACATTATGCTAGAGGGTTCTTGGTCCATCGCATTGAACTTTTGGGGTAATGGACTATAACCTAGTGTTCTTTGCAATGGCCGAAACCGTGTAATTTCGTAACTTGTACAACAATAGCCTTCATGTTTGTTACCGTCATAAGTATACAGAGTTCCAAATACGTCAATAAATATTCCATGAATATTACCGTACTAATATAAATTGTTTAATAGTTTTCCTTTAATAGAAAGTGCCTGCAAGACAGACTGTCGCAAAGTTATTATGACGTTTCTGTTATCGTTAAGTAGCAGTTTACTTGTTCCAGCGGTATTGCCAAAACCTTTCGTATTCAGATCAAGCTTTTTACATATATTTCCTTTAAAGTCGACAAAGTGAACTTCGGTGCTTGACATTGTTACCAGTGTTTCCTTCTCTTCAATACAGAAAATACTGTAGTATTTGCTTTGTGTTCTTATTTCTTTCGCTATGTTAAGCTGATTGTCCTTTAAAATGCTAACAAAGGCAACTCTGTCATCTTCCGGTTGCAGTACGGCAACTAATGTGTCGCTGACATTAGTAATATCACCAGGAGCGCTTGTAACCCTAATCGTACTGAGCACCGTATTCTCAGACAGATTAACTAACTTCAAAGCGCTGTTGCTTTGATCAGAACATACCAGTAAATTGGCCGGAAGTACCGCCATTCCGACAATTTTACTAGTATCTGTGTCGCTTTTTACTCTTACTGCAATATTTCGTAATATTGAGATAATTGGTTTTGTAACGGATTTTTCGTCGAGTTCGCCTAATCGAGAAAACGATGCCCTCAAATCCCACGCGTCAACATTCTTAACGGTATATCTGTTTACTTAGACTGAACTTTTTATTTTTTTTAGTTCATCGTTACATAAAAGGAATTTCATTTGTGTATTTTTCACCGAAACAAATAGATCGTATGCTTTCTGTGGATTTGTTTTCAAATTTCGAATATGAGTTTTCAAAGTTTCCATATCAAAAATAATAGTTTTAATTTTCTTATTAAAGGTTTTTAAATTCGATATGTTATTTTCTCTTTCGTCCTCTACTTTCTTTCTTACCTCTTCTTCAAGTGCGTTAAAAACACTCTCGATTTTCAAACGGCGCTCTGATAGTTTAGATAACGCTTGTTGTTCAAAATACTCTGCAGCAGAATTACTCGCCTTGACTTGACACATGATTCTTTTTGCATACAATGAGATAGATTTAATGCTTTCAATTGTTTCGTCTATTTCACTACAACTACTGAATCCGTCTAGCAATTCTGAAAGAGGTTTCATATTCTCACAGTATTGATGTTTTTCTTTTTTACAGGAAGAGCAACACAATTCCTTGTCTGAATGGCAAAAGTATTCTATAGTTTGTCCATAAATGTTCCGTACACGTGCCAGCAGAGTATTTAAATTTATCTTTATTCACTCGTGGCATGGTATGCATATTTTCCAACTGATGGTGTCGAGTCACTGACAGTCGGCAGTGCACTCTGTAACGTGTCTCACATAAGTACTCATCGCAGTCAACGCAATATCCTTCAGCTGGAAGTCTTTCGCCGTCATGCTCACAAGGATCGCACCATACGTTTGGTTTACCGTCTGCACTAGCAATTGCATTGTCGTTTGTTTCAGTGCTGAAAGGTTCTCGTACGGCACTTTCTTTTGGTCTTGTTGCTGAACAAGTTTCCCTTAAACTGCTATTTGTCGAAGCTTAAATTATTTTAGATACTTATTTAGTGTCTCGGTTTAATATGACACTAGATTTGTACGGTGAAATTTTTAATCGACTTCGAAACATTAAATTAAGGATGCCCAAATTTCTTTTAAAAATTGAATTGTAACTGAGATCTTTCATGAAATGTCATGTACTAAAATATACTAAGTAATCAGTGATTCGTTATTTACGATTAATTACAGATAAAAGCACGGTATAAGTCGGTAATGCACCCTATGAACATTCATGTGAAACCTGATTTTTGATAAGTTAGGGTTAAATTTTGCTTTTGCTGTTTTAATCAGGTTGCTATCGTTTTCATTGATAAGTTATTAGTTTTTGCTGATTTGCTTTAGCTATAGAGCTTAACTGAGTTTCTCATAATACAAAATGTGTTAGTTGGATATTAAATAGATGACGGGCGTTTCTATACTTCACACCCAGTTCCCCTTACTGGTACCACTGTGGTACATAAGTGGGGTTCGGTACCAGGCTATTTTGTCTTGGGAACTTGCGGACCGACACTATGTACATGATTGTTGATCGGTCAAAAAAAAGGAGATGCATACAAACAAACAAATTTACTAAGAAATAATCGTGGACTGTTAGGTGATAAATATAATGGGGTGGAAATGTTCTGCATAGTTTGCATGCAATGTTCAAATGAAATATTTCGTATATTCATAAACTGTCTGTTTTGGTCAGAGACCACTAAAAGTGGCCCATGGAATGGGGATAATCTCATTCAGTTGACAATAAATGACATAACTCAAAGGATAACGTATAAAAAGTATTGCTTAACATATGTACAAATAAGATGATTCTGTGAAATTAAATGCATTTCAGCAGGGTATGAGATGTTGGGAAACTTTTAATGCATGTAAGTAGAAAACTATTCACACAAATTACACCTGTTAATAAGTTTTTGTCAAAATTTAATGTCTCATCTGATGATGTTGTATCTCTACTTTGTCGTGTATTGTTTAGTTGTGCTTTCCTGTACATGACATTGCAGTTGTTGTATTTTGTACATATCTTTGTTTATAAGCTTTTATAGTACATTTCTTTCCCAGGTGCATCATGAGACAGTTGACAAGAAAGTGAGGTTGTTGCCACTTACATGTTCCAGCACCAGAGATATCTTAATAATAATTGTCAAGCTGGGTTACCATTACATAATCTGTACATGAGAAGTAAATACCAACAAAAATATCCAAACATTATACAAATATGCCGTCCGTCTACTTTTTTAGAGTAAATCTAGAGCGAATGAGACCCCCTTGGCTTGGTCTTCAAAACAAACTGGACAGCGAACTGCTATTTTTGTACTACATTGGTATCAGACAAACCGGGTAGCTTCTGAAAAGGGACTTATTTGTAAACCTATCAAAATGAAGTAGAAATTGATATTTTAAACATGTAAAGACATTAACTATATTATAATTTATTTAAAAAAGCTTTGTACGTAAAGTCTCAAAATTTCATCAATTATCTTATTACAAATAATTATTATCTATTCTATAATGAATTACAGATCTAGACCTTGTCGTTACAATTTATCAAAGAAAGAAAGTTATCTTATAAACAAAATGTCCTTTTTGTTAGTAGAATCTTCTTTTTGCGAAAAGAATAACTCTGCTAACAGACCCGCATATTTAGTAAAGTCGTTGAATAAGCATTTAAAATTCCGCGAAAAGACGTCATCATATATTGCGGTAAACGTCAAGCACAGATATTTTCATCAAAACAATGGCAGACTTCGACACAATATACGAAGAAACAGATGATGACAGTAATCCAGGAGAATACGTGATCCCAGTACCAGACCCGATAATCATCAGAGGGGCTGGTAACATTACAGTGTAAGATACACAGTATTCGGATAAAGTGTCCGAGTATTGAATCAAATTATAATGTCAGATCAGTATCATGCTTGTTCTTTGTTTATTTACTTTCTGTTGCGGTAAGATAAGTCCTCACAATAGCTTTACTCATGCTACACCAACAACCTAACAGGGAGACCATTATAATAATCTAAACAATTCCAGAGATTTTCAAAATTATCCAATTTTTTTAAAAGTTAGTTCCTGTTCACAAGGTATTTTCCAGCATGGCAACTCTTGTATTTATTTTGTTAATCTACGTTAATACAACTTGACACATCTGGTGCTTTGCATTTAATTACCATTGTAATACTAGACGCAGGTGCGCAATTAAATATAATTTTTCAGTTTGTACGTAATGCATGTATGAATACAAAGCGAAGAAATTCAAGGTAAAGTCATAATTACACATCAATAATTAAACTTACCATATATACAAAGACACTGTTTTTCTCTCGCTCCGGTCAAGCAAATGTTTAAAAAGTAATTAAGTTTATTGATACGTTACAAGAATGGAAAACTATAGCAAATGATTTTTGTAGTATAGTGTTCGTCGGTAAACAGTGATAAAAAATAGAGCCGAACGAGGAGACAAATCCCCCCATTTGTCTCCACGTCAGGTTAGTTAGTACAAATAAAAACTTTTGCTAAAAGAAAGCTGATCCCTTCTAAGATGAGGCCCTAAGGATCTGGGAATGTGTTAATTGCTCTGCACATTATGGTTGGTCAGGTTATCTGTCTGACAGACTGACAGTAGAGTAGACCAAGGTCTTTCAAATAGTATGGTCCGGAAACGAGCGTAATACGATAAATAACCTGCCTCGGATCACGTGACAAACATCCGGGTCCCGCAATTTTGGAAAAAGAAGAAATATTGATACTTTATATCCGATCTCGATTTTTCCAATCTTTCACACAAAGTGACCTTAATCATTATGCATTCCCTTATCATTAAATAATATTATATTTTCCGATGTTTCGTTTAGGTTGATTTCGCATTGGAAAGTTGACCTCATCGAACGGGTTTTTCACAAATGACCAAAAGCCGAAAACCACCTATTTTAGCGCTTCTTTCCGACTTGCATGGTGTTCAGGGGTTGATGTACATCTTTTCTCATGATTTAAGTCTAATGATGTCTGTTATGTCTTACTTTTCGTATTTCACCCGTATTTTAATTTTCTGGGACGGTTAGATCCGTTCAAAATCTAAAAAGGCGTCAATGGTGTTTTTTTCGCATACGGTGATATTTGTGCACGGTTTTCACTATATATTTAGAGTAAATGATGGAAAATTGCTAATTAAAATGTAAATTAAGAGTTATTTTGACGGATATGATTGATTTTCGTTTTTTTTTTTACATAATAAGTACAGTTTTGTAAGACGTACCGAGTCAAATTACCATCCACGCTAAAACGCAAGCGGAATAGCATGGACCGTGTTTAACTCCGCCTTAAAGATAATAGTTAATCATTAGGGTTTTAATTTCATAGTTTTCGAATTTCACAGCTTTCCAATTATCCTTTTTTAAAATTAAATGTGGTTTTAAATGACAATGACGGGCAGTTTTGAATACAACTTTCGGACAACCAGTTACCGCCGGCGTGATAAATGCCGGCGTGAAACGCTTCCAGGTAAAAAAAACCGACAGATTTCAGACAGACTTTAAAGGGCTTTCGACCGAGTAGACCAAACTTTTCCATTCACTAATCGTAAAAACTCTTTGGCCAAGGATTCTAAAACTTGATTGAATGGTTAGTAGATGACCGCTACTGCTTTTTGTTCAGTAGGTCAAAGGTCAAGGTCATAGTGACCTTGAACAGTAAAACAGTTTTGGATAAATAAATTAAGAACCCTTTGGCCTATTATCTGAAAAACTTGAAATGTGTTTGGTTATGACCAGCAGATGACTAGATGTTGCATTTCAGTTAAATGGATCAAAGATCAATACCAAACTGACCTTGAACAGTAGAACAGTTCATTATCAATAACTCAAAAACTTTAGCCAGGGGTCCTCTAAATTTATAATAAGTTCGGTCATCTTTGCCATCCGATGTACATGTACCAGTAGATGGTAGTGTTCAGTATAAGATATTTCATTGGCTAAGCCCGTTGATTCTGTAGCTGAAAAGTAGTTAACATGTATTATTTTCTTGTCGTACTGCAGATTTGGCTTGAGCAACAGATTTAATGCAGAGTTTCCATCAAGTTTGACTGGAAAAGTAAGTATGCGTCCATGGTTCTTAACTCAGAACAGACCGACTTGCCTTCATGGTTGAGTTGTTTAAGTCACTAACTTGTGATCACTAAATTTATCACTGATTGATGGTCATTGGTTGGAGCCCAGCAACCAACTTGACTCTTTATGTGAGAAGTTGACAGTTACTGTCGCTGGATTTAAACGTAGTGTTGGTCCTCCAGAGGAATGATTGTTAGCTAAACTGCCCACCTATAAATAATTGAAATACTGTTGAAATCATTGTTAAAACCAAAAATAAAACTCACAGCTCAAGTATGTTCATAAACTTCATTTTATTCTGAGTTCAGTAACAATCAGCTTTGACTGATTAAAAAGTTTTTATCAGTATCAGTAAGTGTAGGGCTCTAAGTTTTATTGAACAGATGAAATTTTGAGGCATATTGAAAAGTTAAATACAGGTGTTGGAAACATTCAAAACTCTATAGTATAATGAATAACAATGACAGACAAATAAGAAAAAAACATGAATGTCAGAACACCCTCTTGGAAATGTGTATAACTGACCTAGAAATGCACAAACATCTAAATGTAACTATGGTAGTTTGAGTTGAAAAAGAAGATAATTCTGTATTGTGTTTTCTATTTCTGTAGGTTGCACCAGAAGAATTTAGAGAGACAATTTTACGGATAAACAGTACATTAAAGAAAGCTCTGCCAGTGAATATAAAATGGTTGCTATGTGGATGTATATGTTGCTGCTGTACTCTCGGCTGCTCATTATGGCCTGTTGTCTGTTTAAATAAAAGGGTAAACTTCCTGTTCACATTACGCACACTGGAATGGCTGTGGGGCTGTACGTTTCATCCGTGCCAGAGTATACTGGTGTAGGCTTGCATATTTGTTTCATATAGCCAGGCGGAATCTGGCGCATTATCTGCAAATAGGCTTCGGTATACCGGTGGTTGCTGGATATATGCGGGCGTGGATGAAACGTAACGCTCGTATAATTCAAGAATAAGTTTACATGTTATTATGATTTAAAAGCAACTTTGAAACTGCTCAATCTTTGTATTTGTCACTGATAGAGACAAAATTAATATGTTTCATACTTTGTAGGCTACATTTGTCTGTAGTTAAGCAAATTATAGCTCTTTTTATGCTCCCAAAGGGTGGCATATTAAAATCGCACCGTCCGTCTGTCCATCCCCACTTACAAATTCGTGTCCGGACTGTAACTCTGTCATGCATGGAAGGATTTTAAAATAACTTGGCACACATGTCTAGCACATCAAGACGACTTGTCGCGTGCAAGACCCACATCCATACCTCAAAGGTCAAGGTCACACTTAGAGTATGAAGGTTATGGAATCCTCTATATATGCATACATTCGTGTCCGGACTGTAACAATGTCGTGCATTGAAGGATTTTAAAATAACTTGGCACAAATGTCTAGCACATCAAGACAATGTGTTGCGTGCAAGACCCATGTCCCTAGCTCAAAGGTCAAAGTCAAACTTAAAGTTTGAAGGTAATGGATTCTTCTATATGCACACAGTCGTGTCCAGACTGTCACTTCGTTATGCATTGAAGGATTTTAAAATAACTTGGCACAAATGTCTAGCACATCAAGATGACGTGTCACATGCAAGACCCCTGTCCCTAGCTCAAAGGTCAAGTCAACTTAGGTTTGAAGGTAATGGATTACTCTATATACATATGCACACTTCTGTCCGGACTGTAACTTTGTCATGCATTGAAGGATTTTAAAATAATTTGCCACAAATGTCTAGCACATCAAGACGACGTGTCGCGTGCAAGACCCACATCCCTACCACAAAGGTCAAGGTCACACTTAGAGTTTATAGGTAATGGAATCCTGTATATATGCACACATTTGTGTCCAGACTATAACTTTATCATGCTTTGAAGGATTTTAAAATAACTTGGCACAAATGTCTAGCACATGAAGCAGATGTGTCGCCTGCAAGACCCAAGTCCCTACCTCAAAGGTCAAGGTCACACTTAGTGTTTAAAGTAATGGAATACTATATGCATGTTTACTCTGTCATGCATGGAAGGATTTTAAAATTACATAGCACATTTATTGAGCACATGGAGAGGACACAGACTGTGCGGCACCTCTTTCGGGGGCATTCGTCACTTGTGACGGACAGCTCTTGTTTAGAGATCCTTTTGAAACTCAGTTAAATTTGTTCGCTACCATTTCCTATTATATGTATTATATATATGGCAAAAATATATTGACCGAGAATCAAATATGAAATAAAAAATCATAGATCACCAGCCTTGATCTTGAATTATCTGCCCTTGAAAATGACATACATATAGAATGAAAGTGCTGTGAGCGCTGAAGGCCTGGGGGCTATAGGTTAACTCCCCGAAAAACAACTTTTGACCTACAGGTTTTGCGCTGAACCTTACCTAAAGCGCGGGTCGAAATGTGCAGAGGACGAAATTCAGTATATGACACAGAATGAATGATTCACAAATATATTGGTGGCAGGGAAGTTTGTTTTATTATAAAACATACGTTAAATGAAAAATAATCACATAGTCAACATTATAAATTGTTTAAACCAATAAAAATCATTCGATCTGCGCTTTGTACAACTTCAAGGGATATGATGTGATGTTGTGGATCGAAAATTATTGTGTACCAAGGACAAGACCTTGAAACAGAAATAAGCAAAGCAATACCAGCAATGAAATATAAATACAGTACTTTTCAATGTGTATAACAGAGAAAACCAAAAATGATTCTGGGTTACCTTGTAGTTGTAATCAATAAAACCGTTCACTGGGCCTTGACATGCAGCGTCCTCAATAAATGGCGGGTGATTTTGATCACGTTAGTTCCTTCTCGGGGAATGTACGTAAATTATATCTTTTTTTTAGAGAAATTAATTTTTAGGTAAATATATATGTAATCATTCGTAAATAACAAAGTTGTCAATGAAATAAAATCAGAAATTTGAAAATCAAACTACAAACTCTTATATCGAGCTCCGTACTTTTCTGTAAATATCCGTACTTTTCCGTGATATGCATATGATTATCTTCCGTAATCAGCTAACAGCGCATTAATTTCTAAAACAGAAAAAAATGTGTAATGCAGCCCATAAGCTATATACCTTTCTGCAATCGTTTGAAGTTGTATGTACTCTTTTAATTTGTAATATGTTCTTATCATATGCGACATTCAAACAGAATTTTGATCTGGTCTGTCTTGCACTACTTTCGCATAGCGCATGTTTACAGTTGTTATTCGCACATAGCACAGTTAAATTGTCTGCAGTGTTTGAAATGTGGTATGCTAACTTAGGCCTAGGGGACTAAAAAAAGCAGTTCTATGTATTTCTGTGTTATTTTCAAAGGCAGATACAATATAATTCAAGATCAAGGTCAGTGACCTATGATTAATATTTCATATTTGATTCTCGGTCAACATATCAAGTTTGAAGAAATTCTCGTATTAGGAAAGTTTTTGCATTGTATACATAAAGGGAATGGTAGAGAACGCCTTTAAATGAGTCATGAGATACATACATGTACAGTACACTCATAAAGTCACATGTTCCAGATTGTAAAAAAATATGCAGTTGTATGAAAATGGATTGTTAGCTACTCATACAGTTTAAAGTCTTTCAAATTCATTCATTGTCAGATGATTGAGTTTGGTTGTGGCTGTGTAAAAAAGTTTGTGGTTTCATGTGTCTGGTTGATCCTGCTTTACCGTGTTTGAACCGTTACAGTTTATTGCACAAGCGGTTTATAGCCGAATCTTAAACAAAACACTCCTTAACATACAAAACAAACCCAAGTCATGTTTACAATTGTGTTTTGTTTGTATAAGACAGTGACTGATCAGGTGGGTAAACAAAGTAAACAAGTATTAAACAATTACTTGATTATTGTCAAGAGATACATTTGATAGATTAAATAAAAAACAGTAATATAAGAAATATATGCAAATTATCTGCTTATATCTTTATCACTTTTCATTCAATGAACAAAATTAACATTAATGATTTTCACTTTGCCCATTCTACTATGTGTTGTTACTTATTAATCAAGATGATACAAAAAAAACATAACAAAGAAAGAATATATTCTTTGTTTTCTTTATTTTCAGACCAGACATTCTATAGAAAAGGTTTTAGATTGGGAAAATAGTCATTTATATCATAAGGTAAGTAGTTTATAGAAACTAATTAGAACAGACCAAACAGAAAAAAAGGACCAATACCTTTGTTTCCAGGCTCTGTAAATTATTACATTTTAATGTACATGTACATGTAAAATAAGAAGCACTGCTTTGGTAGCGAGACTATCTTGTATATGCTGTTTGATATTTTCTATCTAATGTAATATCTTTGCAATCTCTAGAAAAGGTATTAGCGGTTCAGTAATACAAAATACCTGCAAGTTGAATTTTCATGGATTCCATCATCACTTTAAAGTTGATCAGTTTAATAATGGAACTTTATTTTTCCTCCTGGACATAAATTTTAACGTAATCATGTACAGGTTTAACAAATATCTGGACTTCTTTCAATAACAAACTATTATGTGAATAGAAGCCTGGTATCAGTATTACATAGCATGAGAAACTCACCCTGGTTCTATATAGTCTACATTGCAGGGATCAGGAAATTTTGAAATCTCAATCGGTCCGGACAAGCCGAGGGTACATCGTCACCCAAATTCCCCAAAAAAAAAAAAAAAAAAAAGTTTTTTTGTATTTTATATATTTCAACCAGCTTTCCTTGTTGTGCATGATCACGGACCGCGTTAAAGTATTTCTTCCCTCCTTTTTGATTCCAAAATATTTCCAAAAACGAAAATGTTCTTTTCTTTTCATTATTGATTAGTAAATCTCACGTGTCGATAAAATAAATGCGCCGTTCACGTGGAGCGCTCCTTTTTTAAGGGATAAACTTTACGTGGTTTTCGCCATAAAAAAATAAGAACGGAATTTCTAAGTAATAAGAAAATATCGAGCCACTTTTTCATAAATTAATAAAATAATTTCCATGTGATTTTATCTTCAAAGTGTGTTCAATTTCGATTAGACTGATTCGTTCAAAGTCACCCCCACAAAGTTTTGTAATAATCCATGTCTTAGTTATAGGCTGTTAAATTTTGTCGTATGGTTTCGTTTTTGAACTTTTTTTATGTTCTCGGTCGCCAGTCCGATTAACCTTTTCTGTCGGCTTGCCCTTCCGACTTTCGGAAACATTGGCTACCGGTTGCCAGTCCAGTTATTTGTTTCTTTCGGGTTCCATTTATTATTCTCCCGATTACCATGAGCCGATTTGCCTTTCGGTCTTTGTTTTTTGAACATCGCAAATATGTTGCGTTGTGTTATTTCAACATAAATCGAAAGGCATTGAAGGTATTTCAAGTGTAGGTTATGATTAGCGGCCTAAAGACAATCAGTCCGGCATAAAGTCAATAGGAGCTGCTACACATTAATAAAATCCTTTAATCAATAACGTGTTAGCCGCCCGAGGTATTGTAGAATTGGTGTGTTGGACCAATTAGGTAAGACCGCCGGGGTTATTACATGACACGTTTATTGGGGTATTAGATAGGTGCTATAACCGATGTATGTGTAATTACACAAGCAACTTCTTTTGTCATATTTGAGCGATTTTTGGCTTTTAAAAAAAAATTCAGACCGATTTTTAAGGAACTTTAGGTTACGTGATGTCCAGCAAGTGAATCGGTCCAGACCGCAATTTGACTGCTACATTGTATCTATGGTCATATGAAAGGAGATTTATATCACTCTAACCTGACTATTTTATGTCTGATACCATTCCCACTAAATGTTAGAAATGTATTTCAACAGAACTTAGTTTCCTTCAGTTCCAAGTGACCTACTGTAGTCAAAGAACTATGCCACAGCATTAAATTAAAGAGAAACTTTTGAGTCTAGAATTAATTTAATTTCAAGTAGACTTTCATCAAATATCAACTTTAATTTTTCTTTTGTATATAGTATAATTTATTTCATGGTAAAAATTAAAGCTGTAATTATTTACTGTGATGATGTCATACTTTTCAAAGCACACTCTGTGGCATAAATAAAAAGATAATTTGATATAGGGTCAGTATATATGAAGATTTCTATGACTGTTTATGTCTTATATTCTAGCTTGGCCTACATTGGAGATTATCAAAACAGAGATGTGATAGCAGTAGTATGATGGAATATGTAAGTAGCTCCTGTACCTTATACATCTGTTCTATTTATGCACACATTCAACAAAGTGGGAAGGGGGGGGGGGGGTATATTGCTTTGCAGCTGTTGGTTGGGCGGTTGGTAGGTCTTTGGTTTCTGCTCAGTAACTTGAGAAAGTTTTGATCTAGAGGTTTTATGGGTGGGTGAGGGGGGCATATGTGCCTCTCTTTAGCTCCAGATTAGGGTTCAAGTCATGTCACATAATTTTGTGTCCCCTTTGTGGATTTCAAGTAAGCATGTCAGCAATGTTTGTTGTTAAGGTCAACAAAAATATGATGTGACAGGCGAAGTCAGTTCTTGTGACAAGGCATGTTTGTGGGGGTATTTAATTCTAGTTAGACATTGTAGTAAATTGAAATGCAATGATCTCCTCTGGTAGGCTTAAGACACGAAATTCCATTAACTGAAGGTATGCTAGAGAAAGGAATTTATTGATCAATATTGAGTTAAAGTATTTGCATTGCAGTTAACTTCTATTTTCAGGTTTTAATAGTAGAATTTATACCTAAAGTCTCAATTTTCCGTCCAGACTGAGAGATGACGTTACTGGAGAAGTGTTATTGTTGTCTCACAAACCAAACTACAAAATATCAAATCAGAAACAGTGATATAAACACACGACAGCAGAGGCTTGCTACACCGGTGCTTTCTTAGAATATTATACAATGTAACATGTTTGAAGTTTGAAGTATTGTTTTATTTTTGCTGATACAGCAGGTATAGAATTGTTTCTTAGAATGCTTGGGGATATAGAGGGAGGCTTGATTGTACTGATCAAACCAACAGGTGTGTCATTGTAAGTTGTCCGTGCAAATCTTGGCATTTAGCGTAACTTCGTTAAAGTTATATCCCCGTTCAAAATGACCATACATTGTATTGGCATTATTCTCAAGATTGATGCTGAAGCTTTAAATTCCTATAAGAAATAAGTTTTACTAAGTTATTTCTTTTATTGACAGATACAAAATTAAGGTAAACATAGCAGAATGGGTTGATTTTTAAAATTTTGACTTCGATAGTAAAAAAAGATTTTTACTGATTTCCTCTATTCTGTGTGAATGAAACTGTTACGCAGATCCACATTTTTTTTGTTAACACTATGACAATGTTCATTAATCTAGGAGTATAAATCACTGATTAATGTTCTATTTAAAATTATGATGGTCACTTTGAATGATAATATTACTTTAATGGATATATCTGATAGACCTGTTGCATTTATAGGAAACAATTAATTCTATAGGTTTTTATGCCCCCGAAGGGTGGCATATTCCCCCCCCCCCCCCCCCCCCCCCCCCCCCCCCCCCCCCCCCCCCCCCCCCCCCCCCCCCAACCCCCCCCCCCCCCCCCCCCCCCCCCCCCCCCCCCCCCCCCCCCCCCCCCCCCCGTTCCCCCCCCCCCCCCCCCCCCCCCCCCCCCCCCCCCCCCCCCCCCCCCCCCCCCCCCCCCCCCCCATCCCCCGCCCTCCCCCCCCCCCCCCCCCCCCCCCCCCCCCCCCCCCCCCCCCCCCCCCCCCCCCCCCCCCCCCCCCCCCTGTAACTTTGTCATGCATTGAAGGATTTTAAAATAACTTGGCACACATGTCTAGCACATCAAGAGGCCACCGCGTTGCCCCCGCAAGACCCACATCCCTACCTCAAAGGTGAAGGTCACACTTGGAGTATGAAGGTTATGGAATCCTCTTCCTATATGCACACATTCGTGCCCGGACTGTAACTTTGTCATGCATTGAAGGATTTTAAAATAACTAGGTACACATGTCTAGCACTCAAGACGACGTGTCGCGTGCAAGACCCACGTCCCTAGCTCAAGGTCAAGGTCATACTTAGAGTTTGAAGGTAATGGATTCCTCCATATAAGCATATATGCACACATTCGTGTCCGGACTGTAACTTTTGTCATGCATTGAAGGATTTTAAAATAACTTGGCACAGATGTCTAGCACATCAAGACACGTGTCGCGTGCAAACCCCGTCCTAGCTCAAAGGTCAAGGTCATACTTAGAGTTTGAAGGTAATGGATATCCCCTCTATATAAGCATATACGCCACATTCGTGTCCGGACTGTAACTTTGTCATGCCTTGAAGGATTTTAAAATAACTTGGCACAATGTCTAGCACATCAAGACGACGTGTCGCCGCCAAAACCCCCCCCCCCTAGCTCAAAGGTCAAGGTCATACTTAGAGTTTGAAGGTAATGGATTCCTCTATATAAGCATATATGCACACATTCGTGTCCGGACTGTAACTTTGTCATGCCTTGAAGGATTTTAAAATATTGCACATGTCTAGCACTCAAGACGACGTGTCCGGGGCAAAACCCCCCCCCCCCCCCCAAAGGGTCAGGTCACATTAGAGTTTATAGGTATGGACCTGTATATATGCTAATTTGTGTCCGGACTATAACTTTATTATGCTTTTGAAGGATTTTAATAACTGTGCACAAATGTCTCAGCACATCAGCGGGTGTCCCCCTGCAAGACCCAGTCCCTCCCCCACCCACCCCCCTTTTTTCCCTCAAGTAGGTCCACTTTTTTTTTTATAGTATTGGATTCCTGTCCCCGCATTACTCTGTCATGCATGGAAGGATTTAAATAAAATATACAAAGCACATTTATTGAGCACATGGAGAGGACACAGACTGTGAGGCACCTCTTTCGGGGGCATTCGTCACTTGTGAGGGATTTTTCTGTATTGAATCATCGTTTAAATGCTAGACAACATGCTGAATAAATTAGATGATATAGCACAAAAGAATTATTTAGTTAGTTTATAAGAAAGAAGGCTTTAGAAAATTTTGATGAAGTGGATTCATGTTATATATGATCATTGTTATAATGTATGAGGCTAAAATGAGTAAACTTAGTATTACGTTGAATCACCCACTGAAATAAACTGTGTTACTAAAGTTTCAAGTGTAAAAAAGTACAATGTTTTTTGCACTTGAGAAAAGAAATTCAAGTCAGTTTCCCCCTCGGTGAGAAAGAAAGTTTTCAAAATGTTTCAATTATAATATGTTATAGAAATCTTGGTAATTGTTTTTAAAAACTGTGACAAAATTCGGAAAGGGGGAGACATTGTCATCATGAATACATGCACTGTAAGGGTCATGGTACCTGAAATCTGGGTTCAACACACCTTATAAAGCAATATATTTTCATAGTGATTTGTTGTGTATAGTAAATAGTTTAATAAAGCATTAAATTGCTATTTAGTTTGCACTATATAGGCACAGTAAGGCATCAGAATTCATTCTTTTTGAATAACATATTAAGTTTCTCAATAAAAACCAGAAAATTCTTACCACACTCACCGGAGTGTTGGTTAGATCCTTATTTATTTAACATACCAAAAGTTAATATATACCCAGATACATCAATGAACACCAAGTTTGGGCTTTCATAATGATAGGGAAGCAAAGTGTTGCGGAGTTTTGCAACTGTATGTCTGATGCCAAATAATTCTCACTGTCTGAATGTATTGTTACAAAGTAACTTCTCATGAGTAAGTTAACATAAACATATCGTGTATGGATCTCCGTATGTGTTGAAACATTTCATAGTTTTATGCTAAGTCTATGCTAAACTTACACTCTATTAATTAACTTGAGCTTCACAATTTTTTCTAGAAATATCCATTTGTTGCAGTTTTTCTATTCATGTATAAAAAATACCAACATATTTATAGAAACTGCAAAGTGCTAGACAAAGAAATGTTCAGATTACGGTGTTATGTTTTCTTTAAGAGAAATACATGCTTCATCATACCATTTTATACTGCATTTCAGAAAAAGATTTCTACATGTTTACTTTGCAGTTTTCCGACAGTATGTAACATGTTATAGAAATATAAAGTAAAGTAAAATACAAAGCTTTAATAAATTAAGGATTAATACTGATTTTTACAAGATGTTGCAGTAACTTAATATATATAACTGTGACAAATAGCTCCATATTCTGGCATATATGGGACCAAACACTTTGGCAGGTGTGACTACAAATATTGTATATAAATATCTCGTGAGTCACACATATGTTAATTTTGTCATGCAACACACTGTGCACTCAGTTTATATTTATTTGATAAAGCACAGTAAGTTTGTTTGATGGTCACTTTTTACAACACTTAGACTAAAAGCACCTCATTTTGAAGGTCAGTGGAAAGTATATTTTTAACTCTACACTATACATTTTGTATTTGAATGTGAACGGAAGCTCATACTTAATCTTCTTAACAAACTGCCCGTGTAGATGACCTTGTGTAGAGTGACTGGACATGAGCCACTGGTAGTTATAACCTTTAGTACTGTTCATGATACACTATATACACACAATGTATTATTCCCTGTTCTGAAGCAATGCAAGTATTTTACCATTAACATTGTCTCATGCAAGAATGTGTATTTTTTCCTTCTCATTTTTTTTTTTTTCAGAGTTACAATTCCATTATATATATTTGATTGTTACATGTTCCATGTATATTTATTTTTTTGTGAAAACTAGTCCAAAATCTGATAACCACCAATATGTTTCAATATGCATATAAATTATGTGTGTGTTATAAAGAGGTGTGTTTGTATACTGAAAATGGATGTATGTTTTATTAGAACTATAGATTTTCTTTATGGAAGTTTGTGCTTGAATAATTATGGAAAATATTTCACAATGTCTTAAGGTACTGCAAAGTCCTTCAATAGTTACACAGTCTTCATCTAATACATATACAGTACATGTTTTAAAATCTGATTTGGAAATTCTAAAGAATTGGCAAGTAAGGCCCAGTGTGGTCTTTCACAATAATGTGTGTTTATTTTTATTACAGATAAATAGAAATTGTTTGAGGCTCCATGAGCTGTAAGAACAAGCACTTTGTGCTGTTTCATGACAATATTAGATTTCATGATGTTGATGTTCCGATTTCTTGTGTTCACTGCTTGCTTATTTTGCATGGATTTTGTCACATTACTCAAAAAAGGTTTTTATGTAAACCCATTTAAAGTTGCGCTTGATGGTTTTCCAGTTCAGTGTTCCAATGATCTCATCCAAATCTTAGACAGTCGCTTCCTCCTTCCAATCTTTAAAAAGCCTTGCCTTTGGTAAACCGACTTTTATGCACCAGCAAAACAAAGTTTTCGGAGTATACTGGAATCACCCTGTCAACGGATCCACTTTTACAACATAGATAGTTGAAGTGACAGTGAAGTGAACTCCTTCATTTTTCAAAGGTTTGCATTGAATATTGCCACACATAATCACCATGAGTAGTACATGTGTAAAACTTAATTCATACTTGTATGCATCAGGGTGTTTAAGAGTTATGCCCCTTTGAACTTAAACTTTTTCTATTGCATGAATTTCATGTAGTTTGTCGAGGGAACTCCTCCTGTTTTCAAAGAATTGCAATGAATATTGGCACAAACAATTATCATGAATATTGATGTAGAGGTTAAGGTGTCTGCCGCTCATCTCAGATATTGTGGGTTCGAGTCCCACTGGGGTCATGACTGTACCTCCTCATATGACACTAGTACTGGTTTTTCCAGGAAGCAGTCTCAAAGGTGACTTGATAAGCTTCATTTCAGGGGTATTTAATCACAACAGTGAGAGCTCTAGTTTATATGGCTGAATACATTTATTAAATGTTTGGAAGGTTGTTTTTTAGAAGCCATAAGCCTTATGGCTTAACATTAAAAATTGAAACATTGAAAATCTATTAACCAGTTTGTATATACCGAGGTTCTGGCAAAAGCTGTTAACACGATATGTTTTAGCACATATGCAAAGACTTGCATAATTTAAAAGCACACACGTTGTAGCGGTTCACACGGTATATTCAAGCATGTATGTTTCAACATTTTTTTCACTAGTATTCCCAACTCATTCCTATCTATCTAACAGACTGATGGCATGTACACTTGGTAAAATCGTGTAGATAAGAGGACGGTCTTCTTGGAAACCTTTATTGTACGTTCTAATTACCGTATGTTTTACATACAGAAAAAGAGCAAGTTCCATATCATCTGCTTTACATATGTGCTTGCCTTTTCCTCCATTCACAGGATATGTTTACGCAAATGTGCTCAAAACACATGTGCAAGAACATATTGTGTAAATCCCCTGTAGAGACTTACAACCATGTTTCTCACTTTGAGTTAGGAAGCTATCCTAAGCCCCATATAGTGATGGTATTTCAGAAAGGCTATAGTTGAGTACAAAATTGTGACTATAGATTGTTAACTATATATTTGTGCTTAAGAAAATCTAAATTTGATTTTATATATATTGTTTATAGAAGTACATGTGTGTATTAGTAATTGTAAATAAGGACCTACTGGCAGGAGTAGTATGATTGTGTTTTCTGCATTATCCAGGTTAACAAAAATTGGGTGGTTTGTATAACTGTTCTAATTAAATAATTGTTGTTTTGAATATAAGATTTTGAGCACAAACATGTATATGTGTATAGAAACTGGTCTAATTTGCAAACAGCATGTCATAACAATGTCTCAGGTTTAATATTACTGTGTTTTATTGCTTTTGTTGCTTCTGTTTGTTTGTTTGTAATACTAATAGCTCATCATATTCAATGGGGTAGATCTGTAAGAGTATTAAATATCATATTTGTTACTGACGGATAAGAGAGGGGACTTAATATACAGTAAAACCTCGATAACTCGAGGTCGCAAGGGGACGAGTAAAATGCTCAAGTTATCCGGGTTCTCGAGTTATCCGAACCATGGAAATTTTACAAGTTTTTACTTTCTATATCTTATGAACAACGAGTTTTTGAGGACTTTATGTTGAGGTCGGATTATACATTTACAAACTGTAGTTATTACTTAAATCACACGCTGTGATTACCTTTTCGTACTTATTTGATAAAATCCTGTTCGTTTTGTTTGCATACATGTACATCAGGGTAGTTACTATTTGACAACTGATTAACGGAGAAGGCGGGGCAATGTTCCTTTACTCCGCCCAGTGTATTTACGGGTCACTTGGGGGTTTTCTTACCTGTTTTCCAATATCGTTATATGCATAGGCAGAAGATAGCTATGAACCAGCTTTTGAAACAAACAAAAACACATTTCGTTCAGTTAGCGTAGAGGTTATAGAAATCAAACAAAATAATATGCAGTTTGGGTTTTCTCTCAAGCTTTATCATCAAAAGCCTACTCAGACTCAAAATTTTCATCTCATCATTAAGTTCTCGTAATTAAAAACTCGTAAACAAAATTTTCTTTTATTTTCATCTTATTCAATAAAAGTAACAAGTGGGTGTAATTACACATGATGTAAGACAATTTAAATGTGCAATAACTTTTATACCTTTGGCCACTGGACTGCCAATATCATAATCCGAGAACAATCAATTAACATGAAGTTTTTCACATTACGTGTCAAAATAATGATGCGCCATCGGGGTGAGAAAAATCTGAAATCGGTGACCTCGAGTTACTGCAGGTAATTTGTAGAAATCTACCCTGGCAGGACCACAGGTGTTCCCCTATTATCCTTTCCGTTAATGTTCGAGTTATCCGTAGTTTTTTAGTAACATATAGGTAAAATTGCGGGACAAAGGGTCTCGAGTCGGGTTCTCGAGTATCTGTCGAAGTTTAGTATTTCATTCTTTGGTTAAGCTAGTCACATTGCCTCTTTTCTGATTGGTAATGAACTTTCAGCCAATCAGAAGCTATAAATCTCAGACTGTCTTTTCTGATTGGTACTGCACTTTCTGCCAATCAGAAGTTATAAATCTCAGACTGTCTTTTCTGATTGGTACTGCACTTTCTGCCAATCAGAAGCTATAAATCTCAGACTGTCTTTTCTGATTGGTACTGCACTTTCTGCCAATCAGAAGCTATAAATCTCAGACTGTCTTTTCTGATTGGTACTGCACTTTCAGCCAATCAGAAGCTATAAATCTCAGACTGGATTTGCAATCTTCTGTTCTAGGTCCATGGATTACTCCCAATGATTAATAATTGTTATATGAGACAAAAATGAAATGAACTTGTGGAATAATCCACATCAGCATGTGCATGTTTGGTGTGAGGTTAAACAGTCAAATGTTTATAAAAATAGTCCAGTAGTTTTAGTGCTGTTTACTTTATTTTATTGTGTTAGAATTGAAATAATGAATGTTTAAATTGTTACCTTGCGCGATTTATTTCATGGGAAGTAAAATATTTAACATTTCCTTATAATAATTTACAGGAGCAAGACATCATGTATAAAATCTTCTAGGTATTCTAATTTTGTTACCTGTTGCTCAGAAATAAGTTGATTCTTTAATTAGTGGTTTATCAGTGGTACCTATGAATTATGGTATCCACAATACTTATAATAGTGCTGAAATATGTAGATTACACACTAACTACTGAAGTTACATTTTTGCAAATTCCTAGTTGGTATGGTTATGGCGCTAAAAATAAAAAAATATTTTTCTTTTGTTTTCCAGCATAACCAAATTTACGCAGGAATGTTAGCCTGTTGTTAACATTTTACTGCATTTTTTGAGCACTTTGTAGTGTTGAAGTATAATGCACAGATTTTGTGGACCAATTGTTGATATATAAGTTGTTCATCCAGTCAGTTAATGTAAATTTCTGTTGTTGTTGAACATTATTGTACATTTTGTTTGTGGTCTATGTCACAGAATTGTATTTGATTTTGTAAAATTAACCTTTTATGTCTTATTCATTAGATATTTCTTTTCACAAGCCCACATGCACTGCCATATGCTTGAAAACTGATTTGTTTTAGTTTGAAAATGTTGTACAGTAGTAACAATATTTTGAATTCATATGTTATGAATTGTTTATCATTTGGTCAGATTGTCAGTCCATTACAGGTTTGTGAATTGCTTTCTAACATTTTGGTGGATTACAATGATACTTGCCAAGCAGTATCACCATTACAGTAGAAGTGCATGACATATGTCTCTTGTGCTGCAGTGTAGTATTTGGCAGAGTTATGGCCCTTGAACCTAGTCAGATTTGTTCACATGCCAAAAATAACATTCACTAAATTTTATTGAAAAATATTCTCACAAAGGTAATATATAGTCTGGCCTCTGTGTTTAAGAATTGCCATTTCTAAACATACTTAAAGTTGAAAACATTAATTCATAATGTCAGTTAGAAAAAGTACCTAATGTAGCCACCATGACACAAATTCAGTCAGAAGGGCTTTTTTAATTAAAAAGGCCATAAGTTTATGGCTATATCTGCAGCCCTTTCTGACCCAGTAAACTGTGAAAAGTTGTTGATTGGGCCCTTGTTTTTAATAAGAAATCATTGCTGCAGGTGTTCACCAGTTCAGCCAGACTGTTGAGCGATCACAACAAGGTACATGTATATGTTAAATATCTGAAATGTACTGGAACTAAGCCCATATTACACTTGCAATCCATGAAGATATTCATTTAATGTATGGTCTAAATCTATTATTTGCTAAAACCGTTTTAGCACATATTAACCCAGAAGCTACAGCTTGAAGTGTTGGTGCCCACATAACTACATCCTTCCCATGTAAGGTCATAACTTTAAAAGTGTGTATACAGTGGAGGTATGATGCAGTTTACAGTTTTAGAAGATTATTAAGCTGTAATGAAAAGACTCATTTTTCAAGCAGACATGTGAAGGAGGGCGTGATCAGGTTAACTGGAAGATTTCACACGTTTTGTTTATGATTTTGTGTGCATTTTAATATTTACAGTAAACGTGGGAACATTTGTAGAATATTCAAATTGCATATTTAATGAGTACCTGTAGATAGCTGTAGTGTTTTAGCTCACCTGTAGTGCTCAGGTGAGCTGTTGTGATTGCCGGATGTCTACTGTCTGTCATCAGTCCACACCTAACCTTGTTAGCATTCTAGAGGACACATATGACCCCAATCGTCATGAAAATTGGTCAGACTCTTTTGAGCTATAGACCAAGTTCGAAACTGCATTGCATGAAGTCAAAAACTACTTCACAAGGTCACATTTGACCCCCAGTCTTCATCAATTTTGGTTAGAATGATTGTCTGGATGCACTCTAGGTCAGGTTCAAAACTGGGTCACGTAAGATCAACTAATAGAAAAAAAAACTTGTGAGAACTCCACATTTTTGCCCAGTCATCTGAAAATTGGTTAGGATGTTTGTGTGGATAAACTCCAGGTCAAGTTTGAAACTGTCTATTCTCTTGAACGAGTCAGTTCATTGTACTGAGGTGAGCGATCCAGGGCTATCGTGACCCTCTTGTTTTTCTTTTTTCTTCTGTTTCTGTGTAACATTCAGAGTGTTTATAGAGTATTTTTAACCATGTTGATCATGTAGAAATTCGATTTATAGAAATCCTATACTGTATGTATGTGAGTATCTGTGTTTTTACATTCACAATCCTAGTTTCATTGTAGTTTTTCATATACATAATGATGAAAATTATTGACTAAAACTTTAAAAATATTTGTCACATTAAAAATGTTGAATTGCAAGGTGTTTTGTATTATGTCTACTATTTGGAGAATGATCTGATTTTTTGTCGAGCCCGCTTGCGGTGAGCTCGATTAGTTGTCACTTTTGGCGGTTCGGTGTACATGCGTGCCTCTGTCCAGACCATATCTTTTTCATGCATGGAGGGATTTTGATGTTACTTGGCACAAATGTTCACCATCATGAGACGGAGTGTCATGTGCAAGAACCATGTCCCTAGGTCTAAGGTCAAGGTCACACTTGGAGGTTAAAGGTCAAGTTCAAGAATGACTTTGTCCGGAGCATATCTTTTTCATGCATGGAGGGATTTTAATTTATCTTGGCACAAATGTTCACCATTATGAGACGGAGTGTCATGCGCAAGAACCAGGTCCCTAGGTCTAAGGTCAAGGTCACACTTAGCGGTTAAAGTTCAAAGTCAAGAATATCTTTGTCTTGAGCATTTCTTCTTCATGCATGGAGGGATTTTGATGTTACTTTGTACAAATGTTCACCACCATGGGCTACCCTTGTTTTTAGAATTACTTCCCTTTGTTGTTACTATAAATAGCTTACATTGTAACTTTTTTATTACAATCGAGACCACTTTTCTGTGGTACAACATGCATGTTACATCCAATATTAAGGTGTATTTTGACCCATCTCTACTTGGTAAGGAGTTAGCCCTTTTGACAAGTTAGCGCTTTTGACATGGCGGGCTCGACATGTTGCACGTTTACCTTCTATTATAACCGTTTAACAGTTACTACTGCCGATATACTTGTATAAGACAAGCTGTGTAAAAGTCAGGCCCCGATTTCACGAAAATACTTAAGTAATTGCTCAGCTGAGTATGTATTTTAAAGTAAAATTTTCACTAAAATCAAGGATATTTCTTGTTGTCATTTTTGATGATAGTCTATTTTTAATGAAATTAACATGTTGAAAGAAAAAATGTTGTATGATAGTAAATGCAAGTCAGATATAGCGAAAAATTCATTTGAGTACAACTTAAGAATTTTAAGAATTTACTTAAATAAGTTACGTGCTATAAAACAACAGTTCCTTCACAAATACTGACAGGTGTATATAAATGTAATAAATGGGCAAATACTATTTTGACAAACTTGAATTCTTTACAGGAATGAACATGCAAGAGGCTGATTAGTGTTGAAATAAGTTAAGCATGTTACTGAGTAAATACTTTAGTATTTTCGTGAAATCGGGGCCAGGTCCTTAGCAGAGCTCGATCCCATGTCCCTGAATAAGTTTAACAAGTTGTGACCTTTACAACAGGATCCCGGAGATTCGTTCATCCACATTGTCTCATATGTCTACACATTTCCCCGCTAATACAGGAAATGTCAACTGCACGGGCTGCATTCATCCTATGAATTATTGATGCTATTTATTAGTCCCCTATACCGGTTTGAGAACTAGATATGCGCGATTCATTCTATCTGCAATTTAGTCTGTAGGCAGTAACTTCCACGTGCATGGTCAAGGTCACCCTTAGTACTCAAAAACTCCTGTATATGGCTATACAGTAATATATCTTCAGTAATGTTTCGTGTCCGGGCTGCAACTTTAGCATACAGGGACAAGTTTTCAAATCATTTCACACGACGTTTGTCTGTCAATAAGTAGTACCATATACCATGGCCAGTTAGCCGTCTCCAAAGTCACATTTGGGACTGAAAGCCTCTTGCATATGGCTATATAGCAGTATTTTGTGCCCAGGCTATAACTTCTGCATTCATGGACCAGTTTTCAAAACTATTCACATAGTTGTTGCCCATTGCGTAATGATGTATCATGCACCTCACCAAGATGGCCACCATCAACGTCAAAGTCGCATAAGGTCGAAGCTCATGAAACTAAATTTTCCTTTGACGGATTTGCATTAAATTTTTGTAGAATGTGTATCACATAAAGACAACATCCATAATCAATGTCCTAACCCCAGTTAACGTCATTCTTACGGGTCAAAGTTTATATGACTATATCTCTTAAACTCCTTGAAGAAATTTCATGAAAGTTGTGTCAGATGTTCATCTCATCGGTGCCGAATCCATGTTTCAGGATAAAGCCTGCGTGCTTGGCTTGTATTGTTTGTTTTAATAGTTTGAGATCTAAATATTGAAAAAATGTACATTTACAGTAATAGTTTGGAGTTTTGGGTAGTCCGTATGTGTCTCGGGGGTAAATAGTCGGCCCAGAATCTGTTTTAAGTCTATACGGTTTTGTCTTTATCGATGTAATTAAATAATACTTTTCAAAACATATGTTGTTATTTTCTGTATATGAATACGTTTTCATTTTTTTTCTAATCAGATCATTTTCAGTGGAAACAATCTTAAAAAAAGGAATGTTTCCGCATTAATGACCGCTCCTACCATAGACTTCCAGGAATATGCATTCCATATAAGGCTCCATCATCATCAATTATTTTCCGGTAGGGACTTTGTATGGCAAGGCAATCTTTCATTCAGTTATTTGTCTAATAAAAACACGAAATCGTCGAAATAAAACAAAAAACGTGTGACGATAAAATTATAACAAAAACATGCCAATTCATTTAATTCATTTTTTGCCTGACTTTAAGTTATTTCAAATGATAAAACACACACAAAAATACTGTTTTACATTCTTGCCAAGCCCGAGTCTGACACTAAAAACATTCATTTATTTGTTGAAAACATATGTTGTCAGATGCCCCCGTTGGTCCTGAAATGGGCCTTTATGATTAACTCTATTTTTTTTACACGAAAGATTCGTTTGCACGTCTGTTTCTCTTTGTTCGTTAATATTTGCGTCTCAAAATCAGACTGGGGTACTACATAATTAGATCGTACAAATATTTAGGTACTTATTTAAAAAAAAACAACAATAAAGCATATCAGCATAAATTTTAATTCAATGCATTACATTTTATAAATACATATTTGCCTTTAACGAGTATTGTAGTAAAGTGTTAGTTGAGTATCAAGTTCCTCACCCATATATAGAATTACAGCAAGCAAACAACACTTCAAGTCCACCGAAAAATGAAAAGTCACAGAATAGTATATATATGTATTAAAATACCTATGAAATCAACCAATTATAAGGTTAGTATATGCATAGTTTGTGACAATTAATGCCTTATATAGCACAGATTCGCCGGCTCGTACTACACTGCAGTTCTAAACGTCTGTGCGCGCTCAAAAATTTGTATACATCTAGACTAGTCTGAATATTTGTACAAAGTTCTGCTTGGTAGACGTGGTTTCAGTGACCGCGAATCTCTCGCCGAACGGCTCGGTACAGACGGCCAACGGCTGAGACAGGTTGTGTAGTAGAATCTTTATAAGCGATCCACCAGGGGAAATCTGGTGAACGTTCGACGATCTATATCCAGTAACGTAAATATTACCCTGATGATCTACTGCAATACCGCCAGCGGATTTGAGAATATCGTTCGAGTACGAATATAGCATATCATAATCGACCTTCTCTTCGGGGTCGTGTACTTGACTGATTGTTGATCTTGTATCCTCGCGTTCTATTGGTGATGCCCTGGTTGCTACAGCGTCGAGGTCTTCTGTCCTCAAAGAACCATGGGACAAATTCTTCAAGTCTCGCTGCGGTGTTCCCTTCGATCTTACCTCGTACGAGTCTTCTAGTCTTTCATCAAAGGCTTCGTCTAGAGGGTTTATGGGAGAGTTTGCGCTTTCTTTAAGCTTGCTCTCTCGTAGCTTGCTAAACTCTCCAAAGACAGGGCCGGTCTTCGCCATCTCGCTCTGGGAGCGTCTCTCAGATGTGGGGTTTATGTTTTGATCCCTGCCATGACCAAGTACTGTGCTGGATCGGTGTTTTGGCTTAACGGGAAGTAGACGTTTTGGGCCTTGGTCCTCCGTTATGTGAGGTTTGTTTGGACTCCTTTTTAAGGCCAGTGCTATAACGGTGTCTTTCGTCCTATCAGTGATGTATACCTCTTTGCCATTGATGTTGGTAGTGACGTAATTCGTCTTGATGAAAAGTCGTCTGCCGCTTGGATCGTCTTCAATGGTATCGATCTCAACGCCATCTAGTGTCAGAAGTTTGATATTTCCTTTGTCCGGCCCAATGCAACCAACAATGAGGGTGTTGTTACTGTATGTTATACCCCAGCATTCATCCACCATGCGGATTGTTTCAAGGTTCTTCAGTTTCTCGCCAAGGTAGAATATCTCTACTTTCCTTTCCTTCGGCAAGGTCACAGCTACTTTGTTGTTTCCCAATTCTGTGAAGTCACGTGGCCAAGTGGTGAATGCCTGTTCGTAAATCAAAGAACCATCATCCTGGAACAATTTTATCTTCTGGTTGTTCTGGTCCGACAGTAGAATTCTTTTGTCGGATAGGAATAGGATAGAAGACAAGCAGCAATTGCGTGTATCTGACGGCGTCTTCGCATCAAATTCAATTTCCCTTTCGGCAGTCCTGTCTCTCAGTAGTTTTAGACCTGGAGATGATGGAATGAAAGCACGGCGTCGATGTGTGTGGATGTTGCCAAACGTTTCGACGGAGATCAGTGATTGCAGGAAAGCTTCGAAAGCCGAATCGATCTCGAAACTGTAGTCTATCAGTTCGAATTTGTCGCTTTGTTCTTTTGCCAGTTCATCTTCGTACTTGATAGACCTCTCTATGCACTGCTGTACGGTAATGAATACCTGCGCATTAGAACAGTGCCTGTTGGTGACCATTAACACGGTTTTGGCATTCTCAATGGCGCTCTGCATAGCAGCGCACCAGTCTATCTCGCCGTGGAGTCGATCCGTCTCCTTCGCATGCATTTTATCGAACTCCTGATTCAATGTAGACTCTAGCTTTTCCAGCAATATATTAACATTCTCCTTGTAATTTGCGATCTGTTCCATGATTTCGACCTTCTTGCTGATCAGCTTTTCTTTATTCCCTTCTCTGTCTGACTTCATAATTCTCAGGTGGTCCAGGTACGAGTTGAGCTTGTCCACAAGTTCCTCTGTAACGGCGCCTTCCTCCAATTGTTTTGCCAGCTTGTCAATGGACGCGACCTTATCGCATCTACGGTGCTCCGTAGCAACACACATTACACAGCAGAGAGTGTTGTGGTCAGCACAAAACAACTCAATGTCCTTGCCAACATGATCTGGACATGGTTGTGGAACAGACAGAATGCGCCTTGGGTGACGTTTAATGATGTCCATCTCCTCAATTTTGTGTCGTCTGCTGATTTTCATGAGGCGGTGATATTTAAGGCAGTTGTCGCACAGAGGCTCTGCGCAGTCGCGACACCAGTATGAGGCTACTGTACTGTCCCCGCCTTCTTCGCATGTGCCGCAAAGTTTATCGTCCAACTGTAAAAAGAAAAAGGTATCTTCATAGTGCTTTTAACTGAGTTATTTGTTTCAAGAAAAGAATTAGCAGAGCGAGGTTTCGATCCTCGGACCTCTGGGTTATGGGCCCAGCACGCTTCCACTGCGCCACTCTGCTGCATCTGTTAAATGTCGCCTCAATATTACATTTTATTTATATCATTTTGATAGAATGTAAATGATCTGTACATGTATTTGTTTTATTCGTTGTAGCCAATTACGAAGTCATAGTTGCTCATGTAAAGAAAAAGAACAGTGAACAAAAACACTACAAAGGTTAACTGAAACGGGGAAAGTTTTCTTTTTGTATGATAATTATCTTGAAAACACCTTTGGAAAATGGAAAAATACCTGTAAAGAGATTGATTCGAGCAGGGCCTCCATCATTGTGTTTGCTGGCAGTGTATCTGCCCACTTGTCCAGTGGCAGCTCGGGTTTAATCACGTTGGTCATGGCATGGCATTTTGGACACGGAAACTCCTTGTGGGTTACCTATTAATTTGCAAAATATACTGAGAAGTCATTTGTAGCAGGTTCTTAGAATGTTTAATTTGATATTCTTGAGAAATGTTAGTTTAAAAGCAACAAGTTTAAAGGGATACACCCTAAAACGGGCAGCAGTTTAGATTGACTTGGAAAGCCTAGTTTACGCTAAAATTGCAATAATTATTTATTTTTTGCGCACATTTAACACATTTTATCCATTTGAAATAAACAATCTTGTAGTTTGAACAGAATGCCCCTTTAGTTGAATTCACTGAAGAAAATGTACATTATGAAGCACGTCGCAAACAAACGTCTAGTACGACACAGAGTTAGACAAAGTCGGTTCATTACATATTTTTATATATTTTGTCCATAAACCATTCACCAATATACATGCAATTAGAAGCATTTAGTACTGTAAACTGATCTTTTCGGCATTTCGACGTCAATTAATGTACTTCAAAATGTTAGTTTTACTGATGACTGACTCGTCGCTTTCTTGTTTGCAGTTCACCAGTCAAAAACATTCAAAAACCAGTCACGAATATTTCCATTTTAAAGTTAAAAATCCGAGACTAAAAGGATGAACAATTTTACTGACCTGTTTATTCCTAGCTGCGTGCTGTATATGCACAGTAATGCAGTGCTCACATAGGGTGTGTAAGCACTTCAACATTTTAGGTCGCGTGTACCTCTCCAAGCACATGGGACACTTTATAAATGTCTCATCTACGGCATAGGCCGTCAGCCCTAAAATGTTCAAATCCTTCTGCTTCATGCTTATACTTGAAGCATCCATTTTCTTTCTTTCTGTTGTCTAATGTCTGGTAAAAGCTAAGCAATCATTTTTAACAATAATTTTTGTTTTACCAAGAAAGTTCTATTCGAGCGACAGCATTATTAATCCATTCTGCCATCTAAATGTAATCTGCAGGTTTAAATCTCGAAATATTTTATTCAAAATTCTGTTAAAATCGATCAAATGTCTTGTGAAATTAAGTAGACCTGAACTAGGTAAGACAATGGTTACATGGTTATTTAATACGCGTTCTGATTTCACTTCTATTGTTCTAAAATACTTCAATAGTAAAACAAAGTTGTGTGGTATTTCATGTATCATTATGAATATCTGTCCAGTTTAAATCTTGAAATTCGATTCCAAATCAGCAAGACTTTAATGAAATTGAAACTAATAGATCAGTCGTAACTTTAAATGTTTAATATATTTTTACCGAATGAAATCTTTAATCTCACGTCGGATTAATTCTGTTGTGCAAAACAAGGGCTGCCCATGCATTTTTACGAGAAAATGTAACAGTTAGTAATAAAGAGGTATGTCATAAGATACGCTTCACGGCGATCTTTTACAAAATTACGTAAGGAACATTGACAGAAGTCAACTTGAAAATCAACAAGTTAGTGAGGCAAATTCTAGACAGGCTATGTACAAGAAGCACATGCCTTGATAAAACGACATCATTTCGGTGAAATGAGCAAAAGCAGTTGTAGCTACCATCACGAGAATTGTTTGAATAGAACAAACCTTTATTGCTCAAATTTACATATACAAGCTAGTCGAGTATACAGAGCATAGATCTACTGAATAATGAGCCTATCTATATACTCACTCACAAGCCATTGCTTGCTATTAAATTTTAAGTTTTGAACCGACCGCACAGATTTTGGCATATGGTGCCTTTACTGTGGGGGTAAACGGCAAAACTCGGGAGAAAACCCGCCTGTCCCATCTTGTGGCCACCTACCATCTCACAAACTGCCCGAACGGGTATCGAACCCAGGTTGCATTGGTGAAAAGTGATTGCACTAACCACTGCGCTAACCATTAAGTTGTCAAGCAAAAAGAGGAAGGTTGACAGCTGTATGATACGAATGACTGATGGGGGAAACTAGTGGAACAAGATGGCCCTAGATCGCTCATTGGCTATAATACAAGTTGAACTATCGTATCGCAGAAGGGTCAATTTTGACCCAGGGTTCATGATTCGAACAATATATCCGTAGAGGTCTACTACACAATGCTACATTCCAAATATTTCAGCTCTGGGCCTTGTGGTTTAAGACAAGAAGATTTTTGAAGTTTTCCCTATATACGGCTATGTGAAATCAGGTGACCCCAAGGCGGGGTCAATTTTGACTCAGAGGCCATGATTTGAACGATCTTGGTTGAAGTCCACAAGGCAATGCTACATGGTATATCTAAACTCTAGGCATTGTGGTTTCAAAGAAGAATTTTTTAAGTTTTTCCTATATATAAGCCTATGTAAAATCAAGTGACCCCGTACATCAATTTTGTCCTGGTGCGGGTCATGATTTGAACGAATACCAGTGGTTTCAGCCCCTAGTCATTTCACCCCTAGTCATTTCACCTCCCAAAATCCTAGATGATTCACCCCCCTCCCCCCGCCCCCCCCCCAAAAAAAAATTTTTTTATTGTTGTAATTAAAAATGAATCCTATTCAATACTTAAATCAATCAAATAAAATATTGTATTTGCATATCTGAATGTTAATGTGAAGGTTTTCTATTTGGTTTGTAAGTTTTATACTTTATATAATAACAAAATGAGGTCATCTCTTTAATAGTATAATGCTAAGTTTTCATAATCTAATAGTTAATATTTATTAATTAGTGATGTTAAAAGACACTGTCATGACTTGTGATGTATTTAAATCAAATATTTGAAGTACCATTTGGAAATTTTTATTTCTGCAGTATTTTATTCAGGTGCCAAAGTGAGTATTTCTCATCAGCTAGTAAATAGTTTGTTATATAGCATAACATGACTGTATTTTTTCTTCAAAGTGATATACTGATTAGATATGTGGCTGTATTTGATTACTCTGTGATTGAAGAACACCTTTGGCAATCAAATCAATCAATATAACAATAGTACTACCTTTCACACATACTTTATCAGTATATTACAATAGGGGGTGAAATGACTAGGGGTGAAATGACTAATTTAGGAGGTGAAATGACTAGGGGGTGAAACCACTTGATACCATTTGAACAATCTTGGTACAGGTCAACTAGACAATCCTTCCTTTTATAAAAAATGTTTGTGCCTCATTCTAATGACCAATTAGACCTTGTTAACTGGCAAGTTCTTTATTTTCAAATACAATCTGATATAACAATCATCCAACAGGAAATGCAGTTTTGCACTTGTCTTAGTCTACCAGCTGTCTAACAACACCAAAGTTCTCAGAAATATGTTACAACAGCCATGCATATACATGTACTATATATTAATAGTGTACGGTGATCTCCCTGCTGGTCTTTATTCACAGGGTGGTCTCTATTCAGAGGTGGTCTTTAACACAGGTTTGACTGTACATATATTGACATTGCAGTCTGATAGTTCTAATGTGGACACAGGTACATACAATCTAACAAAACAAACAGTATTTATCTTTTTATTGTAGGAAGGATTTGTCACTGAAAATATCTATAATAATGATTTAGAAAATGATATTTTCACATAGATAATTGATAGTTTAGTATGGCTCTGACAAGACATGTACATATTTACTTAAAAATACTATAAACTATTACCTGCTTCCTTAACACATTATTTGAAAACATAAAATATGCATGGTAGCTATAAATCTACAATTAGAGACACGTTTCTGTCAAAGTAAATGAAAAGACTTCTATCTGGTCTGTTAAAATCTCCAGAGAAACTTTGGTTTTAAGTTAACAGTAAACCTTCTATATGGAAGTTTAAATTTTCACATGTAAAACTTATCTACGAGACTACAGTACAGTCTCCTTATACATTATAACTGGTTAAGATGGCAGGGCAGCCAAACACTACACAAACCCTAAAGTGGCCTAAGAACATCTAATCAATGAAGTAGATTATTTCCCAGCCATCTATACCCTAGATGCAGCAACATACATTTTTGTTTTTGACCTTACAACAGCATAACTTTAGAACCCCACGTAAGTGAGATTAAGGCCATATCTCTGCTCGGCAAAATACAGGATACTATCAAATGTCTCTTTCAGAAAATAAGTTACAGCACTACTTTTGCCCACTGCACATTACAGTGAAAATATTACATTCACTCTGTATTACTGAAGAAGTAAACAAAACATGTGATATAGTTACAGTGGTCAATGAAAGATTATTATATTGTATCTTACATTCTAAAATGTGATTTTTTTAAAAACACCAGACAACACTTTTTCATACCTTGTTTCTACCTCATTGTGTGAAGTACATGTATTAATAAACAATGCACATCTCTTAAAGCAATAGCAGAAAGTAGCTTGTAGATACTATCATATAAAGGATCACCAAACTTTCTTTACAGCGAGTGTTTTTCAAGCATGTCTCAGCCTAAATTAAATTTTTACCCTACTGTCCATAAACAAGTCTACCTTTGAGACCATATAGCCTACACAGTACATTAGTCTGGTGGTAAATTTTCACTTGGCAACACTTTGAATGGTTGTAGTAGGGTCGACAACTTGTTTCCCTGTAAATCACCCCATTCATTATGTCCCCATTTGGTACCCCTCAAATAGTCTCCTATGTAATGAGAGTTGGCCAGACTTGGGTGGGCAGTTTTTAAAGAGAAAAGCGAGTGTTACAAAAGAAGTTATCTTGTCATTTTATGGATATTACGCAGATCACGTGTGCTTTGTGCACCAGTTTATTTTGTGTCCAGGTAATTTACTGGTTTGCTGAAGTATTGTATTCTTTGACCAGTTTAATGTTTGGAAATGTACATGTATGATATGCAACCCAAGATTGTGATCTCAAGTAATTCTAATTATTCTCTGTACATGTATGACCTATGTTAACATGCATGAAGTTATTTTTATTCTATTCTTCTTAGCAGCACCAGCACTACAGTTCCAACACAGTGGCAGCACAGTGAGAGTGTTCCCAAGAGGGCTTACACATTCCTTAAATCTTGTAGGTGGAGTATTATGTAGTACTACACCATACACAATGTATAAGTCCTTTTGTAATTGTTTTAGGAATTTTAAACTAACTGACTGTTTCAAGTGTTAGACCACTTAGCTAGTATTTAATATTATTTAAGATATATTTGTCTTGAAATTCAATACTAGTACAAATGTAGTATTTCAATGAAGATGTTGCAATGTTCAACTCTTGAATGCAGAACTTCAGGGATGATATTGTGTTGAAAAGCGAAATGTTATGTTTGTATATTTCAGAGCCAGTTCTAGGGAGTTCTTGGAAGCTCCATATTTTTGAGTATATTGTTAAAAGTGATAGAAATAAATCATCAAACCACACCCAACTCATCATTCTGTTTATATCCACTACAACAACAGATTACGAGTAACATGATCAATGGCACTGCCCACATTGAAAGAGGGATAACTCAAGATACTCCTTGTAGCAAGTCAAGCATAGTAAAAGTTGACCATCAAACTGTTCCTGCAGCCTTATAGCAATCATCTGTAATGCTACACACCCAGAATGATTAGTCACAGTGGAAACAATATCTCAATGTTGAGCATTTAGGCAGAATACCACTTAACCCCATACAGACAAATTCATAGGACACTGTATAACACTGTAATTATCTATATCTCCTTTTTCCGGGATCTCTCAATTTCGTCTGGAATTATAATGTGTGAACAAGTCACACATTTGACAGTTAAGCCTATATAAAACAATTGTGATGGAATTCCTATCTTCTTGCAGAAGCTGTATCTGTGAGTCCTTGTTCTATAACATTCATGTCCTGCATGTCCTCTTTCACAATGTCTATCAAATGTGTTAACCCCTCTTGTTGCTGTTTCAGTAACTGTCAAAAAAGAAAATAGAACTCTCTTAATAAGATTTTACACAGCTGGTAGCAGGTTTTTCTCCTTTAAGGCCAGGTAGGCCACAGCCTTTGTGCATACTCATACAGGCTTTAGTAGGTGTACACTATTAACTAGTCTGTCAGTTAATTCTTGAACACTCTCATAAGATATAAATGTGTAATGTCCAAACAGACAATTTAGGAAGTAAACAGATTCAGGACAATAGTAACCAGTACTCCTTCCAACCTCAATCCCATTTCAGTCCAAAATACTAGTACATTGTAAAATCCCTAATTCTACAACACAGATCCTTCTTAACAGCAAAAATTCCCTATCCAATCACTATCTGTTGCTCAAAACTTTTAATTCAACAAAACGTTTTGTCCATATCTCAGAATGAACAAGACCTAAACCAATCTTTGAAGAAATTTCCAATAATCATACTTCTGGAAGATAATCATTTACAAAAATGATTGTTCAAGTACTTACAGTTTTAAGTTCCTGTAACATAGAAGGATCTATTTGATAGTTGACATCTGATCTTGAAGATGCTAAATGATTCTGCATTCGTATCTGTGACATCAGTTCATTTAACCTTCCCTGAAAAGGAAATGGGTATTATATACCTCCAGATAGCTAGGCAGTTCTTTATTGATAGCTTGATGAACTTTATGTAATTTGGCTATGAGGTATATAACTATATATAAACTGGAAAATATACAGACATCATGTTTGTCTGATCTACTGAGACACTAAAAGAAACAATATTGACACTCTTGATATTCAACACCCCTTTTTTTCTCTCCATGACTTTAATAAATTGAAAGTCTGAACAATTTATGAAAGAGAAAATGAAACAATTTAAAGATTTGGAAGTCATGATTTATATTCTCAAACTTATTTAATACTGTTTCTCATTCTCCAGCATTGTCTTCTCTTCTTTCAATCCCAAATGAAACAATCAGTATTGAATTATTTGAACACCAGAAATATTGTGCTTTGTCCCCAAGATTAACTGTGTAGCCGAGCAAAAGTTATTCTACATGATCATGTTTTACTCTTACAATCACACACAACTTCTGAGACCTAAGCCAGACAAGCATGAGTCAGAGAATTCCAATGATATAACTGCAGTGACCGGGAAAGGATTTTTTTCTATGTGACAAATGTCACGAATGTGTGAAAAGTTATGTGACATTTGAAATTTTTATGTGACATTTAAGAAAATGTATGTGACACTAAGAGTCAGACAATTTACAAGCCACATATTAATAATTATAAATGTGCAAGACACTTTGTTTAGAATATGGCCCTGGCTGTACGAAAGTGAGGATTCCAAGTTAATGGCCACCTTCAACTGATTGACGATTTATTGCCAGGGTGCACAAGAGGGAAAATAGAAATAAAATTGAAAATATTAACAGTGAAGGATAAAAACAAGAGGAAGTTAGATAAAGTGTTTGGAACTGTTGAGCTCTGAAAGAGTCAACTGACCCAGCTGACATGATATCTGCAGGCAGCTTATTCCAATCTCTAATGGTGCGAGGGAAGGATTGCTGTCAGTATTGGGTTCTGCAGAATGAATTGTAGAACTTACTAAAAGAATTTTATTCCGTTTTCATTGTCTAAATTTAAGATGTTCTGTTGAAGACGACTTTTGGTGTTGATGGCAATTGTATTGTTCTGTAAAACATGTGTGACCACTTTGCACCCAGATACAAAAGCATTGTGCTATCCAGAGTCCACAAATGTTTTACAGAACAAGGCACCTGCACTTTTGTACTGCCAGGGCCATATTTTAAACCAAGTCTTGAAGTGTCATGCATCATACATGGCTTGTAAATTGGCTTCCTCTTAGTTTCCCTCTTAGTCTTAGTTGGATTCGTAAGTGAAGGAAGATTGGGGCAACTGCATTCACCTCGCTGGTATTTTCCAGCTGAGCTTCGTTACACTCGTTTTGTCTACTGATATGTTAACTGAGGCTTGTAGCGTTTGTGTTGTACCCCAGATCGTTGGTGTCAACGTCTTTTATGAAAGATTTTAGCGAGCTTTGGCCAGCAATAGGGGCTAGTCTCCGTTTCGGAAACATTTTCTCGATAAAACGCTTTATTTCGTGAAAGAAGCGCTTAATTGACACTGATCATATAAACGCTTGTATTTATGGCAAAAGTATACAGTAAAGCGCCTGATCGATACACGTTTCGTACTCAAAATATTTCGAACTCAAAATATTTCGATTTTTTTTGTATGCGACACAGGGCGCATTTGATAGATTTTTTATGTGACATTTTTGCATTTTATGCGCAAATGGCGCATGGCGCGTGGGTTTCCCAGTCACTGTAACTGTTGCAAATCATCTATCTTGCATAATTTATTATTAAAGTTTGGAGTTTTCTTGACGTGTTTCATACGAAAAAGAACAGACTGTTAACTACCTTAAACTGTGTAGGATGGTTTAGTTCTGCCTGTATGGCTTCTAACTGAACTCTCAACTGTTCTTCATCTGCCTGTATAGCAAAGCCTTGCTTCCTGTATATCTCTTGTTTCACTATAACCTGTAAGTACATTACAATGGACTCATCAAAAAATTCATTTTACTGAGTAATGACAGTGTTTCAAAATTTCTGGTCCATCTGCACCTTCATGGTCTGTATATGGTAATAGACACAGCAGTAAGTCACTGTTTGCATTCAGACAGTATACATGTACACAACTTTTAACATATAAACAATGTGTATCTTAATCTCTCAGTAATTTTCTGGACAAGTCTGAGATAAGCACACTGCAGGAGCATATACACAAAACAAAAATTCTGTTCCACTTTTCCATATTCTTCCATTAATTAATTTATGTTTCTATGCTTTCGGACTCTGACACCAGAAAACTTACCCTAGAAAATAGTCCATGATTTAAAGCCAGCCAGTAGTTAAAATAATGCAAGATAAAATATGAGTAGTAAGACTGAAGTAGCTACCTGTAGTAACCTATGACTAAGTTCTAGTTGTTTTCTCTTGTACTCATCCAACTTGGCCAGCATGTTACTCTGTTTGTTCTGAAACTCTGTCAAGTCTTGTGCTATCAACTGAAATAAACAACATTTGATGTAGTTTTGATAGACACGACTAGAACTGTTCCCATTGGATGACTGATCACTACCAGAGGCCACTGTCCAAGTTCATAACACATGTCTGTATCTATCAGAATACAACCACATAGTACATTTTAGAACAGCAATTTATTTGATATTAGAAATAAAATGAAAGATCCATTTGTTTATGCATGTAAATGCCAGATGTTTGTAAGTTTAATTTCCAATTTAACAGCACAAGTTCATCTGAAATTTCAAAGACAGCAGCATCTTATGTAGAGTGCTTTTTGTCATCTGTAAACATTTTTTTTAGTATTAATGTTATGTCTCTAAATTAACCAAGAAGATTCATAATTATATACTTTAATCTGTCACTGTGTATGGTGGTAACAACATAATGACGTTGACGACGTCGCATAGAAACAACGTCATGAATGTCTAAAAATATAACAATATCACATTCCTCCCATGTTTCAAAAGAAATTAATTCTAATTCAAATGAATTATAAATTGTATATTATATGGTATAATTGGGTTTTTATGTTCCGTTTATTTCTTCTTAAAGTCTAAAATGTAATCTTTAAATCTGGATGGTAATCGTCTAGTGCGTCTTGAAGGTTCTCTAGTTTGATTTTCCGGACGACTTTGTTCTTGGACAGTTTCGTTATATTGTGATTGTGTTTCATTCTGAGTTATCTCATTTTCCCTTAATCCTCTCTCATCATTTCTATTTCCAGGTGTCGGTACTTCTCGTATATTAGAAGTCACCTGTTGATTCCGATCAGGTGCGCGCAATAATCTCTCTCTCCAATGATTTCTCATGGATTCCCGTAGCAGTTTAAACTTTGATGCGTCTCTGCGTATAGTACGACCATCGGAGTTTCGTTGTGCCTTAATACTTGAGCCACTTATTTGAATGATAACATAATGTTCCTTTTCATATGCTGTGGACCATTTGTTTACTTTTCTATTCTTCAATAAAACTTTGTCTCCTACTTCAAATTGATGCGCCTTGCATTTTGGGTGTCTATGATGGTTTTCCCAATTCTTCTTGTATTCTTTATCTCTGTTTGTTATTTCTCTTTCCATTTGTTTATTATTTATATGGTCGGATGAAAAATAGTCCAGCTTTGTTCTGACGTTTCTTTTCATGAGAGCTTCATATGGAGAATATCCTGTTGCAGGATGTGGTGTGGATCTGTATCCCATGAGCATATCCTGTATAGCAGAACTACTGGATCTTCCTTCATTATGTGCTATTATTTCTGTCTTATTCAAGACTTTCATGAATCTCTCAGCTTCTCCGTTTGCTCGTGGATGTTCGGGTGTTATCCTGTGGTGATGAAATCCAGTATCTTCAGCAAATTCTCTGAATTCAGCAGAATTGAATGGTGGTCCATTGTCAGTTTCTAATCTTTCTGGTATACCATATGTTGCAAATATTTTATACAACTTATCGCGTGTAACTCGACAGGAAGTGGATGTAGTCTGTTCGACAACTGGAAATCTTGTTCTTTTGTCGATTACTACTAAATTGTAATGCCCGTCAGGGTATGGTCCTCCAAAATCCATAGAGACAGTATGCCATGCAGTTTCTGGTATTTCGGATGGCTTAACAGGCTCCTGTTTTTGCTCCACTGTAGAAATCTGGCACTGGTAACACTTTGAAATAACATCTTCAACCATACTATTTAGTCTCGGAAACCAGTACTTTGCTCTTAGCATCTGTTTCGTTCTTGTCATGCCGAAATGACCCATGCTATGTGCTGCTTTTTATGACAAGTTTCTGATGCTTATCCGGAATAACTATTTGCCTATTTCGTAAAATCAGTCCTTTTGCACGGTAAAGATCATGTCTTATTAGGTAGTATGGCTTTATTTCTGGTCTATTCTTGTGCCTCTCCCAATCATTTTGCCTCATACGATTTAGAACATCTTGCAGAATCTCATCTTCTAATGTAGCTGCTTTTATCCCTTTCAGCATCACCCCATGCTCATTGTTCACTATCATCTTAATTGTTTTTTCTGTATCGTCCGATTCCGTCTCTGCAAGCGGATGTCGTGACAAGTAATCCATTGGATCTGCTGCATCTTTGCCTGGTTCATATATAAGCTCATAATCAACGTCCTGCATTTCCATAATCCATTTTTCAATCCTGGGAGGTAGTTTTGCACAGGATTTGTTAAACATAGGAATAAGAGGCTTGTGTGATGTAATTATCTTGAACTTTGGTGCTCCAAGCAGGTACATACCAAATCTTGATTTAGCCCATTTCTTGTGTAGGACTTTACGAACAAGTTCTGCATTATCGGTTGTCTGTATAATCTGCTCTAGTATTCTTTCATCTACATCATGAAAGTCACAGTTCATTGCTTTCTCTCGCAATCTCGTTGCATAAGACACAGTACTCTCGCCGGTCTGAGGTCTCATTTTCAAAAATAAATATCGTGCATAGTGCACATTTTTCTTAGGTGAAAAATAATCAGTTAACTTCCCTTTCAGTTTTTCATAGTCATCACCGTCATTTAGATCCTGTAGACTTTTATTTAATCTCCTTATTTCAACACCTCCATAAATAAGCATAGCATCTTTCTTGTCTTCTGGCTCTTTGATTCGGAAAAATCTCATTTCTCGCTCAAGCTCATCAAGCCATTCCTCCCATTTCTCGCCCGTTGCTATGTGGTCAGCTTCCACAATAAACGGATTTATCCTCAAATTTCTTCCTCCCTCAGCCATTTACTCTTATTTGCTCATCTTAAGTGTGAACAAAATTAATTCCTCGCAAATAATGCCTTTTCTCCTCGTCGCCAATGTTATGTCTCTAAATTAACCAAGAAGATTCATAATTATATACTTTAATCTGTCACTGTGTATGGTGGTAACAACATAATGACGTTGACGACGTCGCATAGAAACAACGTCATGAATGTCTAAAAATATAACAATTTCTTGCATATCGGATCGGCATTTCCGGTGATTTTGCCCATGCCGGAAAAACCGGTCTGGCACCCCTCCTATGCCAGACGACTCTCGTGAATCACTTATGACGTAACGTTATAAACATTGTGAGCGTCAATTTCCCAAACACAACGTCGGAAAATCGTTTGTTTTTCATGATAATTCATCATTTTGATAAGTTTGCATAAAGAAATCTACTTTAAAATGCAAGACGGCATGCAAGAAAAGTTTCCATCATGAGGCACTTGGCTCAGATGGAAATATCCGTCACCTCGGGTAACTGTTTTACGGGAACTCGGCAGAGCCTCGTTCCCGCCAAAACAGTTACCCTCGGTGACGGATATTTCGATCTGAACCTCGTGCTCATGACAGAAATTATTAATCACAATTAATACATGCAAAAGCCTTACTGACGTAAGAACTGGATCCAACTTCCTGCTTATAAAAACCTAAAATCATAGCTGGTTAGATTTGCAGTCACAAAGTTGTGTGTGTCTTTGAATTAACATGACACCATTTATAAGCAATTCTGAAAAGGAAATGAAAATTGTATACTTAGACATGTAATAATGATTACATTTGAGAACAAGTCATTCAAGCGGACATAAATGTGCTGACAATGAAATATGCTCCAACTAATGCCATTACTGTGGAGATGGCACAATGCTATGACACTTACATCAAGTCTTTGCTGGTGAAGTTTGGTTTGATTGTCTTGGTGTTTCAGTCTCCGGTGTAACTCTTTAAATCCTATCATAGGTACAGGTATCATCTTCTCTGGATCCGGGTTGTCTAGGATAGCCTGTTGCCATAGCAATGGATTGATTCCTGAAACAACAAGCATATATAGCCTCTCTAACAATATGTTATGTATATAACTATTTCTTACGATACACATTACAGTTTAAGAAGCTTTATAGAATATTCATCACAACATGACCATTTTTCATCTAAATTTTATATTTTTATTTTTTGCACAGTCTCAGATCTGAGCGCTTCAGACGACATTACTACAATCAGACAGAACTGAGCACTTCAGACAACATTACTACAATCACAAAGAACTGAGCACTTCAGACGACATTACTACAATCAGACAGAACTGAGCACTTCAGATGACATTACTACAATCACACAGAACTGAGCACTTCAGACGACATTACTACAATCAGACAGAACTGAGCGCCTCAGACCACATTACTACAATCAGACAGAACTGAGCACTTCAGACAACATTACTACAATCACACAGAACTGAGCACTTCAGACAACATTACTACAATCACACAGAACTGAGCGCCTCAGACGACATTACTACAATCACACAGAACTGAGCACTTCAGACAACATTACTACAATCACACAAAACTGAGCGCTTCAGACGACATTACTACAATCAGACAGAACTGAGCACTTCAGACAACATTACTACAATCAGACAGAACTGAGCACTTCAGACAACATTACTACAATCACACACAACTGAGCACTTCAGACGACATTACTACAATCAGACAGAACTGAGCGCCTCAGACCACATTACTACAATCAGACAGAACTGAGCACTTCAGACGACATTACTACAATCACACAGAATTGAACGCTTCTGACAACATAACGACAATCACACAGAACTGAGCGCTTCAGACGACATTACTACGATCAGACAGAACTGAGCGCTTCTGACGACATTACGACAATCAGACAGAACTGAGCGCTTCAGACGACATTACTACAATCAGACAGAACTGAGCGCTTCAGACGACATTACTACAATCAGACAGAACTGAGCGCTTCAGACGACATTACTACAATCAGACAGAACTGAGCGCCTCAGACGACATTACTACAATCAGACAGAACTGAGCGCCTCAGACAACATTACTACAATCAGACAGAACTGAGCGCTTCAGAAGACATTACTACAATCAGACAGAACTGAGCGCTTCAGAAGACATTACTACAATCAGACAGAACTGAGCGCTTCAGACGACATTACTACAATCACACAGAACTGAGCGCCTCAGACGACATTACTACAATCAGACAGAACTGAGCACTTCAGACGACATTACTACAATCAGACAGAACTGAGCACTTCAGACAACATTACTACAATCACTCAGAACTGAGCACTTCAGAAGACATTTCTACAATCACACACAACTGAGCACTTCAGACAACATTACTACAATCACACAGAACTGAGCGCCTCAGACGACATTACTACAATCACACACAACTGAGCGCCTCAGACGACATTTCTACAATCACACACAACTGAGCACTTCAGACAACATTACTACAATCACACAGAACTGAGCGCCTCAGACGACATTACTACAATCACACAGAACTGATCGCCTCAGACGACATTTCTACAATCACACACAACTGAGCACTTCAGACGACATTACTACAATCACACAGAACTGAGCGCCTCAGACGACATTACTACAATCACACAGAACTGAGCACTTCAGACGACATTACTACAATCACACAGAACTGAGCGCCTCAGACGACATTTCTACAATCACACACAACTGAGCACTTCAGACGACATTACTACAATCACACAGAACTGAGCGTCTCAGACGACATTACTACAATCAGACAGAACTGAGCGCCTCAGACGACATTACTACAATCAGACAGAACTGAGCACTTCAGACGACATTACTACAATCAGACAGAACTGAGCACTTTAGACAACATTACTACAATCAGACTGATAATCTTCCTTCTCTGATGAATTAATTTGAAAATAAATTATCTACTGCTATTGGAAGTGAAGGTGTAAGCATATACATGAGGGACTGAACAAATATAAGGCATCAGGAGAGCACTACTTTTTACCTGCTGGTGGAGTGTCTAGGTACATTTTGAGTTGATCCTTGGTTAGAATCTTTGCTGTTATAGACTCCACATTAAGCCTGGATGTCACCTGTTGTTTCAGTTGTGGAGATGACAAGTAGTTGTAGAGATCCGTGGCAAGACATCGCCGTGCTGGACCAATCTGCGGCCGATCCATCACATATATAACTAACTCTGTCCTTTGAAATAATTATAATGATTTTATTTTGAGAGGCAACACAATTAGTGTCATTTAATGACCAAATGCATAATTTCAATTTCTGACTAAAGTAATAAATGTGTTTATTTTGGTAAATACTAAGTCCAAAAACATTTATATGTGACTGTATTACATGTGAATTATCTCTACGAGTCTATTATTTCAACTGAATACTCATTTCTTAACATGAAAGCATTTCTTATGAAAAACTCAACTGTAACTATGTTCAATATGCAGAACTCCACCCTACATTTTAATGGAGTAGAATGACACACACACTAAGACTATGCAACACAGTTTACAACAAAACTGATCATTTTAAGAAACTGTTTCAACAACAGCTCTACAATCTGTACAAGACTTTTGGGCAATTAGAAGTCATGAATCAAATGAATTCTTCTCACTAATTCTATGGCACGCACTCCTGTCCATAATACTTGAAAGAGAGGTGTGACAGTATTGAAAGACATATCACCTGAATTGCTTAACTAAATGCATGTATAAATGTATATATATATATATATATATATATTATTTAGATAAGCAACCTTCCTAAAGCACCTTTTAGACGACAAGAGATTCTCTCAAAAAAATAGCTTGGTGTTCCCAATAAACCCAAATCAGTATTCCAGTGGTTGTTTAATTAATGTCTTATTGTGTACTTATTCACAAATGTTTTCATTGTTTCTTTAGATCAGAAGTATCTGCTTGATAAAATTAATGTAATTTTAGTTTTTCTCTCAGGTTATACATCGTATGATCATGGTACACCATGGTTCCCAGACTACTACTTACTTGTTCTCAGGTATTACGTTTATGGCCTCCGCACACACAGTATGTTGAGGTTTATTACCCAGTATCTGGTGGAGTGTATCTAGGGCATGTTGCTGTTGTGGTTTCACCATATCTACTGAATGTTTTATAACCAGTGACACAAGTCCATCCTCATTTTTACCAGATGGCATACAGTTGTATCCTACAGCCTGTTACATCAAATAAGTTATTACTTCACGGCAGATAGCAGCTTTTTGCGATACTCGGTCAACATTTAAGTTTCATAAAATCCTGCCAATATGAAGCTATTACTAAACTGTTGGAAGCAACTGGTTAGGCATTCATTTGACTACCTAGAGTGCTCAGGGTTACATTGCTTTGACAACATAAACTAACCTGGACTACACTGAATTTTACTCAAACAATCATGGGAAAACAAATGTCTTGCCAGTTTCGAGAACAAACCAGCTTACACTGCATGTTTGTCAGATTTTATGAAATGTTTTGACCCAGTAAAAACAGAGGTCTAGTACAAAAGTTAAGAAATACTATTTGACTGTCATAGTGGACACAAGAGATCAAATATAATTTCTGGCGACTTTTAGACCTCTAACAAAGAGATACATTAATATTTTTAAAATACTATTCACCTTGGAGGGAATGCCACTTGCTTAAATAATGAGTAACATAATTATGTTGAATGTTCTGAATAATGCAATCACAAACTTATTTGACACCCTTAAATGAAGATGATATAATTTCTAATTTTAAATTTGTGAAAGGAGAATTCTCTAATAGTAAATCTACGTGAAATGACTATTTCACAATACATGTATTTCTGAATTAGCAAAGCTGAGGAAATTCATGAAAATAGCGAAAATTAAATCATCACTAATATTACCCAATTTACAGCAAGTCACTGGTTAATAGACTTACCTTAAATCTACAGAAGAGATTATCGGGCTTAAACTCCACACTATTCTGGCCTGTATAGTAACCCTTGCCTTTGCCCCACTGAGCCTGTAGCTGGTTCCACTTAGCAATGACAGCGTCTCTCTCATCTCCAAATATCTGTGGTTGATGTACTGCTTGTGCTATTTTAGCTAGCTGGTCTGCTGCAGGGTCTACTGTTGCCTGCTGCTGCAGCTGCTGTTGTTGTGTTCCTGTAATTATCAAGTTGTATTGTGATGTATTGGTGTATTGCTTACTATCAGTGCGAGCAGGTGACAACAGCTACTGCATACTTTTTTCTAGGTGTGAAGTGTACACTATGGAATTATGATTTTATGCTAACTTGAATTGATGAGAATGGGAAATTTGGATCTCCTATGAGGTCAGTAATAAGACAAAATTTGATATATACTAACTGACCTAAGTTAGCCCCAAAGCCAGTAGTGCCAGCTGTGGCTCCAAACCCTGCCAAACCTCCAAATGCTGTGGGTGCTGTACTGGTAGTAGTACCCCCAAAACCAAAACTTGGAGCAGTTGACGTAGTAGTCCCAAATCCAAAACTTGGAGCACTTGTTGTTGTAGCTCCGAATCCAAATGAAGGGGCAGATGCTGTGGTAGTTCCAAACCCAAATGCTGGAGCACTGGATGCCGTAGTAGTTGTTCCAAAACCAAAAGATGGGGCTGTGCTAGCTGCTGTTTGACCGAAGCCAAACGATGGCGCAGTATTTGTTGCTGTTTGACCAAAGCCAAAACCGATGCCAGTTGATGCGGTTGTTTTCGGCTGATTTCCAAATCCAAATCCTCCACCACCAAACCCTGTAATAAATAAACAGAAAGTTTTAACTTTTTTAAACCAGTTAAAACAATAATACAAAAGATTTAACAAAGACTCAGGGGGAAACAAGAAGTTGTGGAATCTGAATCCTAACAAGGAGGAAAAGCGTCAACTTTTGAATCTTCAGCAGAATTTGATCACCATCTCTAGTTCCCTGCTTTGGACATGTATACTGGAAACACATAAATTTATAGATAATACTGTATAAATATATATAAAACTATAATCATCATTAAATGTGATTAAAATACCCCAACAAACATGCCTAGTCACAAGAAAAGGCTTCTCTCATTACTTTAATTAAGAAATAATAAATGCCTCCCTGTATTTTATCATTGAATAAAATATAGTCAGGAATTTGGATGCGTAGTAATTAAATCACGAGTGCATAGCACGAGTGATTTAATTTTTCGCATCCAAATGACTGACTGTATTTTATTCAACGATAAAATACAGGGAACAATTTATTATTTCGATTCTAACACGTTAGTTTCTTTGAAAACAACCCGAACTTGATTTAACGCGTAGTAGTACATCATTGTAACCTCAAAACGCGAGATACGATTGGACGCGCTTGTTTAAATACGTCACGTCGTTACGTCATTTAAGGCACGTCGTCCTTGGAAAAACGTGCTGTATTTTATCGTAAAATAAAATACAGGCTTTTCCCTATATGTTTATATAGGAAAAGCATCCGCTTGTGTTAGAATTATAAACAAGAGCCATGTTACACATGGTTAATCCCCCCGCCAGGAAAAAGTTACCTGAAGGTTGTACTTTCGTACATTTTACTTGGTGAGAGGAAATCCTTAAAAAGCCGTATAGTTATGGTCATGCTGAGTACAGTTTTCAAGTAAGTGGAAAAAGAATAAGGCAATGAAGAGAAGGTTTGCAAAATTATATTAATGTTCATTATCAGTATAGGTATGATATTTTTCTATTTGACTAAAAGTAGACAAGGTAGAGTTATTGTTCTTGCACACTGCCCTTCCTACCAATGTGCTATGTCAGTGTATTAAGTTTGAAGAAAATCCCTCAAGTACTTTTGGAGTTATGCTCTGGACAAAACTTTTAAAGTAAATCTGATAAAGGGGAATAACTCTAAAAGTAGGTAAGGTAGAGTTGTTGTTCTTGCACACTTCACTTCCTACCAATGTGCTATGTCAGTGTATTAAGTTTGAAGAAAATCCCTCAAGTACTTTTAGAGTTATGCTTCGGACAAGTAAATCTGATAAAGGGGAATAACTCTAAAAGTAGGCAAGGTAGAGTTATTGTTCTTGCACACTGCACTTCCTACCAATGTGCTATGTCAGTGTATTAAGTTTGAAGAAAATCCCTCAAGTACTTTTGGAGTTATGCTTCGGACAAGTAAATCTGATAAAGGGGAATAACTCTAAAAGTAGCGGTTTTTTTATCCTCCCCCCCATTTTTTTTTTTTTTTTTTTTTTTTTAAAAAAAACCCCCTATTTTTTTTTTTGATTTACCCCAAACCACCCAACTAACTAAAAGTAGGCAAGGTAGAGTTATTGTTCTTGCACACTGCACTTCCTACCAATGTGCTATGTCAGTGTATTAAGTTTGAAGTAAATCCCTCAAGTACTTTTGGAGTTATGCTCTGGACAAAACTTTTAGAGTAAATCTGATAAAGGGGAATAACTCTAAAAGTAGGCAAGGTAGAGTTATTGTTCTTGCACACTGCACTTCCTACCAATGTGCTATGTCAGTGTATTAAGTTTGAAGAAAATCCCTCAAGTACTTTTGGAGTTATGCTCCGGACAAAGTTTTTCAAGTAAATCTGATAAAAGGGGAATAACTCTAAAAGTAGGCAAAGTAGAGTTATTGTTCTTACACACTGCACTTCCTCCCAATGTGCTATGTCAGTGTATGAAGTTTGAAGAAAATCCCTCAAGTACTTTTGGAGTTATGCTCCGGACAAAATTGGGACAGACGGACGGACGGACGAAGGGCATTTCTAATATCCCCTTCGCCTTCCGCGGGGGGATAAATAATAGTATCGTTAACATTTGCAACAAGCTCATTTGAAATCCAGTATGTGGTTCAGGAGTTACAAAATGGACACAAATTTAAGTCACACAACCTTTGATCCCCAAGTATGACCTTGACTTTGAATAAAGATAGCTGAAACACACACCATAAACTGTCACATCATCTCAATATGGTGAATATTTGATCATGAAAATCCTGCTAAAAAGGTGCTAATGAAAGGCTTGAAAGCTACTTTCTTGACGCCTTACCCTGATCTTACCGTGGCACAGTTGGAACATGTTATGTTCTGCATGTTGTGTCAGTAAGCTGAATATTTGACCTAAGTTTCATTTCAATCTTCAAAATGGTTCAGGTGATATATTCTCGTGACCTTTGACTACTATATATGACCTTGACCTTGACTGGCTCAATGAGACATCTTGACCCAAGTTGCAAGAAAATCCGTCAAGCTGTTAAGGAAATAGTACCAAGACCATTGACCATTAAGTGTGACCTTGAGACAGGTGCATGCACATCATCCACCAAAATAAACTAGATATTTGTTGTCAAATATTCACATTAAACTGTTGTTGCTGCACATTATTGATGGAAATCAAGCATCTGTTTTACAAGTCTAAAATGTAAACCTGTAAAGTGTGTTAGCCTTTGAAGCAGAAATAATGAGTCTAATTCTAAAGGAATCACAAACGACCTGCCTGAGATAACTATGTTCGCCTCGGTTTTCGAGGATAATTCAATTAATTGTTGCCTTATTGTTAGACACCAGTGGATATTCCATGTTCATTTGTTTCATGCATAAACAAGGGGAATCCTGGCAAATATATTACACTTTGTAAGTCCGTCCTGGTTCTTTCTTTATAAATGACTTTGTTTCAGAACTTGACTTAACATTGAGTACTTGATATTTTGTATATTATGTTTACATGAGTTTAAGTGGTGATAGTAGATTTCAGGGGCGGTTCATGGGAAATAGTATCCAAACTTCATGTGACCGTTGGATACATCTCAAATTGTTATGCAAGTTAGTTACAAATCCAGTCTTCTCGAAATGTGCTGGACCGCCAGTCTAGTCCAGGAAAATTCAACTTGGTACAATGACTTCCTATTAAAATACTGGACCAGATGACTGACAAAAATAATCGCCGAAAATCCATGTTTTATATTTTCAAGAAGGGCAGCATTACATACATAAAGGTTTGACGGACAGTTTTCACTAGCATTAAAAAATCCTGAATATTGGCGAAATTCAGTCAAATTGATATAATTTACATGTGTTCACATATTTCGGCTACCACCCTTTTGAAAAGATTTATCTGGTGGTCTAAAAGCCGATTTCCGATGCCGGTTAACTGTCTTATACCTGTGAATTATAAAATTTTCTTAAAGTAGGATAACTTAAAAGGGAATGAAAACGTTAAAGATTGTGTTTAATCTTAAATCACCCCCAAATCACTTATCATCAATCCAGTCTATTGTTAAACAAACTGGGACCAATCAAACATGCTTATGGTAATTGCATTGGTCTTCACCCCTCTACCTTTCATGTGGCCATTAAATTATGATATCTGATGCTTACTGTAACATCCAAAAGGTGTTGACACATTCCAAAGACATTTTCAGATTGTCATTATCCGACTTTAATTGTAGTTAATGATGTGCGGTGTCAGGAAAAAGGCATGATTTTAAGGTGATTATATTCTGTTATTTTCGTGCATTACAGACAGATTTGTGTAAGTTTTTTTCACAACAGTTTTATGCCAGACTTTGGTGCATAAATCCTTGGTAAAATGTAGTACTTGTATTAATATCTTTTTTGGTCAGGCCATATTTTGTCTGGATTGGCAAACTTTTCCTGTTTTCAATTTGACTAAATTCACTAACCAGATGACAGGCACATTTTTTACTATCTATCTATCTATCATCTATCATCATCTATCATCATCATCATCACATCTATCTATCTATCTATCTCACATCCCACACTATCTCATCTACACATCTATCATCATCTTCTATCACTACATCTATCTATCTATCTATCTACATCTATCTATCTATCTATCTATCTATCTATCTATCTATCTTCTATCTATCTATCTATCTATCTATCTATCTATCTATCTATCTATCTATCTATCTATCTATCTATCTATCTATCTATCTATCTATCTATCTATCTATCTATCTATCTATCTATCTATCTATCTCTATCTACTATCTATCTATCTATCTATCTATCTATCTATCTATCTATCATCTATCTATCTATCTATCTATCTATCTATCTATCTATCTATCTATCTATCTATCTATCTATCTATCTATCTATCATCTATCATCTATCTATCTATCTATCTATCTATCTATCTATCTATCTATCTATCTATCTATCTATCTATCTATCTATCTATCTATCTATCTATCTATCTATCTATCTATCTATCTATCTATCTACTATCTATCTATCTATCTATCTATCTATCTACTATCTATCTATCTATCTATCTATCTATCTATCTATCTATCTATCTATCTATCTATCTATCTATCTATCTATCTATCTATCTATCTATCTATCTATCTATCTATCTATCTATCTATCTATCTATCTATCTATCTATCTATCTATCTATCTATCTATCTATCTATCTATCTATCTATCTATCTATCTATCTATCTATCTATCTATCTATCTATCTATCTATCTATCTATCTATCTATCTATCTATCTATCTATCTATCTATCTATCTATCTATCTATCTATCTATCTATCTATCTATCTATCTATCTATCTATCTATCTTCTATCTATCTATCTATCTATCTATCTATCTATCTATCTATCTATCTATCTATCTATCTATCTATCTATCTATCTATCTATCTATCTATCTATCTATCTATCTATCTATCTATCTATCTATCTATCTATCTATCTATCTATCTATCTATCTATCTATCTATCTATCTATCTATCTATCTATCTATCTATCTATCTATCTATCTATCTATCTATCTATCTATCTATCTATCTATCTATCTATCTATCTATCTATCTTCTTCTATCTATCTATCTATCTATCTATCTATCTATCTATCTATCTACTATCTATCTATCTATCTATCTATCTATCTATCTATCTATCTATCTATCTATCTATCTATCTATCTATCTATCTATCTATCTATCTATCTATCTATCTATCTATCTATCTATCTATCTATCTATCTATCTTCTATCTATCTATCTATCTATCTATCTATCTATCTATCTTCTATCTATCTATCTATCTATCTATCTTCTATCTATCTATCTATCTATCTATCTATCTATCTATCTATCTATCTATCTATCTTCTATCTATCTATCTATCTATCTATCTATCTATCTATCTATCTATCTATCTATCTATCTATCTATCTATCTATCTATCTATCTATCTATCTATCTATCTATCTATCTATCTATCTATCTATCTATCTATCTATCTATCTATCTATCTATCTATCTATCTATCTATCTATCTATCTATCTATCTATCTACTATCTATCTATCTATCTATCTATCTATCTATCTATCTATCTATCTATCTATCTATCTATCTATCTATCTATCTATCTATCTATCTATCTATCTTGTTATACTGCCTCACACCTCTCACGAGTATTATGGGCAGGGTGCACACCCCTGTTAATAAAAGATAAAACTACTGCAAGATAGCTCCCACAGTCAAGAGAAACAAGACAGTTAAAACTGTTAAAAATAGTAAAGGAATAAAAGGGTTAAAAACAACTGTTGTACGATTAATAATTGATTTGGGCCACTGCCTGCTTGAATGATTCAAGATCAGGCAGAATCGCAATATGCATGGGTAATCTATTCCACAGGACTGTGGTATGGGGGAAAAAAAGAGTACTTAAAGAAGTCCGAGTTTGCATGGGTTTGGCGGAGACTAAAGGGGTGCATAAGTCTTGTTAACCTGTTTGGGACTTCTAGGTAATTGGGCAGGGAGATTGCTACAAGATTGTAGCATATTTTGTAAAACATAACCAATTTGGAGGCTTGATGCCTGTTCTCAAGGGTGCTCCATCCAAAGGTGTTCTGCAGGTCTGTCACACTGGTATCTCTGGAATAATCATTTTTTACCCATCTGATTGTGCGTCGCTGGATATCTCCAGCTTGTGAATATTAACCTGGGTGTGTGGTGACCATACAGATGATGCATACTCTAGTTGTGGTCTGACTAATGTTTTGTAAGAGAGTGATTTGATATTTTCATGTTTTATTTTGATGTTATGTTTGAGAAAGCCTAGTGTTCTGTTTACATTTGTTGTTATTCTTGAGATGTGTGTATTCCAGCTGAGATCTTGGCTGATGTCTACACCGAGGTATTTTGCATCCTTGACTGGTGCGAGTGTTTGACCATGAAGCTTATATGGGATCTGGATAGGTTTTCTACTACGTGTGATATGGAGGACCTGGCATTTACTAGGGTTAAATTCCATGTCCCACAGTTTTTCCCACGTTTCTAGCTTAGAGAGATCATTTTGTAACCGTTGACAATCAGAAAGGCAAGTAACTGAAAGGTAAACGGCAGTATCATCAGCAAAAAGCCGCACCTGGGAGGTAACCGTGTCAGGGAGATCATTTATATAGAGTAGGAACAACAGAGGTCCTAGGACAGAGCCCTGGGGGACCCCAGATGTAACAGGGACTTGATCAGACATGCAACCGTTAACCACTACTGACTGAGATCTACCTATTAAAAAGGGCTGGATTGAAGACACAGTTTGTCTGGAGACACCATGCTCTTGGAGTTTAAGTAATAATTTGAGATGGTTGACTTTGTCGAAGGCTTTACCAAAATCAAGTAGGACATGGTCGGTCTGTTTACCCGAGGAAATTAAGGTTTTTGGATATTTCATCAACTAGCTCAATGAGCTGAGTCTCACAGGAACTATTTTCACGGAACCCATGTTGCAGCTGATAGAGTATGTTGTGTTTTGAGAGATGTGTGGATAAATCAATTATGTGTTCTAGGAGTTTACATAGAATACAAGTTAGCGATATGGGTCTGTAGTTAGCAGGGTCACTAGTATCACCTTTTTTGAATAGTGGAGCGACATTTGCCTAAATTGTCCAATCGGATGTGAGTTGACCAGTGTTAAGGGATCTTTTAAAGATTAGTGATACTATGTCAAGGATTACCATTTCGAAAAGACTACAAATCCATAATGTGCGAATGTCGAATACTTGAAATACCAAAGCACATGCAATAGGTGATTAATTAACGTAAACCTGCTGGAAAATTCCCTACCACCATTCCTACTTTTCACAAAAATAATATATTTTAAGTTTTATCCGAAAACAATCCTGTCCGAAAGCAGACGAAAACTATTAAGATTTAAAACATAGAAGAGCTTATAAACATATTTCCCACCAGCAGTTCCAGCGCCAAACCCTCCAGTTGATGTCCCTCCAAGACCGAAACCTGACATTTTCTTTCAAAGTAAAACGAAACTACCCTTTTTCTACGCACTTTTCGGCGCGTCTCAAATAATGAAGAGTACTTGTGAGAATACTAAACCCAAAGTGGTAAAAATGACGCAAACTTTTGGTCACTTTTAAAGAGCGAAAATGGCTTCTTTCAAAGCAGGGTCCGTATGTTACGTAATATACGGACCCTGTTCAAAGGCAAAAGAAGAAAAAAGAGGGGTTCTTTCAAACATCTTTTCATGCCCGCATTAACTTGTTAAATTCAATGTGTAAAATAGTATCTGAAAGATAAAATGACATCAGCTGGAACACACATCTCCAGAATATCAACAAATGCAAATAGAACTCTTCCTCAAACGTAACATCGAATCAAAACCCAAGCCATACCACACTTACTAAGGGTACTCATCATCTGTATGGTCGCCACATACACACGTCAATACACACAAGCTGTAATGATCCAGCGACGAGCAATCAGATGTATCAAGATACACTAGCGTGACAGACCTGCAGAACACAATTGGCCGGAGAATCTTGAGAACAGGCGTCTAATCTTTAAACTGGTTATGTTCTTCAAGATATACTACGATCTTGTAGCAATCTCTTTACCAAATTATCCAAAAGTCCAAGCAGATCCTAGCAATATATACCCCTTAGTCTCAGTCAAACTATGTCATCTCGGAATTCTTTAAGTACTCATATCCCTCATACCACAGTCCTGTTGAATATGTTACCACATACCCCGAACATACCACATATCCCGACACAAAGAACCCGGGTTCAATGTAACCAGTGCAACGACGGTTGATTGCTTAAGCCAAACACAGATATTTCCACATTGCCACCCCCCCCCCCCTCTCTCTCTCTCTCTCTCTCTCTCCCCTCTCTCTCCTCCTCTCTTCTCTTTCTCTCTCCCCGCGGTTTATTTCAACCGGAGTGAGTCTCCAGAGCGATTGTTTCGTTATCGACAATAAATAAACAAGTACAAATTAAAAATTACATGATAAAGTAATATCACATCTCATTGGTTGAGGGATAAAAATCCGACCCCCCCCACAAAAAATAATGTTTTTTTTTTTTTTTTTAAAAAAAAAAAAAAAAAAAAAAAAAAAAAAAAAAAAAAAAAAAAAAAAATAAATATATTTTTTTTTTAAAAAAAGGAGACCACAGTGTTTTAGACCGGGTTACTTGATTAATTCAGGGCTTCCGTTAACGGGCGTACGGCCGTAAATTACGCCCGAGAATCGTATCTGTACGCCGAAAATTAAGATCAGAGACGTACCGCTGACTTCCAAAAATTTAGGAATACGGCGAAAATCGTAAGCCGCGACGTACGCCACGACCATTTTCCAACCTTTTCTCGCTTTCGGGGCGTACGATTGGATTATTTATGCCTCTGTCGGAGAATTCACATTCCTTAATAGGAATGGAGCGAGCACAGTTGATTATTTCTTATTAAACTACAATGACTTTGACTATATTAGACATTTTGAAGTTTTATCGCCTGACGAATTTTCTGATCATTGCGCTTTACAAATTTTTATAGAACGTAAACGCCCACATTTTGTATCATGTGACAATAGCATGACCCATGAAACATCTCTAGCCTGGGATGAATTGCGCATTGATGCGTTTCGAAACAAGTTGTTGAATAATATAGATATCCTTGACCGGTTATCAGGAAATTTAAATAACAATAGCATCAATGAATCGGTTCGGGCGTTCACATCGTATATGCAAGAAAATGCATTCAGCGTATTCGGGAAAACGAGAAAATCGAACAACAGCGCAACAAAAGTGACTAGCGATCAGAATAACAAACGTTGGTTTAATCGTGAGTGTTTTACGGCCCGAAAGGAATATAACAAAGCTAGGAATAATTACGTGCGAAATAAGACAACTACTAACAAAGAATGTTTCCTTATAAAAAAAAGTAATTACATTAAAACTAAACGTAAATGTAAAGCTATTTTTAAAAGAAATGAAGGTATGAGAATAGCTCATTTGGCGAAGACAAACCCAAAATCCTTTTGGAAAAATGTAAAAACTCAATACAAAAACAGAATATTGAATCAGACAATCTAAATATAAATGATATGTTTTCACATTTTAGTAACTTGTATGGCTCACAATCAGCAACTCATCAGAACATACAGAATTCCGAAACGCATCAAATATATGATGCAGACTTAGACTCTGCATTTACAGTTAATGAGCTAAGGAATGCAATATTCGCCCAGAACAGTTCCAAAAGCCCAGGAACCGATCAGCTTATTGCTGAAACTTTCAAATATTCTTTCGATATTATATCTCCCTTCTTAATCGGTTTATATAATAAAATATTCACTGATGGAATTTTCCCTGAAAGCTGGGAAGAAGGTATCATTGTTCCAATTTATAAAGGTGGTGGTCCGAATGAAACAAAAAATTATAGGGGTATAACTTTGAATAATATATTATCGAAAATTTATTCGAAACTTTTAGTTAATCGCTTAACAAAATGGTCCGAAAAACATGAAACACTGATAGATAACCAATTCGGCTTCCAGAAAGGTAAATCAACAATAGACTGCATTTTCATTTTGCATGCTCTAATTTCTAAAACATTGGCCAATAGACAAAAACTTTATGTCGCATTTCTAGATTGGGAAAAAATGTTCGATCGGATTGACAGGACATATCTGTGGAATAAATTATTAACGGAAAACGTTAGCACAAAGATCATTAAAGCCATTAAATCTATGTATTGTAGCGTGAAGTCGTATGTACGTTATAAGTCGAGTATTTCGGACAATATAAATTCGAACATTGGAGTGAAACAAGGGGATCCAGCTAGCAGCTTACTTTTGTTTATTTTTTCTTAAATGATATTTTGAGTAACATAAATTCTAATATAAATGGTATACTAGATATAGGTGACCTAAAAATATTTCTTTTTATTATTTGCTGATGATGCTGTAGTATTTGCTCATGATCCAGTATCTTTACAGTCAATGCTAAGCGATATAGAATCATATTGTAACACATGGCGACTACGTCTGAATGTTAACAAAACGAAAATCATGATATTCGAGAATGGTCGGCATACTTTATATGACTTCTTTTTTATATAATACGAAAATTGACATTGTTGATTCGTTCAAATACCTAGGTGTTCATCTTTTTAAAAACGGTAATTGGAGTCGCACACAAAAACGAGTAGCCCAACATGCCTCATTTTCACTACATAATTTGTTTACAGTGTATAACCAACTGGAATTACCCATTTCTCAAAGCATAAAACTATTTGACTCTTTAGTTTCACCTACATTAAACTATGGGGCTGAAATATGGGGTCACCATAAGGGACCAGATGTTGAAGCTGTACATTCGAAATTTTGCAGAAAACTTTTTATGTGTTCAACGATCAACTAATTTAGATGCACTCTATGGTGAACTATGTCGAATTCCAATGTACATACACAAAAAGTTGTTAATGGTAAAATACTGGGTCAAATTATTAACTTTAAACCAGCAATCACTTTTTATTTAACGCTTACATCATGCTTAAAAATGATGTAGACAATGGACGCACATACAATAGAAATAATTGGTCTCACCAAATAAAACAAATTCTTGATCAGTGCGGTTTGTCATACATATGGAATAATCAATTTAACATGTTAATTGATTATAATCAGTTAAAACGAGATTCTAGACATTTATCTACAAGGATGGTACTCATCAATCAATAATTCTAGACGCCTTGACACATATAACTTATTTAAACACTCCTTTGAATTTGAAAAATATCTCGACTTTTGTTAAAGAAAAGAAATTTAGAATAGCTTATACAAAGTTCAGAATTTCATCACACGATCTGGCTATAGAAACTGGAAGATATTCCGATATACCAAGAAATGATCGCATATGCTTTAATTGCAATATGAACATGATAGAAAATGAATACCACTTTTTTGTTAATATGCCCTAAATATACCAATTTAAGAAAAAATATTTAAAACGTTATTTCATTACCTGGCCAAACATTCAAAAGTTCGTAAATTTGTTGTCAACTAAATCAGAAAGTATAGTTAGAAATCTGTGCAAATTCATATATTTTGCAAACTTACACAGGATCCAATGATAATAACACCTCGAGACATTTCATAATATTTTACTCTTCTGCAAATCCATGTATATGCTTGCTTTTTTGTAATATGTTGTTGCTATAAGCATATTTGTATGTTTTATGCAATAAACTTGTTGTATTGTATTGTATTGTATTTATTTAACTCCGCCCCCTGAATTGAATGGTTGACATGACAGCGACGGGTGAAATTATGCGAATGCACCTGGCGCGTGACGAATTAGCGAGTGTTGATTTATGACCTTGATAAGCGTGAAAACAAAGTGATTGGATTAATTGTTTATTTTGTACGGATAATGGACAGTTAATTGACATAAACTGAGGTAGGTATCTGTTTTTACTTTAATTAGATAAAATGATTTATTCAATTGTGTGCATCGGCAAGTTTTGATTGATATCCGAAAGTTTGCCGAGTCGGCGAAGTGTGTTTTTTTAACTTTTTGTCTTTTGATTTTTTTTTCCTTTTTGAAGTTAAAGACGTTTAATTTTCACACATTCTATTGATCATGATTTGATTGTATATAATTTTTTTCACTCGCTAATTATGAGAAGCAAAGTTACATTTAAAAACCTATTTCCCTACCCACACTTACATCACATTCTCAAAATGTCTCAACGCTCACTTCTGCAATTTGGCATATCTCAAAAACGTAAAAATGATGAGTCTGAGAATGTTGCTGATGCTCCAAAGCAACTTTCAAAAAAAAAAAAAAAACTGACGTTTATATGTACTTGTACCATGATTGATAAAAGAATAAAAAGTTTTTATTTTTGGAAATATTATTTTTTTGTTATACCAATTAGCAAATGTTTGAATGATATCACTGAAAGGTTCTACATGGTTACCGCTGTCCTTAAATAACAACAATACAGTCCTTTTCAGGGTAATGTTCTTAGTTATTTACCCAACAATCATGTGAAGGTACCTTGAACTTAATACATTACAAAGGAATGACATTTTTAGAAGCTTGTGATTAAAATAATTGCTGTTACCTGTATCATCCCATACTATAAATCAAACATTGAAACATGAAAATTATATGCGAAAGAACAACTGACTTCCAGAAATTTTCCTCATGACTTCCAAAATTCCTTGAAAGGAAGTCCTGACTTCCTAAAAAAAATTCCTAGTGGAAGCCCTGCTTGAAAGAAAAATTTCTTTGATCACTTTATTTAGTACAGACGTATCACCTACGTCTGTCAACCAGCTACCCACAACAGGACAACTGCATTTTAACAACAGGATTGACCACTTTTAATACAAAATAACCAGCTGCGGTTGTTTTTGCTATAAAGTAGTGGTCAATAATCAAAACGGTTTAGAACCTCAGAAGAAAAATTATTATACATACGTCATGAGGCAGACTTATTTAACGGAGACTTGTAGGAAAAAAAAAATTTTGTCATTACCCGAAATGTCAAGAACTCTAGCATTGTCTGGTTTAGGGAAAAATTGAACATGTCATTTTGAGAAAATGTAGGATGGATCTTATAGTAATTTCACAGGACTATTCATAGGGTGTTCACCTATAAAGATCATTCAAGCCATGTTGCTTCATCAAATGACTCGAGCGAGGCGTGGATAATTTTCCCACATATGACTATGTACAGTATATGGAAAACTTAAAAAAATAACTTCTCAGCTGAATACAATGGTCAGATTTTGAAATTACTTCACAGTAGTGGTTCTTATGCGACCCTTACCAAATCTGTTCAAGAGATGAAGTTGGTTCATTTAAAGATTGTGTTATTACTTTAATAATTCTACGTCTAACCAGTGCAGCTGAAATCTGTAGATGTCCAGGTACAGCAGATAAATAGTCTACATGACCCTCTCATTTAGTGAAAGCAAATCTTAATTTTACAATAACAGAAAGTTCCGTCATTGGGATTGGATTTCTAACGTGCAGCGTTTTATAAAAAAATATTTTCAGTGTAAACCTTCAATGTATACCAATTTTACATAACACATCTTCGTTAGCTTTTTAGCCAGTCGTGAAATGCTGCTAGATACATGTAGTCTTCTCACTAGTTTCTGTTTGAGGCACTGGTATGTAACACAGCTAAGCAAACCTATTTATTTACCAGAATGTATTGTCTTGAGAGGAAATAAATAGAACTTGTGTGGATTTGGAAACAAGGCGCCACTGATGGTGCAACATGCACGTTTTCAGACGTGCAACATCAATACCTCTTTGAATAATTTATTAAAACTACCCTTGCTTTCTTATAGTATTTGTTCTGTTCTCATACAAACGTCCGGTGACTACATGGCCTGGCAGACAGGGCATTTAACAATGAAATTGAATACATTTTCTTTGTACTTACCATTTGCTCTGTGGCTAATTTAAACCACATAGATACTATGGTAGGAGAACCTGTTTCAGTGACCCTTTGAAAGTATGCAGCCATTTCTAAGTGCAGTATTTTGGATAACTATTTATACATGGGTTGTGAACTACACCATTTAAGCTTTCTTCAGATTGGGAAAAAATGTGCTGACAGAGACAGTTTAACCATGGGGTTGATATTTCCAGGGTAACCCCACTTTTGAGGCCTTTTTCTTTTAACTTTTTTACACTTTAATGTTGAGATGTAGATCAGTGGTCAAAAACATAATTTCAACTGATTTTCTTTCTTCACATGACTGTTGTCTTGTTTTCTCCCTGTTTGTATGCAGATATAACTGACCAATATGAACTTCTTGATAAAAAAAGGTTTGAAGCACATGATCTGTTTATAGCTTTTAAATGGAAAAATGACTGGTCTGTGAAGTAGTGACTAACTTTCAGATCTGATATTATTGAAATAAGGTGGCAAATGTCTTCATATTTTTATGAGATATGGTAAACAGATTTTTATCGCATAATACAATAAAATATCATCACATTTTATAAAACCAACATTTTGCCCACTCTTTGGACCCCACCCCTTGTGCTCCATAATATTTCTACTACGGTGTAACCATTAACGCGAGTGCTCTGTATCTCATTATAAACAAAGCTCACTCCGGTTATTAAATATTGTTTGTTCTGTTTGTGAAAATAAACTTAGAGCAAATGCCACTTACCAGCTATTATAACTGGTTTATAAATGAAGTATGGTCACTGAAATAGGTTCGGCCGAGTGCCTGTAATGCAAAACAGGGGTGCCTGTGATGAACAGCACTATACAATTTTGTTGCAATATTTTCACACAGATAACACAATAGTAATCCATAAAGAGAAAAGGTCTTCTTCAAAAGATTTGGTAATTCTGGTAAAAGTATTCTTAGGGTCACTGAAACTGGTACTTCGAGGATACACACAGAGAAATGTATCTGCTTTGGGTCTATATACCAAGCCCAAAACGGTATTTTATACAGCCTCGAATTTCAGTGTTTTCATGTCACAGGATGGCTTGTAAAATTCTCAGTGTACACAACTGTGTATATTTAAAATGTTGGTATCTCGGTCATTAAAAAGTCTAATTCTCAACAGATGTCAGTTTTATCACTTGCCTAGATTTTGAACTAACCATCACTCCAAGATAGTCTGGTACTTCATTTATTTCCTCTGCCAAAATGCTGATTTTCTAACCAGGTTAACTCTGTTAGCATGATTTAGCATTTAACTAATTACAAGAAATGATACTTTATATGGTGGTGATCTGTGACTGGGTCAACAAAATATCTCTTTACAGCCTCAGGCAACATCAACAGACAGAAAATTCTTATCACAGAAAGACACTGAATCTGCAATATACAAAAGCAACCAGTTTATGAATGACATCTCTTTTATTTATCAAACATTCATTATTGTTTTGATGAGGACATCAAAAATCACAAATGTAGAAAACTCATCACTCACTCAACGTATAACACAGATAGCACTAAATAGTTAAGGAACAGTCGTAATATAAAAGCTTTGGGAAAACAAGGTAATTGTATGACAAAAATGCAAAAGCACAAAATCTCAAGAATGATCCAAGTACCCAAATTCAATCTGATCTCCTGAAATCACGTCATGACATGTACTTCATGAAATTGGCTTGAAGAATAAAGCTATAACTGACATTATAAAGACTTGTGATGAAGGTATGTTTCCTCTCATCCCAATGTTTCACTGTACAATTTAAAAAATAATTTCAAGTACTACCCTTACCAATAGAAGTAAAATAAGGTGAAAATAGTTGCATAAATAAGATATAAAAGGCATATTTTCAGGGATATCATGGAACATATTGAAAGACATCTATGTACTTATTACAGGGTTTATTGAGTGACGTGTTTCAGAAGTGTGACATGTTCTCATATCTATTTTTTGTAGATCCTAACATACATGACTTCACTTAATTAAAGAATGAGTATCTCATCTATATCCCGTACAGAAGCGAGTCAGAAGACAACTTTCAGTTTAAACTTACCACCCCAAAAGCAAACACACACCCTATTCCCCAACAGTATGCAATACCTAGGTCCTCAACTGGACACAAACTCTTGCCTGATTCATATAAATTATTTGAGCAATTAAAATCTGTCACATGTCCAGAATAAAAACCCCAGACTGCTTCAGAAGATGTTGTATACAAGTTAAAGTAATATTACTGTTCAAAATGACCATCATTAAGTTTAACAAGCAAATTCAGTGAATTATATCCTCCCAATACAGGAAAATTACTGTAAAAAGACCAACTGGAAAGTGTCTCTTGATTATCTATCCTGATGCATTTAAAATGCTGTTGAAGTATGGAAATCTTTAAAGGAAAATATGACTTTAATAACAAAACTTAAAATGTGTAGGAAAGGAAACATATCTTCCTTCTCTTAGATCTAACAGAACTAACAAGCCAGGACATAGATGCTCATAGTGACTTGCTGACAAACATTGAACATGCAACTGCAGATTTCAACATAAAATTAGCTTTGTTTAAACTCTGAATTAATATAAATCATAGCTGAATCACCCTGTCTTCTGACACCATTTGTTACTTCATGTACTTTAACCCTGAAAATACCATAACCATTATTATCTTTGCTGCCTTTTCAAATTAAAGTTCCACCATCATATGAACTATTAACGTATCTGGTTGTAGACTATTGTCTTCAGAGACATATTTTAACAGTTGAACACAATAGTCATACATTCATTTAATATATCAGTTGTAAACAGGTCTGTTTAGAACACAGGTTTGTTCATTTTGCTCCTCCTTATCACAATATTATAATTCTAAAGTGTAGATATCAAACTCAAAAGTTAAACAATATAAAGCATATTGAAAATCATTATTTCTTCATTGTCTTGTTTTGTAAAGAAATAGATTCTACAAGTCATCTTTGTCAAACATGTCTAAAACCTTCATAAAAAATGTTGAAAAATATAAACACAACCATTTCTCTAAACCTAAAAAATAATGTGATAGCGAGTGACTTAAAGGGTCTCATATTTAATAGACATTTTGGCCAACAAAATGTTAAAAATTGTAAACGCAACCACATTACTTTGCTTTTTCTCCAAATGAATGTGTACTGTTCAGCAAACGGGCAAAATAGCCTTGACTGACAATGACAAATGTATGGACAGAAAAAACAGAATCAGTCTACATTGCTGGACTGTTGTTCAGATCATGGTAGCCATGAACATCATTCATGTATACCTTCAACCATACAATGCAACAGTTTCAGCACACAAGAGAAAAAACACTTAAAATTATTTCACAAAGATTTTGCCATTTTAATATGAAGTTTGACAGCAAAATCAAGGTGTTGCTATGAGTAGTGTGTTAACATACAGGGTTAGAATCATTTGCCTTAAAACATAATTTCCTTCAAGACATACTGGTATAAAAACAGATAATTTCGTGCATTAACAAAATCTTGTATGACAAATACTGAATCTACTATTGATGAAAAAAATATGTAAAAATCTAGTGAAACACTGATTTAATTATACATTTACCACTTACAAAACATTGCAGTTTAAATTAGAATTTCTCACTGACCAACTTCAAATTACTTGTAAACACACTGACCAATACAACAATATATCGAAGAGAAAGTTTGGTGTGATTTCATACATTATCAGTACATATATATTGCATAAATCTAACATACTGCTTTTCAACTGGCTTCAAAACAGTGCAACCCAGGTCTCTTCTCTGAGTTAATTCATGAACGTAATATTTGATATATTACGTCATAATGATCAAGCACACAACTGGTTAGGTTAGCATGACAGACAGCATTTGCCGAAGATGACATCACCTTTCCCTCAAGACAGGAGACATCACATATCAGCTGATTTAAAAGCAAAGTGGTTCAATGAAAGTTACCCGGTAAATGAATAAATTTAATCTGGTTAAATCAGTTATTATACTGATTTGATATACATTTAGTCACACAACAAAGTAAAGGAAAAAAGATAGGTTATGCCTGGCCATGCAGGACATCCACAATTAATTATTATATATTCTCCAAACTGTTGAAACAGATTGGATAAGAGAGATTGCTATAGGTCAGTCTGACAGAAATGTTCCTTGGGTTAAGGACCTCTGTCTTACGCATTCAGATATAATACAAGATGCTTCTCACTGTAGTTTTAAGTACTGGACAACGTGCTTTCTCAATTAAAATGTACCATAAACATATCACACAAATAAAGTATTCAGGTTTCTTGAAAATGAACTGCTTTAACTGAATTGCTTCATAATAACCACTGTTAAAACCCCTGTCTATCATCAGTCACTGGCAGGTCAAGTGACGTGAGCAGGTACACCAACAAATCACTCCAACAGTTATCACATTTATCAGATTCATCACTTTCTATCACAGATGATCGTTAAAGCATTCCAAAACCCTTTGAGTATGTGATTGCTTTTAGCAGTCGCTCTTCTAACTTTGCTTTATTGTCATAGTCCGGTAACAACAGAACGTTGAAGCAGGTGTGAGCCGTGGGCAATCTGTAAAGTACAGTTACTCAGTTCATCATATTGGTTTCTACTCAACAATTTACTTGGAATGTACAAATTTAAAATATATCCACTATAATGAAACACATTACTGACATGCATGTATAGTATAACAAGAGGGCCATGATGGCCCTGTATCGCTCACCTGTCTACCATTGGCAAAAATAAAAAGGTTATTAATAGCAGAAAGGATCAATTTTTACCTTTGGCTCATGATATCCTCTTAATAAGCCTATGTAAAATCAAAAGACCCCTGCCCCCCTCCTCCCTCCCCCCCCCCCGGCAGGGTTAATTTTGACCCTGAGGTCAGGATTTGAACAATTTTGGTAGAGAGTCAATTATTGCCACATGCTGAATATCTAAGCTCTAGGCCTCATTATTTTGCTGTCTGATCATGATCTGCACTGTTGGCTATTCATTTTTTTGCTGTCTGATCATGATCTGCACTGTAAGCTATTCATTGTATGTTGGCTGGTCATGATCTGCACTGTCAGCTTTTTATTTTTTGCTGTCTGATCATGATCTGCACTGTTTGCTATGCATTATTTAGCTGTCTGATCATGATCTGCACTTTCATAATTTAGCTGTCTGATCATGATCTGCACTTTCATTATTTTGCTGTCTGATCATGATCTGCACTTTCTGACAAATTTCAAGGATATCTGGGCTGAAAATGTAACATCTAGAGTGTTAACAAGGTTTTTCCATATTTGGGCTGTGACCTAGTTTTTGACCCCAGATGACCCATATTCGAACTTGGGCTAGAAATCAACTTAACAACCTTTCTGACAAATTTCCAGGATATTTGGGCTGAAAATGTTACCTCTAGAGTGTTAACAAGGTTTTTCCATATTTGGGCTGTGTGACCTAGTTTTTGACCCCAGGTGACCCATATTAAAACTTGAGCTAGAAATCATAGAAACAACCTTTCTGACAAATTGCCAGGATATTTGGACTGAAACAGTAGCCTCTAGAGCCTTAACAAGATTTTTCTATTTTTGGGCTCTGTGACCTAGTTTTTGACCCCAGATGACCCATATTCGAACTCGTCCGAGTAATTACTGGGACAAACATCCTGACCAAGTTTCGTGACAATTGAGGAAAAAATGTGACCACTAGAGCGTTAACGAACTAAGTGTGGACGGACGACGGACATTCATCGATCCTAATAGCTCACCCTGAGCCAGCTCAGGTGAGCTAAAAATCTGTCAACGTTTAGGCCCTGAGTTGGGAACTTCTTTTCCCATGTAGGGAGTAACAGGTTGGTATCTAATTGATGTTAAATATTGGATCGCCAAACACAGGCCATATTTTGGAATCTACTTCAACTATCAAGGTCACACATTGAGATCCATGTAGTTTGTAGGGAAATAAACTGCAACTGCCTGCAGTAGGAGTATTGAACTTAAAACAAGAGCTGTCACTATAGAGAGACATATGCCCCCAAAAGGCAGCTTTGATTGAAAAATAGCAACACTTTTTTGTATGCATTAAAACAACCATGATCTCCTATGATTTCCCTTTGTCCTCTTATTTAATGTCAAACATAGTAATATCTTCTAAAATATTTGAAACTAGGGTAAGGGCAGTAACTGTAAATATAATAAACCTACAGATATGGCAATTGTATGCACTGCCCTTCCTCTCACTAGTAACTTAGGGTATTATGAGGCTAGAATTATGGTTATGGTTCTTTTATATTAATTACCTTTCGGAGTCTGGGCCATTTCTTGCAATGATAAGTTTGAGTTTTGCGAGACCACCAACTGGTACCCGGTCTGTACCAGTAGTAAACTGGATCAGTTTCCTCTTCTGCTCCTCAGAAAATCCATGAACCACTTCCCAGAAATGTCTACAATTACATAATAACAGTCATTTTTCAACAAATATTCCTTTGAGTTTGTTTTTCTATCATAAAAGTTGCAGGAAACAATTGTTTATTATTACCTTTCATCCACTTTTACTACTAATAACTATTCTTCATCTTTTTAACAATAGCCATGCTGGATATTCAATTTTCAACAATATTTCAATATTAGATAGACAGCTAGATACAATGTATGTGTTCTTGGCAGTCTTAACCAGAACAAGATTTAAGTTTTCTCATCCAATAGGAAAGAGATAAAATACCACTAATTACAGAATATGTGGCTAATTCTTGCACAAGTGGCTGTTTCTTATAATAAAGAAATAGGGAAAAAGTTCTTGATTTTATGATAAAATACATACAGGACTAATATCATTTCTTATTCCCAAACGAAGATAAAGGTTTACTTCAAATGACACAGAAGTTTGTTACCTGATAGTTGTTGACTGTTTATCAAAACCTCCATCATATTCACAAGCTTCTTCTAGTGCATAGAAATCATAGTCCTGTAACAATGTGAATAGAAATTACAGCATCTGGTAGTTTAAGCAGTTACATAGTTAAGTACACATACATGTATATTATATCACTGACTTGTACATAATACTTGTATCATGGCTTTGAGATGAATCTTGATACTAAGGGCGAGCTAATCTATTGATGATACCTTGCTGTGGGGGCGGAGCTTAAAACTGTACTCTAACTGAAATAGAGCATAGTTTCAATAGTGTAGTTTAGGAATATGGCCATGATACAAATCAGATAGAGAACTGTTTGCTCGAAAAATTACGTTATTCTCCTCCTCAAAATAATGCTAATTATTCTCATAAACAGTGCTCTATCTATTATATAATTTACTTGAAAGAAAGTAAAAAAGAACACTTCTGTTTATAATCATTCCACTGCAATAAGACCACAGGCTGTTATCTCATGGATGCATTGCCTAGGCAGGATTTTATAAATAGTTTAACAATTATGGTAATCTTTTTATGACTGTTACAGTAAGATCTCAACAGTTGTGTTTGTGTAAAATCAAACTATTTAATTGTTAATAATTATATACATTTATTCTGAAGACGGCTTTACTGCCGAAACATGTCGATAAATGTTTAAACTATCAGTGCGTTGATTTTCTTTTTCCATTTTATGTAAAATCAAACTATAATTCATGGCCACAGAACAGATACCTCAAATACGTTGTTTTGTTTTTATATGACTGTTCTATTCACTTACAAGTATGCACTATGCAGACATCTAGAACTACTTTGTGTTTGATCATAGTAAAAGATAACAAGAGGGCCAAGATGGCCCTATATCGCTCACCTTGGTACAAGTCCACTTGCCTGGTGGAAGATCACTAGATGATGTTATATACCAAATAGGTTTTCCTATATACGTCTTTGTAAAACAAGTGATCCCCCCCCCAACCCGGCAAGGTCAATTTTGACTCCAGGGGCACAATTTGCACAAACTTTGAAGAGGTCTACTAGGCAATGCTACATGCCAAATATCTAAGCTCTAGGCCTTGTGGTTTCAGAGAAGATTTTTAAAGTTTTTCCTATATAAGCCTATGCAAAACTAAATGACCCCCTGTGCGGGTCAATTTTGATCTGGGGGTCATAATTTGAACAATCTTGGTAGAGGTCCACTAGCCAATGCTACATGCCAAATATCTAAGCTCTAGGCCTTGTGGTTTCAGAGAAAAAGATTTTTAAAGTTTTTCCTATATAAGCCTATGCAAAACTAAGTGACCACCCGCGCGGGGTCAATTTTGACCCGGGGTTCATAATTTGAACAATCTTGGTAGAGGTCCATTAGCCAATGCTACATGCCAAATATCTAAGCTCTAGGCCTTGTGGTTTCAGAGAAAAAGATTTTCCTATATAAGCCTATGCAAAACTAAGTGATCATCCATGCGGGGTCAATTTTGACCCGGGGGTCATAATTTGAACAATCTTGGTAGAGGTCCACTAGACAATGCTACATGCCAAATATCTAAGCTCTAGGCCTTGTGGTTTCAGAGAAGAAGATTTTTAAAGTTTTTCCTATTAATTGCCATAGCAACCAGAGTTCTGCATGGAATGGAATTCTTTGAACAATTTTGGTAAAGCTTAATGCAAGGAACATTCCTTTATAGTTTTATCAATATTGGCCTTGTGGTTTCAGAGGAGATGTCATTTGAATCGAAATGTTGACGGATGACAGACAATCATCAATTAGAAAAGCTCACCGTGGCATAGCCAGGTGAGCTAAAAACACAGTTCATGAATTAATTAAATCATTATTTGCCAACCAGTTTCACTTTTTCTGCTCATCAGGGCAAATATGGCGTCAAAATATAGAATCTAGACCAAATTCTGGTATACTCTTGTTCATGCAGGTAAGTAAATGTATACAGCCTAATAGGTAGACAATACAGAAATGTCAATTACACAAGCTAGTGCACACAATTAACTTCTGAAGTCCACATTAAGCAGAACAAGCGACATAAAGTTGCAGACCAACACACAGGTACAAGATATAAAATCAAAACAATTTTCAAAAACAAGTTATATCTGTTACCTCACTACCGCAAATGAGAAGCTCAATTTCATTAGGCCTGAAGAGTATTTTGAGAGGACTCTCACTGGTAACCATCTGGAAACCTCTGCGGAATGCTCGGAATTGCTTCTCTATTGATTTGTTCAAAATAAAGTCTGCGTATAGGTTCACAAACTCCTGCAATATATAACACAGCATGCACTTCATATTGCACTGATCTAGGCACTAAAAACAGCGTTTTAAATCTTAACAATGAAACAATAATACAAATGCAAGTTTTACACAAGTTTTCTACAGTTCAGCTCCTTAGCTCTTATATGACCTTTCTACATTCCACATATATCACACTTGTACAGAGTTACCATGACTTACCATAAAGTTACGTTTTGTTAGATTAAATGCCTTTTCCTTAAAATTTCTTCAAGTGGTCAAGTGTTGTCCAGTTACCTACCTTCTTGTTGAGCTGAGTGACAGCAATGTTGTCGCCATTTGGTTTGAGTTCATGTGTTATGGTGTTACCAAATACATCTTTATAACTGATCTGGAATGTCTGCATGAACACATCGTCAAAATCTTCCTGCTGGTAATCCATCATCTCCTGTAAATTCTTGGCAAGACACTGTAAAATACAGGGAATTTATTTCATGGTACTGTCTGGCACTTTCTATTAATTTAGTATTTCACCTACTCATTGGCAGTCAGTTATCAGTAATCCTGCATCTTTTACCAGTGTGGTTTGCTCTCTAGGGGTAAATGTCAAGTTCTGACAAAACAATACAGAGAAACTGAGAAATGCAGACTCAGCTTATTTCTAATGCATCAGAAGTCTTTCTTTCTTTTGTTAGTAAACTTAGCTTTGTCCAAACCAAAAACCTCAAATTCATGTTTACATACATCTATCTGCTAACAGAACATCAAGTAAGACATTGATCAATAAGAATAATATCTTAGTTCTCTTTAAATACTTTGTCCAAGTTTTAAGGTAAACCAATATACTGTTAAAAACTTTATATTCACAAGTTGTTTATTTCGTGATTTTCAACTTTTCTGTTTATTTGTGAGTTTTTTTCATTCAAGAGCGTGCACTATTGTATATTTAATCATTCAGGGGTGTGGCGTCCAACTTTAGACACGGGTTTTTTTGTTGGCAGACAAGTTGATTTTTCTGCCCAAGTTGTCCACGGTCAAGTAGAAATTTGAGAAAATGTAGAAAAATGAAAATGAATAATGTATGACAGTCCAAAATAATCCTGCCGAGACCCTCCCAATTAATTTTCAGTATTGGGAAAACCAATATCTTTATCTAAATTTAGCACAGATTCCAGCGATCTGATTGGCTCTCGATACTACCAAAAATTCTCAAGTGACTTTTGCATGTGAATCGAAATCGAAAATCAGGAATTTGTTATTTGTTCTCGAAATGAAAATGCAAAACGCAACACAATTGCAAGTAAGACACAAAACATACTAGGAAATTTCAAGACACTTGGATTTCGAAATTAGCTGGCTTTACATTGACACTGTTATGGACACTATTTTGGATTGGGGTTCTGCCATATTTGATGTATATTCTCCCAACCTTGTAGAAATGACTTAGGGCTTGTACAGGCAACAAATTATTGAGAGCTTTACTAGGAAAGATACACTAGCAGATTATCAATGTGTCCTATGTCTACTTCATATGTCTAAACCTGGTCCTTGATTGTTTTACTTTGGTTTTAATGTTGAAATCTGGACAAGTGAATTTTGAACTCTGACTAGTGAATTTTTACTTCTCACTCCTCTGTGGACAAGTGAAAAAATATACGATTTCCACACCTCTGTCATTATTTGTTTGCTATTTTAGTGTTTTCGGTAAATATGCCAAGTGCTTCATTTACGAAAATAAAAACCTCGCGAAAATCACTTTTACAGTCACTAATTAGTGTAAGAAGTCATACATATAAACTGTCAAACGCTATAAGAACAAAACTCACAGGGTCTACATCTACAAGATCCTGGAATGTCCCTTTCTTGCCGACCAGTTTTCTATAGACGACAGATGGGAAGTGGACGTCCACTATGGTGCTGTTGTAGATAGCGAGCCCTAGGACTATTCCAATCAGTGTAAACTGAGCATCATTCTCAAATGACATAGAGTTGAACCAGAACTGATGAGTCGCACTGTTGTATGTGAACATTCCTGTCAACAGAAATAGCATGTGAACAACACACTCATGTTGATGTCGACGCAGCCCAGTCGGCATGTTTTTATAATAGGATTCGAGCTCGATGCCAGATAGAATAAGAGCTGTCCATAAGACAGCAAGCTCGACTATTGTGGGTGTTTGCTAATAAAACAAAACTTTTATCAGTATAATAGCAAAACAAAATTCTGCTAACTATTAAGTATAAACTAGGAAAGTTGAATCATAAAAAAAGTCAAAATCTATCACTATATATTTAATTTTTGGTAAATTAATTGTTTGATACAAAATGTACCCCTGAACACTATTGCTAAGTTTGATATAACTACCATAAGTGGTTACTGAGATATGTGCATGATAGTACCTTGCATGCAAAACTTTAACCAAATTTTCAAAGTCAAACAAGGGCCATAATTTGCACTAAATTTAAACAAGAGTTATCTGTCTTGACTGTGTGACACCCCTTATGACATTAACAAAGTTTCAAGTCAATATCATAAGCAGTTACTAAAATATGTGCATGATAGTACCTAGCAGGCAAAACTTTAACCAAATTTTCAAAGTCAAACAAGGGCCATAATTTGTACTAAATTTATACAAGAGTTATCTGACTTGATTGTATGACACCCCTAAAGACATGAACAAAGTTTCAAGTCAATATCATAAGTGGTTACTGAGATATGTGCATGATAGTACCTAGCAGGCAAAACTTTTAACCAAATTTTCAAAGTCAAACAAGGGCCATAATTTGTACTAAATTTAAACACAAGTTATCTGTCTTGACTGTGTGACACCCCTTAAGACATTAACAAAGTTTCAAGTCAATATCATAAGCAGTTACTAAAATATGTGCATGATAGTACCTAGCAGGCAAAACTTTAACCAAATTTTCAAAGTCAAACAAGGGCCATAATTTGTACTAAATTTATACAAGAGTTATCTGACTTGATTGTATGACACCCCTAAAGACATGAACAAAGTTTCAAGTCAATATCATAAGTGGTTACTGAGATATGTGCATGATAGTACCTAGCAGGCAAAACTTTAACCAAATTTTCAAAGTCAAACAAGGGCCATAATTTGCACTAAATTTAAACAAGAGTTATCTGTCTTGACTGTGTGACACCCCTTAAACAAAGTTTCAAGTCAATATCATAAGCAGTTACTAAAATATGTGCATGATAGTACCTAGCAGGCAAACTTTAACCAAATTTTCAAAGTCAAACAAGGGCCATAATTTGTACTAAATTTAATTTATACAAGAGTTATCTGAATTGATTGTATGACATCCCTAAAGACATGAACAAAGTTTCAAGTCAATTTCATAAGTGGTTACTGAGATATGTGCATGACAGTACCTAGCAGGCAAAACTTTAACCAAATTTTCAAAGTCAAACAAGGGCCATAATTTGTACTAAATTTAAACAAGAGTTATCTGACTTGATTGTATGACACACCTAAAGACATGAACAAAGTTTCAAGTCAATATCATAAGTGGTTACTGAGATATGTGCATGATAGTACCTAGCAGGCAAAACTTTTAACCAAATTTTCAAAGTCAAACAAGGGCCATAATTTGTACTAAATTTAAACAAGAGTTATCTGACTTGACTGTGTGACACCCCTAAAGACATTTACAAAGTTTCAAGTCAATATCACAAGTGGTTACTGAAATATGTGCATGATAGTACCTAGCAGGCAAAACTTTAACCAAATTTTCAAAGTCAAACAAGGGCCATAATTTGTACTAAATTTATACAAGAGTTATCTGACTTGATTGTATGACACCCCTAAAGACATGAACAAAGTTTCAAGTCAATATCATAAGTGGTTACTGAGATATGTGCATGATAGTACTTAGCAGGCAAAACTTTAACCAAAGAAGCAACGCCGACGCTGACGCACAAGTGACTGTAATAGCTCTCCATATTCTCCGAATAGTCGAGCTAAAAACTGAAAATATATATTATCACAAAGTGATGTGTAACTAAAGATACAATGACCAAGTATCAAGTGCAACGATGCATTACATATGGTACCCGAGCATTGGAGATTTAGTTACGGGTGACTGGTTAGTAATTGTTATTGATGGATAGATGTTAAGCGGTGATGTGTTTTGGGAAAAAATACTGGACTGATATATGGGGAAAGTATAGTACTTAATCGATTAATAAAATTCACTTATTGGTTTATCAATTAAAGCATAACTTCACTGCTGTAAGCTGAAAAGAAGATATTAATTAAATGGGTGTACTAGTAAAAATGGCGTCCTGTAACATTGACTAGAACAGAATCTGAACAAAGTTCCTGACTATGGTCTATTTACAGAAGCATTACTTGTCATTTTAAGATCATATTTTAAAGCATTCTTCATGTATACTACAAATCCCCCTGAACATAACATTTATTTACATGTACAAATTTTCTAAATTGTTTGTTTTAGCTTTAATTGCCTTATGATTACTGGTACTGTACACTTATATAGAAGACTTAACTCTGATTTTGTTTCAAATGACACTATGGTAGATTTTTTTCGTAAACTTACAGGAAACATCTACAAGTACGAAATTTCAGTTCAGGTCCTTAAATAATTATACGAAATGTATAAATTTTCCTAACTATTTTTCATGAATTTACAAATCAAGCAAGGGTAATAATCTATTAGGTGCTGAAGGAATTGTTAATTAACAGGTCTACACAGCTGAATTATTTTTTGACCTGTGTAGAACATATACTTATCTGCTGTCTTGTAATAGAGTACATACCAAAGTCTACGTTGAAGATTTCCTCTACAATGAGCTGAAAGAATTCCTTTGAGACTCCGCCCTCATCCAGACCTTGTTCTCCGTCAAACTCTACAAACAACTGTTTACGTAGGTCAGATGGATTCTCCATTGCTACCATCTCAAGCTACAATGTAACAAAAGTCCCTATGTACATGTGTAATGTATCTACATGCATAGAAATCTGTCCAACCAATCACCAAAATGTAACAAAAGTCCCTATGTACATGTGTAATGTATCTAAATGCATAGAAATCTGTCCGACCAATCACCAAAATGTAACAAAAGTCCCTATGTACATGTGTAATGTATCTACATGCATAGAAATCTGTCCAACCAATCACCAAAATGTAACAAAAGTCCCTATGTACATGTGTAATGTATCTAAATGCATAGAAATCTGTCCGACCAATCCCCAAAATGTAACAAAAGTCCCTATGTACATGTGTAATGTATCTAAATGCATAGAAATCTGTCCGACCAATCACCAAAATGTAACAAAAGTCCCTATGTACATGTGTAATGTATCTAAATGCATAGAAATCTGTCCGACCAATCACCAAAATGTAACAAAAGTCCCTATGTACAAGTGTAATGTATCTACATGCATAGAAATCTGTCCGACCAATCACCAAAATGTAACAAAAGTCCCTATGTACATGTGTAATGTATCTAAATGCATAGAAATCTGTCCGACCAATCACCAAAATGTAACAAAAATCCCCATGTACATGTGTAATGTATCTATAGAAATATGTCCAACCAGTCACCAGATTATCAAAAGTAAAGATCCCGCAATATTTCATCTACTGAATAAATATGCTGCAATTGTGTGAAGTCTTTACTAGTAACTATTTATTTCGCTACAATTTGTCACACAACTGCTTTTCAGATAATGCTGTCTGGTGATAATATGCAATGTTAAATAAGGCTTCTTTATCTCTAAATACATGTATGTTTTTGAGATACAAAAATTCTGAAGTCATAAATACATTGCAAGTAAGTTAGAGGTAAAATACTTACTGCGACTAAAGCATCGTCTATCAATCTTTCTCGGGACACTCTGATTCTAAGGAATGGCATAGGAGGCATACCATGTACCAGAGTCTGAAATATTGATGAGCGTCTTTCCTTGAACATTTGGATACGATTGTCCATGTACAAACTCGCCTGCTTAGAGGACGTGTTCAATACAAAACTGTAGTTAAAAAAGGAAAACTTATTTGGTGTTTCTTCACTTTCTAGCTTGAACTTATAGTCTGTTTCTATACTAATGTTTTCATTTAGAGTATCATTTACAAACTCTTCATACAGCACTAACGGCTTCCGACAGTCAGCATGTGATATACCTAACTCTTTTGCAAGTGGGTCATCTTTCATTTGTCTTGGTTCTTTAAAGTCATGACCCATGGCACTAGCACCAAGAAAATCATGTTGCAGTTGACTTTCTGATTCTAGAATTCTCTTCTCTTCCTCTAGAATTGCCCTGGAGTCTTTCTCTCCACCATACATACTAGCATAGTATAGGAGTTTCATCACTTTGATAGGACCTGTGATGGCGTCCTCGTTATTCAGGGACCAGCCCTGGTTCCACCGGGACTCACCATCTATCAATTTCACTGTGATCATCTGCTGCAGTGACAGCACCATTTCCTTCAGCTTCTCTGCCCCAAATGAAGCCCAGTACTGCACTAATTTCACTTGTCCTTTTAGTGGTAACTGACCCATAGCTTTGCAAAAATCTGCATAGGCAACCTCAATAAACTCTGGACTATGTAACAGTGGTATTTCTAACACTGTAACAAATATGTTCAAAAAGTTTGCTTCATTTTCTATTTGCCTAGTATACCTGAAGTCCATATCAAGGGTTTTGGAAAGTAACCTAAGGGCATTGATCAGGGCATTTTGGAATGGAAGGTCGGGTATGTCCATTAGTAAACCATAGCAACGCCGCAAAGAATTCAAATCTACATTCACATCACTTTTCAAATCCAGAATCTGCTGCTTCAGATGACTTCTGTCCTTATCATGGATTCTCTCCCCTGATTCTGAGTCTTCGTCACCAATGTTCTTATCAGAATCGTAATCAGTAGTAAGAAGTTTCTCCTTCAGGAAACTGTTGTCAGTGGGAAGCTGAAAACTCTTTATCAACGATTCTGGACTGCTGAATACAATCCCAACAGTTTTAATTAGTGGTGCCCAGTCATTTGTTTCACGGCAAGTTTTCAGCGTCTCTACAAGCTTTTCCTCATTCAAGAAGGGTATATCTTTGGGTTCTGAAACACATATAGACCATTCTGTTATTTTAACATCTGAAAGTGATTGCAAGTATAAGAGGATCAAACCAGTATACCTACAGTATTTCTTACCATATAAGATGCTTAACATACTGGGAGATGTTTGATCATGAAAGACAGAGTAAACTTCAAGTTTAACATTAAAGCATAATTAGCTATTTTAAATGCTTTTTCTCTTTGCAGCACAATGTGTATTTTAGTTCTTAGCTTTAAAGACAAATTCCAACAGTTTGTTTTTGAATTAAGGTTATGGCAGTTTTGAAATTAATGTTTTTATTTAAAGTGAATCTGAGTCTTACATCTTTTACTACTCATAAATATATCATGACATTATAACTGACCTGGCCTTGCCAATCACCAATTTTGCCAAATGATTAAAAATCTACATCTGATGAAAAATATTTAAAATTGATGATAGAAATTCAAACAATCTCAGCTCAAATTAAAATCTTTGCCAAAAAATGATTGTCTTTGAAATAAAAAGTCAGTTTTTAGAAATCCAGGGAAAGCCCTGTTTTAACTAGCTATTCCACAGTTTCTGCCTTGTTTCTTACTTTTTCTACCAACAGCTGTAAAATGATTATGAAATAGATTTAAGGAAACTTTCATACGTGTTGGTGTGCTAGGTGTAGATTTAGAAAATACTCCGGCTGATTTTGACGAGGATGGACCTGGCAAAAATCCTGTAGTAAGAAAACTAGTTGTAGAAGGACCTGGTAGGGCCTCGATCCCAGTATCCGGTGATGTGAACAATGTTGCCCCAGTAGCTGCTGAAGGACTATTCTCCCCACTCACAGGTAGCCTAGCAACCTTGTTTCTCTGGTTTTCACATAACTGAGCCTTTTCCTTGAAAAGTTCTATGGACATAAGAGCTAGAGCATTTCTGTCTCTGTCTCTCAGTTTGAAGTTCAAAGATGAAGCACATGTCTCATTTGTACAAGTTGAGTTGCCACATCCATCTGTCAGCTGGAAATAGTACGCCTCAATCAGCTGTTTTGCTGCTGCCCGCTTCCTGGAAAAAAGATATTCAACTAACTTAAAACATTATCTGCAATGAACCAAATATTCACATTAAACAAGGAAGTCCATATCATATTACTTAACATGCTTAACACTGATAATCTAGATCTTTCAGGAAAAAAATAAAGTACAGCATACATTATAGTTTGTCAAAACATTAACTCAAACAACATGCCAAATAAAAAAATATTTGTGTTTCTGGTCTCCTTGCCAAAAAATTCACTTTTGGTAGATTTTTTGGGGTTTTCTATTTTGCTCTGAAACACTTTGAAAATTGGTCTGTTTCATCATTTCTCATAACAAAGTTTGAGGTTGGCAGTAAAAAGTTAAAGTTGGTTGGGAGAACGGAAACACACATTATCTTTTTTTTTGCCTCAAAAGTCAATTGACTTTTGCTTAGTTTCACTGCAGTTACTTAATTTTCATCTCTTTCAGACCTGCACAAAATCTGTCTTTCAGACTTGCATCAAAATCTTTCTTTCAGACCTGCATCAAAATCTTTCTTTCAGACCTGCACAAAATCTGTCTTTCAGACCTGCATCAAAATCTGTCTTTCAGACCTGCACAAAATCTTTCTTTCAGACCTGCATCAAAATCTATCTTTCAGACCTGCATCAAAATCTTTCTTTCAGACCTGCACAAAATCTTTCTTTCAGACCTGCACCAAATCTATCTTTCAGACCTGCATCAAAATCTTTTTTTCAGACCTGCATCAAAATCTTTCTTTCAGACCTGCACAAATTCTTTCTTTCAGACCTGCATCAAAATCTTTCTTTCAGACCTGCACAAAATCTGTCTTTCGGACCTCAAAATCTTTCTTTCAGACCTGCATCAAAATCTATCTTTCAGACCTGCATCAAAATCTTTCTTTCAGACCTGCATCAAAATCTTTCTTTCAGACCTGCATCAAAATCTTTCTTTCAGACCTGCATCAAAAACTTTAACAGCAGAAGATCTTTTAATTTCTATCAGGTTATCATAGTTATGATCCTTGAAAGACTTTCTGAATTACTCACATTCCGTCTGGGAACTTTGACTCCGGAGATGCTCCTCTAGAATCCTGGGCACTGAAATTATTGAAAACATTTAATTAAGTTCTTATGGCCTACTTATCAAGTATTTGAAACTTACCATTGGCAAGACGAAAGATATTGTAAAACACAATCAAGTTCCCCTTCTAACATCCCAGCCCCAAAAATCACTCATAACCAAGTTCAGTACTTAAATTATCAAAATAACCAGCCTCAACCCTACAGACCTTGTCTTTTGAAAAATCTTGAAAAAGGGTCATCAAGTAAGCAGGTTTTTGAACTCATTTCAAAGTTTAGTCTAGAGTTTCTGGGGAGAGGTGTTTTTTGCTATATACATTGTTAAGTGCTAGTTAAACAAATGGTAGACAGACAAAGGAAAACGGATCTTTAAAGCTAAATAAAATTGTGCTATGGTAATGCTGAAAAATGATCAGAGTAACAAGCAACCCTTATAACAGCTATTGATTTTAGTCGGGAATTTTGATAATTGCCTATATCCTACCATCTGGATTGCAACCGTCATAAAATCAATTTTGAATGTCCAAATAGAAAACTCTTACATTCAAAATCCAAACATCCATTTTAAAGGCAATAAAATATACTTTAATCAAAATATTAAAACTTCCTGATAGGCATTTACTGACTTGAACTGTGCACACTTGGTGAGTGAACCAAAATAGCGGCCACCATTACACCTACTTGATAAACTGATGCACTTGCAATTGTCTTTTTCCGATGATTGTGAAAAAATTAATTGAAAATGTTTCCATTATCGAAAATAAATCAGGGATGCTCAGTAACACAAATGCTTGATGTTGAAATTTTTAATACTGGCTACCCTGTGATGAACGCTATCTGGTACGCATAAAACAAAATCTTGCAGTTAAACAATTATGATATTGATTTTCAATCAATCAGGCCAAAGCATTTTTTTTGCTGCTCTTTGAAAACGAAAGTAAAATCATTAAAACTTAAAGTTACGATTGACAGACTGGGCGATTTTCTGATGAAATGCACTCGCCCACTGCTGATTACAATGTACACTTGTCAGTGGCAACTGTTAAATTATATCCCTGTAAAGTAGTTAATATGTATAATTTATGTATCAAGTATTCATTGTCTCGATGAGGTGAACATTTGACCCAGGTTTCATCAAAATCCTTTAAGGGGTTAAGGAGATACGGAATGAACAGGAAAGTTAGATTAAAATGTTTGACCTTACCATAAGTACTGACTTTGACCTTGACTCATCATGATGGGCTCATTGTTTCAGAACAATGGGTATTTCAAGGAAAAATCATATTGTGATATATTGCAATATTTTGCAGAGATAATGCAATATATTGTAATTATGCAATACTGAATAAAACAACATTGCAAAACAGTGTATGAGGTCAACTTTATTGCATGACACTGACAGAATGCTTGAGTGAATGCATGTGTGACCCCAAATTAGAGGTGTCGCTACTGTATTTCACTCATATCTTGCACAGTTTGCAAATTGCATAGCCTAATTAATTTGGCGTTTAGAAAGGTGGACAACTGTAAAATGTAAACCTGTAAAATCGATTTGCCTTCCAAGTGGAAAGATAGAGACTACAAACTGCAGTGTTAAAAACTGTCCGTTCTGTTTTTCAGGCCAATCTAGCGACACACTGGTGGTTTTGCCTTTTAGTTCTCAAAGTCGCTTGACATTGTTTACTCTGGATATTGACCGAAAGTAGAATATGTCAAAAATAATAACAGTTAAATGAACAGGTTTATGAGATATTAAATTTCAATTAATTATATATTTTTATATACATAAATTGTTTAAGTATTTTGTATATATATTAAATTTAAAAAATATTTGGCGACCGACGTACGATTGTATAGCGTATTATATTGCACCACCAAAAATAAAACTTACTCTCTTTTCCAAACTAGTATTTTCATAATCCAAAATTATCAGACTATTGTCTACAGCTACTTGTACATTAACTCAGTAACTGTCAAAATATCTCGGCCTTTTTAATGACACATGCTCACTAAGATCAAACAAACCTCAATGTGTTGGTGTACGTTCTTTGATGATGAAAAGAAATTGCAGAAAAATATTTTATTTGGCAAATGTTGTATATTAATAGAAATAGATGAAAATTTTTACTGGGAAAAACTCGGCTTTGACAGTTACTTAAAACAAGAGGGCCATGATGGCCCTGTATCGCTCACCTGTCTACCATTGGCAAAAATAAAAAGGTTATTAATAGCAGAAAGGATCAATTTTTACCTTTGGCTCATGATATCCTCTTAATAAGCCTATGTAAAATCAAAAGACCCCCCCCCCCGGCAGGGTTAATTTTGACCCTGAGGTCAGGATTTGAACAATTTTGGTAGAGAGTCAATTATTGCCACATGCTGAATATCTAAGCTCTAGGCCTCATTATTTTGCTGTCTGATCATGATCTGCACTGTTGGCTATTCATTTTTTTGCTGTCTGATCATGATCTGCACTGTAAGCTATTCATTGTATGTTGGCTGGTCATGATCTGCACTGTCAGCTTTTTATTTTTTGCTGTCTGATCATGATCTGCACTGTTTGCTATGCATTATTTAGCTGTCTGATCATGATCTGCACTTTCATAATTTAGCTGTCTGATCATGATCTGCACTTTCTGACAAATTTCAAGGATATCTGGGCTGAAAATGTAACATCTAGAGTGTTAACAAGGTTTTTCCATATTTGGGCTGTGACCTAGTTTTTGACCCCAGATGACCCATATTCGAACTTGGGCTAGAAATCAACTTAACAACCTTTCTGACAAATTTCCAGGATATTTGGGCTGAAAATGTTACCTCTAGAGTGTTAACAAGGTTTTTCCACATTTGGGCTGTGTGACCTAGTTTTTGACCCCAGGTGACCCATATTAAAACTTGAGCTAGAAATCATAGAAACAACCTTTCTGACAAATTGCCAGGATATTTGGACTGAAACAGTAGCCTCTAGAGCCTTAACAAGATTTTTCTATTTTTGGGCTCTGTGACCTAGTTTTTGACCCCAGATGACCCATATTCGAACTCGTCAGAGTAATTACTGGGACAAACATCCTGACCAAGTTTTGTGACAACTGAGGAAAAAATGTGACCACTAGAGTGTTAACGAACTAAATGTGGACATTCATCGATCCTAATAGCTCACCCTGAGCCAGCTCAGGTGAGCTAAAAAGCTCAATAAATGACAGATACGCTGAAGTCGCGGTTTTGATATTAAGATTTAACGTTTTTTTTTTTAAATAAAGAACAGTTGGACTTTTTTATGTTAATTGACAAATACATTTTGCATTCACGAATTAACAAATGATACTCAGTCAGTGATCAATGTCACATCGTTTGGATTTTCAAACAATATCAAAATCGACTGAGTTAGATTTGTGATCCTTTATGACAGGTCGTATTTTTCACACCTACCGCGAGTGACAAATGCCAAGTTGATAATACCCGGTGTGATAGTATAGTGGCGAATCACTATGAAAATACCTCAGCGCCGATGTCTGTTTTACTCTTGTGATTCAAAGAATCTAAATGTAACAGGTCGCTTTTACACGTGTATTTAAAATTTTAATAAATAAATAATTTCACTCAAAGTCACTCCAAAATACGCAAAGTCCCGCAATCGATATTTCTACTCCAAATGGCCACAAAGTATATGTAACCTAGTATCTTTTTAATTGTAGACCAGTCAGCTGTACCGGAAACAGATCGAGGAATTTGTAATCAAATTTGATTGCAAGCATCCATACAATTTACAGCTTGTTTGTTGTGAAATTTCAATGTTTTACATAAGTTTTATTTACTGTGCCAAAATACCGGTAGAAAATCATATTGTGATATACTTTTGTAGGAAAATATACAGCGATAACCAGTATACTGCGGTATATCGCCCATCCCTATTGGTTCTGCACATCAGTTTCATGCGGTGAACATCTTACAAGAATTTCATCAAAATCCTTCAAGGGTTTAAGTGATATGGAGCAGACAGCAAATGTTACCGATGGGCAGAGACTATTCTTATATCCTCCTTCTGTTATGCCGTGGGAGATAAAAATACCATAAAATGATAATGTAAATTTAAGTAAAACGCGACCTAATTAGTTAACTGGTCAGTATGAGGTCACCACAAAGCTGAGAATATATTACAGGGCTAGACTTGAACTAGCCGGCTGCTTGAATGACTTTGGACAACTTCTACCTAGTCAATTTGTAACTGTGTATCAGGTGACATATTTGAGCTGGGGATGAGCAAGTGTCTAGTTTCTGTTCACCAGCCACTGTCAAGTTAAGGAAACATAACACAAAATTTGGGGAAATTGTAAATACACATTTTACGATTAAAATGTGGAACAAAAATTCTGAACTTCATTCAATAGATGTGTTTTCAGCACTTTATGTGTTATTTTTAATTTGTACGACTGGCGTGTATAATTTGATACGCTGCGCAAATGTGTCAGTTTCTGTTCGAATTTTCATACCCCACCCACTCTGATGTTTTCGGAAATTTTGGATTATTTCACAACCTGGCGCCGTCTTTTCCGCTTTCGCTCAAGCTGGAAGCGTCGTTATTCATACGAAAATTTGGAAGATGTATTAGTCATTCAATGTCTTGACACCACCACTTGAAAAAGTGTAAACTTTGTTCTGGAAAATCCAAAACTGTCAGTCCAGCGACATCTTGCGGAAGTCTTTTTTTCAAGCCCACAATTCCCAATAAAAATGTCAGCTTCCAGGGAACGGTAACGTAAAATTTGTCAAAACCGCAAATTAAGGCGTTTTTATTGCAATTTTTTTTCGAAATCAATATGGTGTCTTTAGATATTCTATAGTATGACGATAGAATACCATATTTTCGTATGCATTTTTGCCTATGACATGTTCATTCATTCCGTCGAATTTATTGATTAAGTATTCGGACGTTTATCGTGTCCGAAAGGTGTCGTGTGTCACTCCCCAGAAATAATATAGAGGTGTGTGGTTTAACCGGTATACCGTGGTCTGAAACTTCCAGGGTACAGACACAGGATATTGATTATTTTAGCTCCAATAAGAGAAGCGGGCGCTATATACAAGTAGCCTCAACATTTCGACTGCAGGTCCGACCCATTTTACAAACGGCAGTGGCTAGAGTTACGGTACCGTAACTTTTCATATGAAATATACATTCAAGGGCGCTTATATTTCATATGAAAAGGGCGCTCAATAAATCTGTGCATGATAATGTGTTGTAAACTTAAATATTTTACCACTATTCGTGAACAATCTGATCTGTTGTATGTACGAAAATTTCACAGGCGCCATTTTGGTTATACTTAATATATTGCTAATATCGAAACAATCATTGTCATGCTGTATACTCTTGCACATATTTATGTGTTCTCTGTTTACAAACAACGTTAATAAAACAATAGTATTTAGATAAAAAAAGAAGAATAATACAATTCTAAGAGCACAATAAACGTAAACAAAAAAAGCTGTACTTTCGATCACAATTAAAAAAAAAAAAAAAAAAATTTTGGTCAGGATCGGAGTGCCTTCTCGTGGTGTAGCTTCAATGTAGTCAGACAATTATATACAAAAACAACATATGTCAACAACATATTTTACTTAACTTCTATCATGCTTTGCACGAAATGTGATATGATTGTCCAACAACTATGGAACGCTCAAGTAAAGACGAAGATAACGACGATATTTCCACCAATGTATTATGTATTACAAAAATGGCGGCTATGAAGTCGCTCCATTTATTAAGAAGCGTTGCTCTTAATGTTAAAGTTTCGGGGAATTTCGAATAAATATCAAGTGGTAGAGTCTTTTTCGATAAAGTTCCAAGTAAGACACTCAGGCAGATATAACAATCTTTTATTTCAGTTAAGTAACGGTTCAATTATTCACTTAGAATATCACATAGGTTTACACTAAGTCCAGATATGTTTAAGAGTCACAAAGAATTAGAAATGTCTAGTTAAATTTCACTAAGAACACAGAGTTTAAAACACAGAGTAAGTAAAGTAATTTAAGTATTTTTGGAATGTCTGAATTCATAAAATGCTGGGGTTTATATACCAATATTTCTGTGAGATTACATCTATCACATAGGAAGTTATTAACACATTTAACAATACAAGTTTCACAATAAATCAAACAAAATAAAAGATTTAACTTCAAAGTGATAGCATATTCAACCTTGATAAGCCTTGAGCTAGTAAAGTCATTGTTAGAGACTAGTGGTCAATAGTGATGTAAAATGAAAAGGTTTTGATAATAAACAGGAACAATCAAACTATTTCCTTGAGCAGAATAATAAAAAGTGGCACATGTAGCTCTGAGCTACTTAACAATTCTCAACAAAGAGTTTTGACATTTAGTAAAAAGCATATATGTTTGAAAAGATTAATGTTCTTTAAATATAGAATTGAATTGCATGATGCAGACTTTAAAATATAATATAAAAGTTCTACAATAAGTTCTCACCATTTTTATAACAAATTTAGCTTATTTATTTAACATAAATCAATCTTGTTATTTTAAACAGTTTGCTGCAAAATTTACAGCATAATAGTTCCTCCCTTGTCTGTTTGCTTTGGACCCCAAAGCAAAAAAAGAATATTCAAACTATTATATATGAGGACAAAATAGTAAATTTTTGTTCAAATTGAGAGTAACCATTTGTTATAAAAAAAAATTCTGTTCTTTTTACAAGGTGTTTTTCCTTTGTTGTGTTTTAATCACAGTTCAGTTTATAGTGATTAGTTTGAAATAAATAAAGTCCTCCTCGTTGTCCTAAACCGTTTGCTAATTTACATAAATGGTCCAAATGTTGTTTCAATTGAAGTCCAACATGGATTTCTGTTACGTCCTCTGGATTTTTGCACAGGAACGTGAAGTGGTTTTCTTTGAAGCACCTACCACATGTGTTTCCAAAAGCTGCACAGTCCTTCAGAGTATGGAATGTCTTTTAAACCACACCTGTTACATTTGAACTTCCTGCCAGTGCTTGGCTTGGTTTGCTGAGTGGCACTGCAAACTTGCTGCAGTAACTCTTGGGTTTCTTCTTGGATGGTGCTGTTCTCCATTTTTGAATCAAACCAAAACTTATCAAATTCCAGCACAAATTTAAATAAATCTTGGAAACTTTTATTTAGAGACTCATTTGCTTGCGTGGCGTCATTTAAAGAAGAAATGTTTACACAGATTTCATTCTCTTTGGAAGAAATATCTTTCCTTAGCTCACTTTCAGTTTCTTGAAGTGATGCTATAAACATATGTTGCTCATGGCACTTCCGCTTGAAATGGTTCAGCTCATTTTGCAAAGTTGGTGCTGGAACTGAATCAAGTAGTTCTTGTTTGGTGATGGCAGAAAAGGGCATTGCTGCACATACCATTGCTGTGTCACACTCTGGTTCCTGGCTGACTGGCTCTGTTGGTTTGTCCTGTTGGGGTTCAACTGTAGAATTTAGCCGTACTCTGTACTTTTGACAAAGTGATGACTTGCTGATATGTCCATAGTTGCGACAAGAGTAGCAAACACGAGATATTGCCTTGCACAAATGAAGTCCAGAGTGAATTTCACAACAACGTATGCACTGCTGTGATGCATGCTGTATCCAGAATTGGCGTTTGAAGAATGGTGTCATCCTGGTGAAAGGTCTTACTTGGAAATAGTCCATTTTGCTTGGCAGTGTTGATTTGAGGTACCGAGATCTTAGCCGCTGTTCTCCACCAAATTATTAAGAAGCGTTGTTCTTAATGTTAAAGTTTCGGGGAATTTCAAATAAATATCAAGTGGTAGAGTCTTTTTCGATAAAGTTCCAAGTAAGACACTCAGGCAGATATAACAATCTTTTATTTCAGTTAAGTAACGGTTCAATTATTCACTTAGAATATCACATAGGTTTACACTAAGTCCAGATATGTTTAAGAGTCACAAAGAATTAGAAATGTCTAGTTAAATTTCACTAAGAACACAGAGTTTAAAACACAGAGTAAGTAAAGTAATTTAAGTATTTTGGAATGTCTGAATTCATAAAATGCTGGGGTTTATATACCAATATTTCTGTGAGATTACATCTATCACATAGGAAGTTATTAACACATTTAACAATACAAGTTTAACAATAAATCAAACAAAATAAAAGATTTAACTTCAAAGTGATAGCATATTCAACCTTGATAAGCCTTGAGCTAGTAAAGTCATTGTTAGAGACTAGTGGTCAATCAGTGATGTAAAATGAAAAGGTTTTGATAATAAACAGGAACAATCAAACTATTTCCTTGAGCAGAATAATAAAAAGTGGCACATGTAGCTCTGAGCTACTTAACAATTCTCAACAAAGAGTTTTGACATTTAGTAAAAAGCATATATGTTTGAAAAGATTAATGTTCTTTAAATATAGAATTGAATTGCATGATGCAGACTTTAAAATATAATATAAAAGTTCTACAATAAGTTCTCACCATTTTTATAACAAATTTAGCTTATTTATTTAACATAAATCAATCTTGTTATTTTAAACAGTTTGCTGCAAAATTTACAGCATAATACATTTGCCGACAGATCGGTTTATTCACAATTACTGGTGAAATATTTAAGTTTACAATACATTATCATGCATATTTAAAGCAACATACATATGCCTTTATAAACTTCCGTAACTCTAGCCAATCCTCATAGGATTTTCTAGAGATACGGAACTTCCGTAATTCTAGACTCGAAGGCTACAGTTACGGTACCGTAACTCTAGCCACTGCCTTTACAAACTGACATTACATATTGTCTGTCTTTATGTCACGAAGGGCTGCCGTCGTATGTAGCAAAAAGCCCTGGCGCACAATTTGTTTGGCTATATATACAATACGCCAGGGATCAGGAAAACCGAAAATTTGCCGGTCTGGACCGATTTTCAACTTGCTGGACCGATTCACGTCACCAAAAGTTGCTTAAAAATCGGTCCGAGATTTTTTATAAAAAAAAGTCATAAAATCGCTTAAATATGACAAAAGGAGTTGCTTGTGTAATTACACATAGCATCTGTGTTATTAGCACCTATCCAATACCCCAATAAACGTGTCATGTTAATAACCCGCGGCGGTCTTTACCTAATTGGTCCTCGGGCGTCGCTAACACGTTATTGATTAAAGGATTTTATTAATGTGTTTGCAGCTCCGATTGACTCTATGCCGGACCGATTGTCTTTAGGCCGCTAATCATTACCTACACTTTGCCAACATTACTGGTCATTATGATTTAATTAAAAACGATTCGGTCCACGTGTACTTTTGACCGGTAAGAAAACAGTTGAAAGAAATTATTAAAAGATAAAACCTAAGAGTTAATTTTTATTACTCAAATAGTGCCGGCTATATAATGTATCATGTTCGGGGGCGCTTCGATTTATTGTTGAAATGGCACAACGCCACATATTTGCGATGTTCAAAAAATCAAATGACCGAAATGGCAAACCGGCTTATGATAATCGGGAGAATAATAACGAAACAAATAACCGGACCGGCAACCGGTAGTAAATGCTTCCGAAAGTCGGAAGGGGAAGCCGAAAGATAATGTTAATCGGTCTGGCAACCCGAGAGGCATAAAAAATTATTCAAAACGAAACCAATGACAAAAATTATATTGCCTATACCTGACACATGGATTATGACAAAACTTTGTGGGGGTGACTTTGAACGTAATCAGTTCTAATCGAAATTGAACACACTTTCAATGATAAAATCGCATGGAAATTATCATATTTATTTATGAAAACTGGCTTGATATTTTTCTTATTACTTAGAAATTCCGTTTCTTATTCTTTTATGGCGAAAATTATGTAAAGTTTATCCCTTAGAAAATGGAACGCTCCACGTGAACGGCGCATTTATTTTATCGACTCGTGAGATTTACTAATCAATAATGAAAGAAGATAAACATTTTCGTTTTTGGAAACATTTTGGAATCCAAAGGAGGAAACTAAATACTTTAACCGTTCCATGATCATGCACAACAATGGAAAGATGGTTGAAAAATATATAAATCACGTACAAATTTTTCATTTTTTTCTATCATTTTTTTTTTTTTTTTACGTTTTTGTAACTTTTTATTCGGGGGGTTGACGATGTACCCTCGACTTGTCCGGACCGATTGAGATTTCAAAATTTCCTGATCCCTGCAACACGCCAATATACAGTCAGGGGTGTAACTTGTTTAGGTTATTTTGAAAATAACTTCAGTAAGTGATATTTGAAACATTTTGTTAATAAAATTACTTCCCTTTGCTGAAAGAATTAACTCCCTTGAAAGTTGAGGTGACCAAATAAATGGGAATTTCTGAAAATAACTTTTACAGGTCAGGGGTGTGGAATTCCTACTTCCGACTCGTCTGACACGGAAATTTTTGCTGGTGGGCAAGTGGCTTTTTCTGCCCAAGTTGTCCGCTGACAAGTCAAAATTCGAGAAAAATAAAGAAAAATGAAAAGAAAGTCCCAATTAGTACTGCAGAGACCCGCCTGATCATCTTTACATGATGCGCTAATTTAAAATCACTCACGCTATAAAGACTAAATCCCCGCATGTTTTACTTTGCCTAAGTGTTTTTCTTGCAACTAGATTTTTTTTTATGCTCCCGAAGGGTGGCATATTAAAATCGCACCGTCCGTCTGTCCGTCCGTCCGTCTGTGCGTCCCCACTTAAAAATTTGTGTCCAGACTGTAACTTTGTCCTGCATTGAAGGATATTAAAATAACTTGGCTCAAATGTCAAGGTCACACTTAGAGTTTGAAGGGTATGGATTCCTCTATATATGCATATATGCACACATTAGTGTCCGGACTGTAACTTTGTCATGCATTGAAGGATATTAAAATAACGTGGCTCAAATGTCTAGCACATCAAGACGATGTGTTGCGTGCAAGACCCACGTCCCTAGCTCAAAGGTCAAGGTCACACTTAGAGTTTGAAGGTAATGGATTCCTCCATATATGCATATATGCACACATTCGTGTCGGACTGTAACTTTGTCATGCATTGAAGGATTTTAAAATAACTTGGCACAAATGTCTAGCACATCAAGACGACGTGTCGCATGCAAGACCCCTGTCCCTAGCTCAAAGGTCAAGGTCACTATTAGAGTTTGAAGCTAATGGATTCCTCTATATATGCATATATGCAGACATTCGTGTCCGGACTGTAACTTTGTCATGCATTGAAGGATTTTAAAATAATTTGGCACAAAATTTAATGTCTAGCACATCAAGACGATGTGTCGCGTGCAAGACCCACATCCCTACCACAAAGGTCAAGGTCACACTTAGTGTTTAAAGTAATGGAATACTGTATGCATGGTTACTCTGTCATGCATGGAAGGATTTTAAAATTACATAGCACATTTATTGAGCACATGGAGAGGACACAAACTGTGAGGCACCTCTTTCGGGGGGCATTTGTCACATGTGAGGGACAGCTCCTGTTTTATTATAAAATTGTTTTGACGCAAAAAAAAATTTTTTTGTTCAAAGTCAATACTAAATACTGTATAGCGCTTTAAATTTGCGGTGTCAAATATTGGCGTTTTTTAAAGTGTTTTGAATTGGCGATGTCTTAAATTGGCGGAAATCACATCAACCGCCAAAAATTAACCTCGACCTCGACCAGAGCCCGCTAAAATAAAACCTTGAACTGGCATGAATGTCACTCTTTCAGTAGAAAGCTTGATCGTCGGCGATTACCCTCCGTTTTTCGTTTTGATATGTCACTATTAATTGACTTTTCGAATGATATAATTGACTGTGTATTCAATTGATTTAATAGATCTACTCCAATTATCCTTTGGACAATGGAAGAAAAAGGTGCGTTATACAAGGCAGTGGCTAGGTAGCCGTGACCGGCTACCTAGTCTTTTGGTCTAGGTAGCCGGATTTCATACGTTTGTTTCTTTTCATTTCTAACAGTTTAGTACATGTTGCACAAGTGTTGACACAATACACCTGTAAAAGCGACTTGTTACATTTAGATCCTTTGAATCACACATGGCCGCCGTGGTATTTTCGTTGCAAATCGCCGCTATACAAAGTTATTTTACACCAATGACTGAGTAATGTTCGTTAATTTGTGAATGCGAAAATTATTTTTCTCAAACATTAAAAAAGTTCTGAATGTTGTTTATTCAAAACAAAATTAACGGAGCAACTTGTACTGTTTTGAAAAGTGTATTATCCGGCCGTTCTATATACGAAGTAAGAATAATATTGGAAAATACAGCCGTACCCTTTATTTTCTTTATTTTTTGATGAATTTTTAAATGTTTGATATCAAATAAAAGCTGAAATTATGAACTTTGTGAATATGTAAAAAAAAATTATAAATAAAACCGTGATAGAAACGGTCAATATTTCGTATGAAATATATGTACGGCTACCTAGCCTTTTGGTCTAGGTAGCCGGATCCGGCTACCTAGACCAAAGGACTAGATAGCCGGTCACGGCTACCTAGCCACTGCCGTTATACAAACCTTTACTATCATTGTTATGTAGTGTAAAACACATCAGGCTGCTCAGGTCGCCTTAGGCCAAACAAGAAAACAATACATAGTATACCTTTTAACTGCATACAGGGTTAAATTTATCACACCTCTTTATGATGAAACAGCTATTTTTTGTTACAAGCAAGTTGTTTTGGCCATTTATAATAAACATGAATAATAGAGTCATTTGAGAAGGCCGGTTTATGAATACCAAACTTCCTCAGGTTCTTTGCATATTATTTAAAAGATTGCTTCAGGTATCGTTAATAAAGAATAAATCAAATGCAATTTCGTCATTTCCTATCCCAAAATACCAACTGATTCACACTTGAAACTCGTTGAGTTGCTTCCCTTTGACTGCATGTTGGCGGTGTATAAAAACGGCGGTGATTTAAAATGGCGGTGTTTAGATTTGGCGTTAAGAATGACCGCCAATATAGCCAAAATTAAACCCCCGCCAAAAATAGTACTTATACAGTATAGATTTTTTTTTTTTTAGTTTTAAATTGTTTTCAGCAAAAAAAATAATTTAGGGGTCAAGGTCACTGTTACTAATAAAACTTATTTTTTCAATTTCTTTTTTTTAGATTTTAATTGTTTTTTTTTAGCAAAAAACAACTTTTTTGGAGGTCAAGGTCTCTTTGTGAAAACTTTTTTTTTTCGAATGTTTCATTTTCTTTTTTAAATTTCTTTTTTTATTCTACAATTTCTACAGATGCCGTTTTCACGAATTTCACACTGACTTTTACTTTAAAAACTGTTCCTTTCATAGTACAACTTTTGCATCAAGGGGGGATACGTGTTTTACAAACAGCTCTTGTTTCATTTTTCTTGTTTTACACATTTCTAGGCTAGTAGAAGATGGCTAGTGTTCCAGCATATCTGAAGGGACGAGGGAGAGGGAGAGGGTCTAACCTCCCAGGAAATAGTCTAGACAATAATAGAGGTGCACACAATGGTTTTGGAAGAGGTAGAGATAACAGCCAGGTAACAACTCCAGGATGGGGTAAAGATGAAGGTCAAGGCCATAGGCAAAGTCATGGAAGAGGCAGAGGAGCTGCTAGGAACACCAGTAAAGAAAACTTACAACCAAATGGTAATTAAAGAAGTGCTAACTACTGAGTACTCGGGCGTAAAATATCCTGAAGTATTTATGAATTATATCTCAGCACTTCGAATTTAAGGAAATCCTTAAGTTTTGACATTCATAAAAAGCCTTCTTCAGGTCAAAATATTCATTTGACTGTGATGAAACTTGCTGATAAGGATCCCTGCATTTTGTAGATGTTCTCTATTGTTTTGGGGGTCAGTGAGTCAAAGGTCATGGTTACAGTGACCTCTGACAGAAATTCCTTGATAGCACTCTACAGGTCACAATTTTCATTCAACTTTCATCAAACTTGCTCAGAAGGATTCCTCCAATATGTAGATGATCCCTATAGTTTTTGGGGTCAGTGTGTCAAAGGTCAACGTCACAGTGACCTCCATTAGATTTTCTTTGATAACCCTTTACGGGTCACAGTTTTCTTCCAACTTTCATCAGACTTGTTCAGAAGGTTTCCTATAATATGTAGATGATCCCTATTATTTTTTGGGTCTGTGGGTCAAAGGTCAAGGTTAAAGTGACTTCCGTTACATTTTCTTGATAATGCTCTATGGGTCACAGTTTTCTTTCAACTTTCATCAAACTTGTACAGAAGGTGCCCTGTAACATATAGATGATCCATATTGACTCTTGGTGTTAGTAGGTCAAAGGTCAAGGTTACAGTGACCCAAATTTTTTCCACTCTAAATTTTGAGATCTACATCACCCACAGTCTTCAAACGTCATTGGATGATTGGTCTTACTGAGTAGATGATCCCTACTGTTTTTTGGGGTCAGTGGGTCAAGGTCACAGTGAACTCTGTTAGCTTTTCTTTGGTAACATTGCAAAAGATTTTCACAAAACTTACTCAGAACAATCCAGTCAAACAGACCAGTAGAGCGATACTAGCCCTTTTGGGCCCCTTGTTTATTTTGTTGACAGAAAGTTGCAGATGATTCTTGGAATTTGTAACTTTGGAAAAATTGAAATCTGCAAAGATAGAAACAGTAAAAGTTTGTTCTTAATTCAGTACAAAATTATGTAATGATGATTTCAACTGTTATATTTTTTGGGCTTTTATTCATTTATGCAGATTTTAGCTCACCTGGCTATGCCAGGGTGAGCTTTTCTGATCGATGATTGTCTGTCGTCCGTCAACATTTTGATTCAAATGACATCTCCTCTGAAACCTCTAGGCCAATGTTGATAAAACTATGCAGGAATGTTCCTTGCATGAAGCTCTACCAAAATTGTTCAAAGAATTCCATTCCATGCAGAACTCTGGTTGCTAGGGCAAAAAATAGGAAAAACTTTAAAAATCTTCTCCTCTGAAACCACAAGGCCTAGAGCTTAGATATTTGGCATGTAGCATTGTCTAGTGGACCTCTACCAAGATTGTTCAAATTATTACCCCCGGGTCAAAATTGACCTTGCCCGGGGGGGGGGGGGTCACTTGTTTTTCAAAGGCGTATATAGGAAAACCTATTTGGTATATAACATTATCTAGTGATCTTCCACCAGGCAAGTGGACTTGTACCAAGGTGAGCGATATAGGGCCATCTTGGCCCTCTTGTTTAAATTGTTATAAATATTTACAGTTCAGCCAACAGCTGAGGAACGATTCCAGTCTGCCAGTCAACAATACCAGGAATCTATAAAGCGCCATCTACAGGAAGATAATAATGGGGACAATGATAAGGGAGATCACTCATCTGATGAAGATGATATTGATAGCAACGTCCTTGAGAAAGTTTTTCAGACTTACTCATCAACGGATTGTAAGAAAAGTTTGTCATTCTAGAACATCACATTAAATGTTTAACTGTTTTCTTAGTAGTCTTGTAGTATGATAACATGGTAGTTACAAAGAAATGTGTAAATAAATATACAGTATGTATAGAACATACCCAGTGGTTCTGACTAAAAGTATTGTAATAAAGTTAGACCATACATGCTGGTACTGGATGATAATCCAGAATGTATAGAACCACTTAATTACTTCCCATTTTCGGTCAAAGTTGCAGATTCAAAGACTTTCCATAACAAAATTATAGTTTATACTAGGAAGTCTGGGTAATTTTCATGTTATGAAAATTTCTTGATTTGTGTGCAGACAGACTTGTCTGTGAATGTTTAACTTCGCGAAATGATAATTCTATGTAAAATGAATCTTTTGCAAGATTTTTGTTAGAAAGTGGGAAATTTGGGAAAACAGAAAATTAAATCATTGGGAAAATTACCCAATTTACAGTATATAAGGCTTGTAAGACTTTCCAGATGTGTTTTTATTTAATTGCAGCTACAGATGTGAACCAAGCACAAGACACGTTGTTACACTCTTTCCGCTCTGGAACCTCGGCCTGTCTTGTCTGTATAGAGACAATAAAGAAAACTGACCCAGTAAGTTCTTCCTACATGTTACTTTACCACTTAACCTAGATGGAGGTTCTAACCTTTCTTGATTAAAGGTTGGGGGTTAGGTAGTAGTCAAATTTTCCGAAATGTGTAAACTTTTGCAGTTACTTGTCATTATATGTACAGAAGTTTTAACAAACTTGCATCTGATAAACTTGTTAGCACTTGAATTTTCACCTATATACAAACTTTTATTTGTGGATTGCAAGACATAGATTAACAATTTGTGTGAAATTATGTTCGAAAATTCTCATATAAATGGGAATACAATCCTATAAAGTTGTAGGGTCTACCCTAAAAAAGGCCTTATAAAAAAATGATAATTAGGACATTCCTATTCAACATCTCACGAACCAAATGTGGGTTAAAGTCACCAAATTTGCTCTTTCAACCATCAGGAAATGCTTTCGGTCCACTGCAACAGTGGCTATTGTTACCAAAAACAGAAAAATGAACAGATGAGTGACTTAGGACCCTCTTGTTTTCTATTTTTAGAATAGTTTAATGATTTGACTCATGACTGTACATTGAAACAGTCTAACACTGACACATTATATATGATAATGTTACTGAATGAATTACAGATCTGGAGCTGTGAAGGATGTTACGCAATATTTCACATCCAGTGTATACAGAAGTGGGTTAAGGATGGTGTATACCAACAGATGTACAAATCAGATGATGATAACCTTAGACCAGAGGATATACCCTGGCACTGGTATATTTAACTGATGTGTAACGTTTTACAGTGTTTGCTAATGTGATTTCTTATTTTGCCTTTTACCAACAAAAGTTTTGTTTTATTGGCAAGCACTGCAAATACTCGATCACGCTGTCGCTCGTACAGCTCTTGTTTTATTTTATATTACCAGACATGTGTAACACTCTTGTCTTAGTCATATTGTCATAAAACACTTAGGTCGTAATGTTGGTTAGTTACTGTCCCATGACTTGATTGACATGAGGAGATTTTGCCTCCTGTGTCAGGAATTTATAATAAAAAAAAAACCATGCTGTCACCAACATATTGTAAGAACATGATATACTTGATTTCACATATAATATGCACTATTCTGATATAATGCTTAGCTTAGTTGTGCTCATGATGGTTCCTATGAAAGATTGTTCTGCACAAGGATTTAATTTCTGCTGATAAGTATACTAGTCAGTTCACAACTCCTTTTATAGTATTGCAAAAAATGAAATGTCATTAACAGTACCAAAATGATGGATATGTAAGAAAGGTTCATGAAAGTGACTCTGGAAAAGGATATAGAATATTAGGAAATGTATTCTTTTTGGTATGTTCATGTTGAGTTATCTTGTGACCAGATATATTATAGAACAAGTTGTCTGTATTAGCTTTAAGTTCAGCTTATTTCATAAATTGTAGTTTTTCTTTTACTTATTTCAGTCCAAAGTGTCGTCTGGAATACAGTCAGAGGCGTCAACCAACACGTTACCTTTGCTACTGTAGTAAAGTAGTGGAGCCTCAGTTTGATCCTTGGCTGGTTCCCCATTCTTGTGGTCAGACTTGTGGTAGAGCACTGAAACCAGACTGTGGCCATACTTGCTTGCTTCTTTGCCATCCAGGTAATGAGACCATTGTACTAGTATATCATGAAATGACTGAAAAGTTTGTAAACCTCCAAAAATATTTTTGACTTCCTCAGTAGTTTAAGTTGTATTTAGAATTAGAAATTCAACCACCGCCCCTTTATTGTTACTGAATGTGTCTCATGCACCTTCGAAAAACAAACCTGTCTGCCTGAACATTATAATGACCTTAAAAGTCAGAGTTTCAAATCCAGCTGATTGTAGATTTTGTCTTATATTTAATGCAAAATTTTAATAGAAAATATTAATGCAAGTGAAATCCAATACAACTATTTAAAGTACATTTGTATTTTCTTTCTCATGATGACACTGTATTTCTGTGTTATATTTTGCTAGGTGCTTGTCCGCCATGCCCTAAGACATTAAAGGTGAAGTGTTACTGTGGGAATGCTGTTCCGCAGATGCGAAGATGTAGCGCTAGAGCCTGGGCTTGTGGAGGTGTTTGTGGTAAACAGCTCTCATGCAAACAACATTCTTGTCAACAACCTTGCCATGCAGGTAAGTATAGTTTGTGAAATACGCTTAGTTGGGTGATACTCCGTAGGATTTAAATATCGCTTTTTAGCGAACTTTCTGCTTCATTCATTTCACATAGATTTACTATTAGGGGATACTCCTTTAGGGAATTTAAAATTAGCAAGTCTGCTTGCTCACAAATCATGAATTTTTTGTCATGCGAAAATTACCCAATTTACATAGAGAACAGAGTTTGTCCAGCACTTATATCTCTCTAAAACCTTTCCCCTGCTGAACTTCAGAAATGTAATTTGATTAGTTTTGACCAGAAGCTGATCAAAGTCTTCATTTGTCATGATGAAATTTACAGATAATTTCATGATAGAGAGATAATGATTTTATTCAACGATTTATTATAAGACTCTTTTGACATTTTGCTTTAATAAGGTTGATATGTTTGAAGGAGAGTGTGCACCGTGTCCAAAAACGAGCTCGCAGCCTTGTCAGTGTGGTAAAGCTACGGATGTACGACCCTGTGCCAGCCCACAGTGGCAATGTGACAAGGTATTCTTCAAGTTTTGTAAAAAATCATTCATGTCATTGGAAACACAAATGCTCATCAAAATATGATATTCAGTAACTATATTTCATGTACCACACAACTGCTTTAGCATTTTGGTATGGGGGAGACATGTTTTGTTCAAAAACAACTTTCTAATTTTTAGCTCACCCGAGCACAAAGTGCTCAAAGGTGAGCTATTGTGATTGCCTGGTGTGCGTCGTCTGTCTATCCTTCCACACTTAATCTTGTGTATGCAATAGGGGCTGCATTTTCACTAGATCTTCATGAAACATGGTCAGTATGACTGCCTTGATAAAATCTAGGTCAAGTTCAAATATGGGTCATCTGGGGTATAAAAAAGGTCACCTGGTCAAATCATAGAAAAACCTTATGTATGCAATAGAGGTTGCATTTTTCATTGGATCTCCATGGAACTTGGTCAGTATGATTGCCTTGATAAAATCTAGGTCGAGTTTGATCATGGATAATCTAGGGTCAAAAACTAGGTCACCCGGTCAAATCATAGAAAAACCTTGTGAATGCAAGAGAGGTTGCATTTTTCATTGGATCTTCATGAAACTTGGTCAGTATGATTGCCTAAAAAAATCTAGGTCGAGTTCGAAGTTAGAGTTGAAGTTTGGTCACATATTGTCATAAGTCGCAGGTGAACGATATAGGGCCATTTTGGCCCTCTTGTTAGTTAATTTAGTTATGCCATAGTATTTGAAATTTTGTTGACTAAGATGATGTGGTTGTCTGCTAGCTTTTTCCTTAGATATGGTATTTATGTTGTTGTTTCAGCCATGTGGGAAGAGGTTATCCTGTGGTAATCATTTGTGTGAGAGTGTGTGTCACCGTGGCAACTGTGGGGAGTGCCCTAGGGGAGGGGACAGAAAATGTCCATGTGGAAAAACATGTAAGTATAGGATGGTTTATTTTCTTTTAAGTCGAGGCATATCTTGGGCTTCATTTTTACTCCACCATGAAATTGATAGATAGTTTATACTAGTTTGTTTTAGCACAGTTGCTAAGCAACTTATGAGAAAAAGCCAGCAACTTCCACTGTTGATGCCCATCCACAACTTGAATTAGGTGCCCAGCCAGAGATCTTGGGACACACCTCACGTGACTTGAATGGTGATCAAACCCACTCTTATGGATTTACCCTTATTGTCAATTTTGGGGAATTGTGGCATGCAGGATATGGTATTTAGATACTTACTTAGCGTAAGGTTGTGGCTTTAAATCCTAAGGGATGAACTGCCACACTTCCCAGTAAGGCTTCAACACTGGTTTAAAAAAAAACTGACTTGAGAGTGATGTACATGTAGTTGTACTTTTATATTTTAGTCTCAGGCAGTCAACAATAAATTATCAATTGAAACTATTATGTTTAAAGGTATATCACTTTGATACACTTGATACAACTGCTTTACCCAGTATTTTGTTTCAGCCTACAATTTGCCTTGTACTGAAGACATTCCAACATGTGGTGATACATGTGGTAAACTGCTAGAGTGCCAGCTTCATGAGTGTGTTCAGCGTTGTCACTTTGGTCCATGTGGAAGTGTAAGTACTTTCTTATCATCTTTAAGTATTGCATTCTACAGTTTTATCATTGGTACCTGATAATCTGATGACCTATGCCTCCAGAAGAGGTTAGTTATTTTATGTTTCGGAGGATAATGCAAGATACAGAACACATCCCGTTCCAGAGACACCCTCTGGTTCTTTAACATGCCAGTTGTACAGCACCGAAACAACAGACCTCAGTTTTAGGTCTCATCTGAAAGACCATTAGTTATGTTAGTGGAAGAGTAGTGGATAGAACCTGTGATCCCTGGATTAACAGTCAAGTGTGTTAACCACTAGACCACTAATACGTCCCTATCATGCTGCAATGCTAGCTTTGTGAATGTTCTAAAAGATGTTATCTGGGCAAACTGTCATGGGGCTTTTTGACAATTTCACTAAATTGAATATTATATATTTAAAACTTTGGAGAGCAGGTGAAGTTCGAACCATGCAATAGCTATAATTTTCCTAACTGTTCCCTCTCTCTGTATGATCAATTTAACAAAGTTCTCCTCAGTTGGCCATGTAAAGTCCTTATAATATATTCATGAAAATATTCTCCACTGAATGTTGTAGTGACAAGAGAAATGTTTATTTCATGTTTTTTGGTGGTTTATCAAAATATAACAGTGATAATGGTGCCCATTCGGTGAAATTATAACGTGATATTTCACCGAAACCAACAATTATCCTCTATATCTTGTGGTTACCATGGTGATGATGCTCTGTCATTTCAGTGTCGCCAGATGCGAGTGAAGAAATGCCGTTGTGAGGTGCAGAAGGAAAAGGAAGTGCCCTGTTACAAGGAATACCTCTGTGAGACCAAGTGTAACAAAATGAGAGACTGTGGTAAACACCAGTGTAAAAGAAAGGTAAATTTGCACCTTTATGCTGGTTAAATTGTGCTAACAATTGTAGTATTTAATTTCATTCAGATTAGTTTCCAATTTCTTGTTTCTGAACATTCATTATTGAATTGAAGTCACCTGTTCTGTTATTGTTTGAGACACAGGTACATTATGCACTACACACATACCCATGCAAACCATATGGTATACATGTGTATGATGGTTTAACATTTCATGTAACGCATCATGTACCTGTGGTCTGCGAGAAGTGTCACTAACTTCCTACCATACAGATTTTGTAACAAGGGATCTATTGTGTCTACAGTGCTGTGATGGTCAGTGTCCAGTTTGTGAACAGATGTGCAACAAACCTCTCGGATGTAAGAACCATAAATGTAACAGCAGGTGCCATAGAGGTCGCTGTTACCCGTGTACAGAGACAGTAGATATTTTCTGTTTCTGTAAAGCTACCAAGATTACTGTGCCTTGTGGAAGAGAGAAAGTTACAAAACCTCCAAGATGCAATCATCCCTGCAGGTAATTATGTCTTCTTTATACACAGGTGCTATAATACATTCTGTTTTGAAATCATTTTGGGTTTGTGTACAGTAGAATTCCGCTATTACGACCACCTTCTGTACTTTTGATAAATGGTCTTTATAGCGGAATGGTCTCAATAGCGAGCTGACTTAATAAGATCCATCTGTCATTAATGCCTAATCATACTTTTCTTTTGCTTCCTTTACAGTAAATATGTACGATAAACAAAATGAGAGAAAATAAATAAAAAAGATTTGCACATGCAGGTAAATTGATCGATCAGAAACAACTTCAAATGAGCGTGTTAAATTAATTATTTTTTTTATTTTTCATTCTTGTGCAGCAGACGATATATTGATTTACTCTCGAAGTAATTGCCCGGGTGCAGATCATCATAATAACTGACTTGACTCAAATGTGTACATGTCGTGCAAATTATTCTGCAGTTTGGTCCGTAATTTCTCAAGTTAACAATCGGGATTGCTCTCTCAATTTATTAATCCTCAACTGTCATTTACATCCTTTTGTTATCCAATTAAGGTTTCATACGGTGGATCAAAAATATTTCACACCCTACGTCTTGTAATTGATATAATCAACAAAAGAACACACGTGTGTAGATAACTTCTAGAGGTGCGCGGCTGGATAAAATACAGTGGTCCGGAGGCGTTAGACAGGGATAAATGCTGTGGTCTGTTTAGCGGATAATAAAACAGGGTAAATCGCTTATTATTGACAGGATACGATGGTCGCTTTAGTGGAATAGCGGGGTGGTTGCTTTACTGGTACAAACGACCAATAGAATATATAATAAAAACAGTTGGTTCTTTAAAATAATGGTCGTAATAGCGGTGTGGTCACATTTTAGGCGTGGTCGTAATGCGGAATTCTACTGTACATACTTGTATGTGTTTGAAAATTAATTTTGTCATATGAGATGAAATGGTGTGTAAGTTCAAAAATTACTTAAGAGAGATTCAGAGGAGGAATGAATGGTTTCACTCTTAGTAAGGTGCGTGTGCATCATGGTTTATGTTTACAGAAGGAAACCAGACTGCCATCATCCGTTCAGAATACCACATAGGTGTCACTTTGGTGAGTGTCCGCCATGCCGACAACAGTGTGTCAAACCTCTAGAGAACTGCCCACATATGTGTCCTGTGGTGTGTCATACAGCCGTTAAAGTCAGGTTCAAGGATAATGTGAGTACATAAAGTTTTGTTACTTTTGTGGAACACTTTTTCTTACAAGTAACAAAAAGAGGAATCTAAGAATAGTGAAAATAGTCAAAAATAATGAAACTGTTAATTTTATTTAAATTGTTTTTGAAGTTCAATTGTGATGAAAGACTGTTTATTCTTTAGACCCCAAGAGCTGGTCCGTGGGAAGGTGGGCCGAGAATCATAGAGAACGTGATCAGCAGACCATGTCCACCCTGTATGGTTCCCATGCCAATGCAGTGTTATGGAAAACATGAGGTAGTATTTTCAAAATCCTTACTTCATTGTTCTTTACTTAGACACAGTGTGCATTACTTAGTTACAGTGTTTGTTACTTAGAAATAGTGTTCAGGCAATCAATAAATGTAGTAGGGCCATATGGACCAATTAAATATGATGAAGAACAATTTTGAATACAAGTGTTTGACCAGACGCTATAATATCTTGGCAGCTTAGGTTTCATAAGGGATCCTGTAGTTCTGCAGTAAATGTATTGACAAAAATGTTTATATCAAATCAACTTCATGAAATAATTGTATATGACAGTCTTTGACTTTAGTTACCCCAATTGATTGTTCAGTGTAGTGATTTAGACCTAAATGGAAGGGAGTGAGTAATGCATCAGACAGTTTTACCCTTTGTCTGCTTATTGTAAGAACCTAACTGCATTAACTTACAGGTTTTTTTTCAACTGAATTTACAGTATTTTATATGTATATTTCAGATAGGCCAGTTTGCATGTTCAGTTGTGCAGCCGTACCAGTGTGGCAGGTCATGTAGTAGACAGTTGCCATGCGGCAACCATACATGTACACTGATGTGTCATATTGTAAAGGAAGCTGAAGATGACACCAAGGTACTGTTCCTATCTGTGCATGTATATATAGATGATCATAACTTTGTTCTAAGATGCTCTGTTAATCATGAGGACTGGTAGGTGTAAATGTACACAAGCTAATTTGTAACCGTTTTCCCCATTACCAGAATGGCAATGAAGTCAAAGTAACTTTTTGTCATTTTATTAAAGGTTTGAGACATTCAAAATACTTTCAGGCTTCCAAGATAGCGGAGAGTGGATGAGGTCACATGAAGAATTAACAGACAGTACTTGCTCTTTGGTTAAAGTTTCACATGTTAATACTATCATTGCCATCAGTAACCACTTAATATTGACTTGAAACTTTGTTATGTCTCTAGGGGGTCCTACAAACCAAGGCGATAACTCTTGAAAAAATTTGTAAAATTTGGCCCTTGTTTGACTTTGAAAATTTGGTCAAAGTTTGGCCTGCCAGGTACTATCATGCACATATCTCAGTAGCCACTTATATTTGACTGGAAACTGTTGTACATGTAACTCTTAGCGGTGTCTTACAATTCAAGGCAGAATAATTCTTCCAGAAATTTGATTACAAATTGGCCCTAGTTTGACTTTGAAAATTTGCTTAAGTTTTGCCAGCTAGGACTACAGGCACAGTATTTGAGTAACCATTATGATATTGACTTTGAAACTTGTTCATGTCTTTAGGGGTGTCATACAATCAGGCAGATAGCTCTCAAAACTTGGACTTACAAATAATGGCCCTGTTTGACTTTGAAATTTGGTTAAAGTTTATTGCCTCCAAGGTACTAACATTCATTATCTCAGTTAAAACCACTTATGATATTGATTGAATCTACGTTAATGTCTCAAGGGGTGTACACAGTCCAACGTCATAACTCTTCTATAAATTAAGTACAAATTATGGCCCTGGTTTGACTTTGAAAATTTGGTTAAAGTTTTGCCAGCTAGGTAGTATCATGCACATATAGTAACCACTTAAGTAAATATTACATGATAATTTTTTAATGTACTTAATATGTATGTCACCCTGTCAAGACAGATAACTTTGTTTACATTTATGTGAATATTGCCCTTGTTTGACTTTGAAAATTGGTTAACAGTTTGCATTGCTAGGTACTATAGTGCACATATCTTCTGGGACACCACTGTTGTTAGTTTGTCAAACCTTCAATCAGAGTGTTAGGGTAAACTTTGTATCAAACATTAATTTACCAAAAATTTGTGACTTTTTTATGATTCAACTTTCCAAGTTTAACTTAATAGTTAGCAGAATTTTGTTTGCTATTATACTATAATGTTTGTTTTTTGCAAACACCCATTTTAAGGTTTAGAGGTGCCTTATACAGCTACTTTGTTTAATTTATACTTATTTATTTATTCTCGATTGCAAATCAAGATCTTACAACTTAATTCAATGGCTCTCAAGATTCATTCCAGATGAAATCAATCTCAGAGAGAGAGAGGCAATGTGGAAATATCTGTGTCTTGTCCAAGGACACAACCGACGTGGCACTGGTGGAGATTGAACTTCTTTGACTTATAATGAAGAGATAAACATTTGATAGCAAATATTAAATACATGTATTTGACAAGGGCTTATTGTAGAATAATTAATTGGTTGGTGTTCTGATGCTTCCGTTTAGCACTACACATTTAAACTAATATTTCACTTATAAACGTCATCCCGTGCTTTCTGGTTCATTTCTTTGTCTTTTCTTTTCACTAAGTTCCAGTGTTATCTTTCAATATTGATTGATTAAAAACGGCTAACAACCAAGAGATGAAAGCAAATTCCCAATGCATTTGATATACAGTGTTACGCTAATTATCACTAATCCCTTGTGACGGACTGTGAAAATTAGATAATCGCCTACAAATATTTTCATGCCTTCTGCACATCAGACAGCAAACCAGACAGTGACCGGATTATTGAGAGTCCCGTTATATGGACATTTCAACATTAATGTAAATGGAGAGAAAAAGGGCGTAGAAAAAACAGCCGGATTTTGGATTTAACCAATTTTTAGGGTCCTGAATTTTGGGAGTCTACTGTAGTACATGTATTGAAAAACTGAAATAAAATGCTTCAGTGAGTATGCAGTTTTATGGAGTGAAAAGTACAATGTATATTGGTAGAGGGCTATGTCCTCAAATCAGTATTCAGTTTACACTGGTACATACAAACTTTTGAAAGTGTGTTTATCTTTATGTTGTTTACAGGCAGGCAAGAACTGTGAAGAGTGTGAGCTGCCATGTCAGTTTGATCGTCCTGAGGGATGTACACATGAATGTACACTACCATGTCACTCTGGACCATGTCCTCTGTGTAAACAGATGATACGTATGAGATGTCACTGCCAGGCCACCGTACAGTATGTAGAATGTAACCAATGGGTGGACAGTATTGAGGAACAGCAAAATAAGCTGAAATCATGTCGTGGACCCTGTCCTAAAGTGGTAAATATCATGAGAGTTAGACATTTGTCACGAGATGTTTTATATATGTAATAAAAAGAGTACTGTTTGCAAGAATAATTATGATATTTTGAGGAATGTAGCAAACCGTTTCTATCTTTATCATGGCAAATTTCCTATACTGCTCTATTGAAAGTATGCTCTATTTCAGATGGAGTACTATTTTAAGCTTAGCCCCCATAACATGACACAATGACTTGAAATGTATAGAACTGACTTCAAATTAAAGAAAGAAGTTATCACCAAGCTGTCAGGCACATTGCAGTGCAGCACTTTTAAACTTAAACCCTGAATAGATAGTACATGACTTTGTTCACCTCGTGCATCAGTAAGTGTAATAAAATGGAAGCACAATTACCATATAAATATTAACAGATCACAAAGTAAACTCCCTGTAACAGATTTGTTCAGTACCAAAAAAATGATCAGTTGCATTTGGATTACACCTAGAATCAAGGTGATTTACATAGTGATAACCAGTAATAAACACTGTAATAAACACTTAAACTTTACCTTTTATATTTTAGTTAAGCTGTGGACATGCCTGTGGACTGACCTGTCACCCTGGGAAGTGTTCTAAACCAGAGCTGTGTGAGGCAAAGGTGAAGATTAAATGTAAATGTCGTAGACAGAAAAGAGATGTGAAATGTAAGGACAAAGACACAGAGCAAGCTAAACTACAGTGTGACGATGTATGCAAGTCAGAAATGGACAAGAAGAAAAAGGTATAGCTCTCTAGTATATTATGGTTTTGACAATTGAATTAATGTCTGCCCATCTAATGTAATTTGTAAACCCAACAGTAGGCAAGGTGTTTTATTATTTTGTTACTAAATACCAAAATTTGATTTAGAAACACACATTACATTAAAATGTGTTGATAAGACTATTACTGAATGGGGGGGGGGGTCTGGTCCACTAAATTCATCATGGAGAAAACTGCATTGTTTATCTGATGTAGGGACACCTGTAAATAGAGACCAACTATTAACAATGACTACTTTGTTTTTTCCACACCATGCTCTCTGGTTTGACTGTACATTGTATTAAAATATAAATTAATAGCCAGAATGCATGAATTACACCATGTAGATAAATGCATTAAGCAAAGTCTGTTACTAACAATTTTGTGGATGTAATAAAAACACCTTTGTACACAAGACGACATATGGAAACGAAATTGTCAGAATAGAAATAAGAATGTCTCATGCATTCATAAAAATCAAGTTGACATTTGCTATTTTGTCTCGTAAAAACTGCTGTGCTGTCCCATTGTTTAGTGATTGGTTTAGTGAGAAGTCCTGTCAGAAGAGCAAGTGTATCTGATTGAAGTTGGGAGAATTTGTTCTGCCATCTAGATGAATCAGATAAACATGATCACTTAGTGGAAAAAGAGAAGAACACACTTCATTTATAGATATATTTTTATAGATTTTCTTTAGGTTTTGCTGACTGAATTAGAATTTCTGCGGCATGTGATAAGGGCTAAATGTTCGGTAAGGCAATTCTTGATGTATTGTGTAACTCTTTCACATAAAGGTAGATTTGGCTGTTACCTTGTGGTAATCAAACTTTACTAGTATAACCCTGTTTTATATTGATTCTTTAGAAAGAAGAAGAAGTGGAAAGAGAGAAGAAAGAGGAAGAAGAACAAAAGCAAAAAGCAGAACTCGAAAAATATGAGAGAAAGATGAAAGGAAGATCACGTAAACAAAGGAAACAACATGAGGTCATACAAAATGAGACATTTGTACAGAAAAACAAGAGTTGGATTATTTTGTCAGTTAGCATTGTGGTGCTGGCAGTATTTGTGTATTATGTTATGACTGTTGATTGATGATGATTGATTTAGGTAAACTAAAAATGAAATTGCAACCAAACAAATGTAATACTTTTTAAAATGAATTTCAGTTATAAGAATTGAAGTTGCAATAGCTTTAACATTAATACTCATATATCTTTTTTTCTGAAATGATAAAAAATTTAGCTGCAATCAAATCGGTATAATATATACCACTTTGTAATTATCAATTAGTACATCACTGATTCATGTCCAGGTATTAATATACATGTTACTGTATTGGTTCCTCAGATACACCCAAAAAAGGTCTAAATGCAAAAGAAAGTTCACTTTGTATCAGTGCACCAAACACACACAAATTCACCATGTATTTTGGCATGTAAACAGTTCCTGTTTGAACTTTATTTCGATGAAATAAATTTATTTCAGTCAGAAAACACTGATATGTGATATGAAAGACCTATAATCTTGGAAGAGATATTAAGGTTAACAATTATATATTACATGTACAGAGGATTTATTTGATTCTGGTCAAACTACGCAAAACTATGGTACTACACAGAACTTGTTGACTTATTTCAGTTAACTCTACTGTTAGAGTTATTGCTTAATACTTGTAGAAGGATTCAAAAATTAGAACACAATTGTCTGAAATGTCATTGATTTTAAATCATAAATTGTTTCCATAAACATTCAGAATGCAAGTAATAGTAACAAGTATTTACCTTTTTATCAATGTTTAATATTTAGCAAATGTTCCTTTTAATTCCTCCCCGATTGTCTAGAAGCGCATTTATCTTCGTCTTTGTGTTCGATATTTTACAACAAGAAATTAATTACTGTTTCATGTTATAAATAATAATTGTGCATTACATTTAGATACATCAATGATGTGATCGTTTTTGAACAGTCCTTTCTTTGAAGGGATCTGACATAAATTGGCCATACCAAAGTTTTTTTGTTCATATTTGTATTGAGGGTTCAGTTTTGTTGGTTATTTCCTGAAAAAGTAGTTTCTTCAGTATTTTTAACTGTGTTGTTTAAGAGCGACTTAAGAGATATATGTATGCTTTTAATATTTAATGATCATTGTGTTAATTTGTAATTTGGGCAAGATGTAAAATTTGTTTCTGTGGGAGTGGTAGATATGTACTTTGTTTTGAAATCAGCATTGCTTTCCATGTTAAATAAAAACTAAACCATCAACAAGACTATTGGGATCATATTCCAGTAGCATCTAGCCTCAAATCTAAACAACTTTCCTTAAAATTAACAACTTCCTTAAGAAGATAGTTTGAAAGGGTGCATTGAAACAAATTTTCTATAAATAGTGATGATATAATTGTACAGTTGGTGACCTTTGAGAGAATAATAATGAATAAAAAGAATTCACCAAGGTTAAAATATTTATGAAATCACTTAAGATGCTACTGGAAATGACCCTAGGTATTCCATACCAAAGTGCTTTTCAGCTAAAATGATGCTATATTTTGCAGTAGTTCAGTATTAGAATCATTTGCTGCATGTTGTTCATCTGATGATTGGAAAATAACTGTACATGATTGTATATACAGTTCTGAAAATGTCAGTATGCTATCTTTAAATGTTTTTACCTGTTTATATACATGTAGTTCTATTTCAAAGTATTTGAGAAAAATAGCTTTATCAATTCATCACATTCCACTACTGTAGGTGTACTTGTAGAAGCAGAACAGAGGTGCAGAGTAAAAGAACCATGAATTGGCTTGGTTAACCCCAGTAAGATTTTTTTGTAAAGAACATTATAAAGATGCAAATTTATTCAACCACAAAGAAACAAGACATGATGGGGATGTACAATGTGCAAGAACCACAATTGTCAGTGAAACTAGATCATTACATACAAGCAAGTGTAGTGTGCAGGAAACAGATGCTACTTCAGTCATGTTTGTATTTAAAAGAACAGAAGTGTAACAGTAACTAGTGTCCTCCCTACATGTTTTATTGGTTTTGAGCTGCTTTGCTAAAACAAGTACATTTACAGTATTCATATACATGTAGTGCTAGAGGTGAGATTGTACTGTTCTAATTAGTCGACTTGTATGAAAATGTTTGAATTGACTAACTGTTGAGGGAATGAGAATGTATTTGAATGTTCACACTTACTGGACTGTGTTAGAAATAATTCTAGTGAAATAATTTGGTATAGTTATAAAAGTGTTTCTGTAATAAGACTACCATTCAGAAGGACGTAAAGTAATAACTAAATGGTCTTTTTAGCTCACCTGAGCTGGCTCAGGGTGAGCTATTAGGATCGATGAATGTCTGTCTTCCTTCCACACTTAGTTCGTTAACACTCTAGTGGTCACATTTTTGCCTCAATTGTCACGAAACTTGGTCAGGATGTTTGTCCCAGTAATTACTTGGACGAGTTCGGATATGGGTCATCTCGGATGAAAAACTAGGTCACATGACCCAAAAATAGAAAAATCTTGTTAAGGCTCTAGAGGCTACTGTTTCAGTCCAAATATCCTGGCAATTTGTCAGAAAGGTTGTTTTCTGGCTCAAGTTTTAATATGGGTCACCTGGGGTCAAAAACTAGGTCACAAGCCCAAATATGGAAAAACCTTGTTAACACTCTAGAGGTAACTTTTCAGCCCAAATATCCTGGAAATTTGGGGGAAAGGTTGTTTTGATGATTTCTGCTCAAGTTCGAATATGGGTCATCTGGGGTCAAAACAGGTCCGAGCCCAAATGGGAAAGACCTTGTTAACCTCTAGAGGTTACTTTTCAGCCCAAATACCTGGAAATTTGTCAGAAAGGTGTTTCGAGTTTCAGCACTTTGTTAAAAGCGTGTACTCGCGTGAGCGAAGGGCCCAGCCCCTGTTATAGAGACTTTTTACTATCAAATGGGCCATTTTGTTTCGAAATGTTTGGTTTTAACGTAGAGGGCGGTCTTAATAGCGGAAGTTCATTGTATATGTAAATAGAAGCTTTGAATTTTCAGTGTTTAGCTACGCCTTCAAGAAGAAATCGTTTTTAGTGATTGTTTTCCAGATAGACTAAGGAATGGTACTTTGATATAGACTTTTTTGTAAGTGTGAATGATTAAGGTAGCTAACTAAAATAATCTAGTCAAATATTAGCTTTGCTTTATCAGGATAATAGACAAGCCCCAATACAACAGTTCAGATTTCCATTTAAAGGATGCTGAAAATTGTAAGCAAAGAGGCCTACTCCAACTTTGTTAGAATTGTTGTCACGACATTGTATTAAGATGTTGTTTGTGAGAAAATACAGGTTTCTTTAGTTTACACAAGTCATTTAGTACGTTTAGCTTTGTGCATGTCGGCCATTTTTTTATGGGAAAATACGGAGCAAATTTTGTGTCAAATCATGTGGTATTTTCTGAAGTATGGTCAAGTTACTTTAACGGTACAAAGGTTTGGAAATGATCAGAGTAGTTGTAAGTACTAGAAATTATAGTGTTAATGTTGGTATGTTATTTTAATGGATTAATGTAATGTTGTGGTGTAATTGTGGTCACAAACAGTGGTGTGAAAATTGTAATGGTAATTTAATTAAAGATTGTTTTGTCTACAGAAATAGTGTTTGTTGAAATAATTTTTCTAAAATTCAAGTCTCCCCCTACATTTGCTAAGAAGGAAAAAACATTAGGTTTTCACGATGTTTAATGAATCGACGGATATTTACAAGTACAATTAAATACAATGATGATGCCCATGATATATATACAAGTATCACATACTCTTCACAGTAATGTAATGGTCCACAATACAACATTCATATTACTACCGTAATTACTCCATTGCAAGACTTCAGGTTTGTCCCTTCTTCAGTATGAATTCAGTACAATGTACTGACCAAACTATAAAACCCATCAGGTAAGTAAGTCACTTACTATAAAATGTCTTTCGTCTGAATAAATGAAAAAGAGATTCAACATTTCTTTATTTTCCCTGTAACTCGACTAAAAGCTATAAAATTTCCTTAGTTCTACAGTCTTGGGGGTCAGATACTAGACATTTCATGCACATTATGTTCCCTGCTGAGATATTTTGCCTTTCTGTTTATTTCCAGTTGTTCATTTCTTTTTCTTTGACTTCTGTGCACTGTTACTTGGTGTGTCAGCTTTGCGTTTGGCAGCCTGAAACAAATGTTGCAACATACATGTATTACTGATGCAAACTGCAAATTTATGGGCTAAATTAAATACATTGTAACTTCTATAAAAGACAAATAGAATATGAACTTCAATCTATTATCTTGAGCACCTTTATTGATGTTTGTTGTATTTTCAACAACCGACACTTCCAATCAAATCAAACCATGTAATTCAAATACTGTGTTACTGTATCAAATCCATTAAACGTAAAGAGACACCATGTATTCTATTGACTTGTAAGGCACTTCCAACATTGTGCTTGTCTTCTGGTACATTATACTAGATGTAAGCTATTATATTTAGATTTACCTTTTGTGCACTGCCACCACCCTTTCCTTTCCTTCTCCTCTCTGCCTTTTCTCTTTCTTCAAGTTCCATATTTTCTCTTTCTATCAGAGTTATCAATGTGTTACAACGTCTCTGTATCTCCTACAAACAGGGAAGATGTATTAAACTTTTTTTTTCTTGGGGGATTTAGGTCCATTTAACAGTATTTCAGTTTTGCAATTGCTGACAATATACCTAACCACTGTTCCTAGAAAGGACCAAAACTATACTCCACCTGGGGTGCAAACTGCAAACTTTGAAGTGTCTGCTGGTTGGTAGCAAGGCTCAAACCCATGACCCTTCAGTGCATAAGAAACCAGTGATTTCAAGTTGGTGACCTTACACAACTTGACCACAGATGTAGGCTATTAGACTGATAATAAACTCTCAGAACTACAATGTTTATCTGAACAAAATTGACATAAATTGAAATGTTACTTGTCATTACTAGCTTACAATATTGCATGCAAAATTCTTCTTTAATACACATACCATAGCTGTTCTAGACTTTATAAACCAGTCAAATCTGAACTGAGGTGCTTGTCTAATGGCTGTTCTCAACTCGTCATACACATTTTCCTTGTCAAAGCCGAGCTTGTGTAACATACATATCAGGAACCGGTCCTCCTCCTCGGTGTAGTTCTTTCCCTTGTTTGTACCATACTGTATCCTCAGCTGGTGGAATGGAGCCTTATATCTCATCATTTTAGCATCTAGAGCACGCTTGATACTGATACGTCTCTGTATCTTTGCTTCTCCTCTCTCAATCTGGGCCATGATCTTCTCTATGTCCTGTAACTCGTTACATCTCTCCCAGAACACTCGTGAATACTCTATCACCTAGCAAATGACAAAACATTTACAGTTGTAACACCTTCCACAGATTAAAGAAAACACAATGTAAATACTCATTACCTGACAAAATTTCTAAACAAAATACGCTTTTTTAAATCAATAGATACCAAAAGAAATTTGAAAGATATCTGAAATGTATATAAACAAGTTTTTCCGGTATCCTTTACAATTTCATGTTGCTTTCTACAGCATCAATCATCTATTTTATGCCATTTTAACTTAGCAAGTTTCACAAACCTCGTCTGGTGTCTTTCCTTCAACCTCTCGGGATATTTTATCTATGTCATCTCTGCCATACTTCTCATTTGCCTTGATAAACTGGTTAAAATCTCTCTTGTTCCACTCAGTAAAGCCCTGAAAACAGAAAGTACACAACAGTTTCAACTGAATGTCAACTTGGTGTAGCCAATCTATAAATACAGAAAAGTAATACTGGAACTTTGTTATATAAATAGTTATTCTGTGAGAATTAATTCCTAAAATGCATTAATATTCTAGTAATTTTCATAGCAATTACCTCGCCACAGCTGTTACTTCCCATTACAGTATACAGTACCCACTGCCATCACAAACCATTTTAACAAGATTTTGTTAAAATTTCAAAAGGTACAAATTTGAATTAAAGGTTAATTTTATAAACTTTTTAACTGTCAAAAGGTCAAATACAAAAAGTTAATTCAAAATAGTGATTTTAGATAATTGTTTACACGCCGTCATGTGACATTTTCCATCATCAAGTGGTATCTTGTCAAGGCAGTGATTTGAGAGCGGCAGCTCATGTAATCAAATGGCTGTGTGGAGTTTGAGCTGTTACCTGTTTTAGCAGATCATCTTTCTCTGCATTTTCTTCCTCTGTCAACAATTCTGCCTCATCAATCTTGCTTTGTTCTTCACGTCGGACTCTCTCAGCGTCGTGACCTAATTCTGGATTTTTAGGAACCTATAAAATAAACAGCTCTAATATAAGCAACAATAATAAATAATCTTGAGGATAATGCAGCATCACGATTGTTATATACATGTATATGACAACAATATTTGTAACACCTTCCTAATTCAAACTACAATCATTGTTTTTGCTAAATTTTAATAATAGAAAGGCTTAAACTACTGTAAATTAATTAATGAATTAAAGAATAAGCGATCCAGCTGAATCACACTGTTGTAATAATATTGATTATTTCTAGAGATATTTGAATTAGAGAAATGACGAATTCATGAAAGAGCACTCACATCAAGAAACAGAGATAAAGTAATTGCAAATGTTTCATGATGTACAGTATCTTTACCAATGAACTTGATTTACACCAACATGCATTAATTTTTCATACTATACATAACATTGCTTCTGAGATTTTCTGTAAAAAATGAGTCGAGTATTTGGTGAAAAACTTTTCTATTTTGTTGAAGGATAGAGTTGGGAAGCCCCACAGAGCTAGTGATCAGGGTGATACACCAATTGGCATGTATTTTGGAAAAAGTTTTACCAATCAACTATCCTTACTGTGTAAACAGTATTCTCATTAAATTTTAAAATGATGGAAAGAAGGAAGTTAAAACAAACTGTATCTTTCTAGCTCATCAACTGAGAATCTAACACACTTGAATGCGAACTCTGAATTTAAGCAGGTCAAATATATAACCTGTGACAGGGTACTTTGGTCTCTATAATTATTGAATTGGAAAACTCTAACAGTAAATACTTTGGAATGGCAGTTTATCCAATCTTACCCTGTATCCTATACTCTTCCTGTAGAAGTAGATTTCCTTGTCTAAAATCTCAAACAGTCTCGGAGGGAAGAACTGGAAATCTTGAACATTTGGCTGCTTTGGTGGTCTTGGTGCCTGTAACAGTTGAAACATCTCCATGACAGTCCAATCAAAATAAAGAACAAAACAAAAAGAGAGTAACGTTTTCTTGTGTGTTTGGTAGAACATGCATTTGGTGCTTTACCTTTTACTTTTCAAATTCACATTTTATGTAAACATGTTCTTAGTCAAGTTGATACTGCGCGCATGTTTGACAGAAAGCATGTTATTTTACAGATACTGATGAATGATGGCCAACAGTACCTTTGGAGCTTTTGGTTCATTGACTCGGAGGGCCTCTCTGAAATAAGCATCTACAGCATAGTTAGCTTTCCTCTCACGTTTAGGTGGTTCAATCCAGTTCATTCCAATCTTTTGTTTCTCTCTGTAATCTTCACCTTCAAATTTGTACACGGAGCCACGTTGTTCCTGGACATCAAAGGACAAGCTCTGTAAGCTGCTCTCACCCATTTTATCCATTCTGTCTTTGATCTCTTCAGTCTGAAATGAATAACTGATACTGTAAGCTGCATTAAGTTATTTTTCCTGCATTCTTCTTGAACTAGTGCAAGTCTATGGAATTTGTACCAAAAGTATATGTTGCACTGTAGCTGTAGTACAAACTACATTATGATCTTGAGCAGTAATTCTTTCTTGTATTGGTATATTAGTTAAACATATGAACAACTATATTTTTCAGGCAAATGGTCAGCAGGGCTTTTGAAACAAAGCTTCTAAAATTTCTGAACTCTTAAAACTTTCCACTTTAATTTTCATGTCTAGTTTCAGCTTTTGAACCCTCCCACTTTTTCCTGACAACAATAACATATGGAACAGCGGTCAGTTAACAGCCATTTCTTTTGACTTGTAACACACAACTTCAAGAAGTAAGCTTTTAAGCCATGAATATACCTTCTTTTCTCCCTTGGCCATAATTGCATCAATATCTTCCTCTGTGATCTCGCTTTCTTTTGATGCGAATACATGACTTGCTCCATGACGAATCATATTCAATACTTCATCTTTGCCAAGCTTTGATGCTGCAGCATCCACTAACCGACCTGAAACAGTAGCGGATACATGTATTTTACTACTTCAGCAAATCATGAGCAATCTTCTGTACAAATCTACATTAAAGGTCAACTACTAAGCGAAAATTAAGTGACAGTTATTTCAATGGCAAGTACATAACCTTATGCAAGACACTAAATAATGAAGATTGGCAGGTTAAAATTTAAGAAAGTGTTTGGAACCAAAAGTATGTGTTTTATGTTGAAATCTCTGAATCGACAAAATGCTACCCAGGTCTTTTACTTTCTTCAAGTGCAGAAATTTGTCATGTCGCATTTTAATTTCTTCAACCACTTTCTTTTTTTAATCTTTTCATGCTTTAGTTTTTGTTTCCAACAATAATCATCCTAAATCAGCAAGTTTCCACCTCTAATCACAGGAGCTTGAAATGGTTACTTTTAAACCACAGGAGCTTGAAATGGCAGACTGTGAGAAATATACTTGTACATGTATACTGTAAAATAATCTACTACAGAGACTGATTAATGCTAGTTTAATATATACTATTGAGAAAACTTGCAGTTCCACAGGGCTTCCACGAGTCTTATAACTTTTTACTAGAAAAGCTAGTACTGATGCTAAAGCAAGGTTCAGTATGTCATCTTCTACCAACACCTTACTAACTTATACTGCCACTCCCTTTTACTAAGGTAAGTACTTGCAGTTCAACATAAAACCTTTAGTTTACAAAGTAATGACTTCACCAACAAGATAACAACAAGATAATCATTTATGAAATATGTCCAGCATGTCCCACTATAAATACCTTGCTGAATAACAACATTATCGAGACGCAGTTTCATTTCTGCTTTTTCAACAATTCTTTCCTCTACTGTGTTCTCTGTGATCAATCTGAACACCCGTACTTGTTTCTTTTGTCCGATACGATGTGCACGATCCTGTGACAAATATAAATCCAAATCCTTAATCATGCTCACATGATTACCACTGGTAAAATAACTAAAGTCACTAAGCCATTTAATCATGTACAAAATTGACCAAAGTTTTGAGAATAGTTAACAGTTAATAGCAACTGGGAATGCTTTCTCTGGAGCTGTAAGAATGATTCATGTGTCAAGAGGTTGATTTATACAGATTTATTTACTCTTGATTGCAAGACAAGTTTTTACAACTTATAATTATTGCTCTAAAGACTCACTCCAGATAGCATCAACCTCCACCAGAGAGAGAGAGTGACAATGTGGAATTATCTGTGCCTTGCCCAAGGACACTACCACTACTTTGGCACTGGTGGAGATTAAACCCGGGACCCTCCGATCCCGAGGCAAACACGTTACCACTGCATCAAGGTGGCTCCTTGAAGAAGGTTAATGTTGAACCTTACACCTTCATGGTTTAATCATTTAAGACAGTCGTCAAAAGACATTTTTACAATAGATTGAAGCCTCTGTGTCCAGTGTATAGATCATGACCAGCATGCAAATCTATGAGGTCTCATCATGATCTACACTGCTCTCTATTCACCTATTAACAGATTTCAATGAACATATCAGGAAATGACAACTGGTTCTGTCAGAAGTGCCAAACAGGGATCATCCTTTTTCAAAATTAGATGTAGTCAGGATTAGATACAAGTGACAATCTAGTACAAACCTGAGCCTGCAGATCCACCTGTGGATTCCAGTCTGAGTCATACAATATAACTACATCAGCTGTTGCCAAGTTGATACCCAAACCACCTGCTCTTGTACTCAACATGAAGATAAACTTTTTACTGTCAGGGTGGTTGTAATCATCTATTGAGATCTGTTAAATAGAAACAAACTAGTTACATTTCATTAAAGGGACATACCCTACATCTAGCCGATTATATTCTCGAAACATATCGTAGATTATGCGTTCAATGCATGTAAAATGATACATAAATACAATTTCAAAGGAGAACCTATGAAGAAAAATGTCTCATTTTACCACAATTAATCAATATAGAGGCTTTCTGTAATAAATCGCATCCACCCATTAATTGTACAACAACAACTCTACATAGATTATTGAATGGTTTACGGTACTGCAGCGTATTTCAAACTGCTGATTTTATCAATAATGACTGGAATGCAAACAGTACCTTTAGTTTTCTAAACTTTTATTTTGCCTGGTCTACAGAATACAAACTTTACAAAAATCATGCACATGAATGCATGCACACACAAAACAATTAATGCAACATGTTTTATTTCACATCGACTTTCAATATCATAAAGCATGTTAAAAATAAAATTTTGTATCAAAAACTCCTTTGACAGGTCACACAAAACAAATGAACTTGCAAACTGTAGTATACAGTATGGTACCTGTCTTTCTGTGTGAGGTGTATTTCCGTCCAGTCTGCAGTAATTGTAGTTTCTCCAGAAACAATAATCTTCTAAAATGTCCAATACACGTGTCATCTGACTGAATATAAGTACACGCGATCCTGAAAAATTACATAAATCATCTAAGATTCACCAACTTTTTAAAAGAATTTCAACACAAAAATCAATGTGCCTTAAGTATAACATTTTAACATAAATTCTTACAATCTACAAGCACACAAAACATTTTGACAAAAAGTCTGATTTGGAAAGAACTTTACATACTGAGTCAATTTGACTTTTGAACTTTTTCAGGTTCTTCTGCTCTGTCAGGGTGACATCCTCCATGATATTACTGGTCATAGTCATTCAAAATATTAGTAATTAGTGTGAGGTTTTTTGTTAATTTTAATTTCTGAAAATTCTTTGAATGATCTGCAATATCGGGTTTTCCATCACATGAGCTGAAAAACTAGACCTATCACTAAATGTGATTAAAAACCCAACAAGACAGCTTTGCCAACTGAAAAAGTTAATATTAGTGACAGAATACCTTATAATCAAGAGCTGTCAGTAGGACAGCGCGCTCGACTTTTTTAGTGCTTGCCAATAAAACAAAACTTTGACAGTTAAGGGCACACAAGACTTTAACTAGGAATTTCTAAGTACAAATCAAGAAACATTTTCACAGAGTTATCTTCTCTTGCTTACAGATAGGTCTCATGATGGTACGTAAGTACTCCAACTTTCAAAGTAATATCTCAAATGGTTAAGTCAACAAGTGGACAAGAATGAAAATTTTAACTGAGTTTCTAAGTCAAAATGGGCCATAATTCATATAAAATCCTTGACAGAATTACCTTCTCCTGCCCATGTTTTGGGATCATGATGGTAAACAAGTATTCCAACTTTCAAAGTAATATCTCGAACAGTTTAGTCAAAAAGTGGACTGGTACGAAAAACTTAACCAAGATTCTAAGTCGATAAAGGGCCTTAATTTTTAAAACAAATCCCTGACAGAGTTACCTTCTCTTGCCTACAGATGGGGGTAATGATGTAAACAAGCATTCAAAGTTTCAAAGCAATATCTCAAAGGGTTAAGGCAATAAGTGGATTTTACCCATATTCAATGTATTTTCTAAGTAAAAAAGGGGCATAATTCTGTTCAAAACCTTGACAGAGTTATGTACTCTTGTCTGTTGATGTAGGTCATGATGGTAAACAAGTATGGATAGTTTCAAAGCAATACCTCCAATAGTTTTGAAATAAAGTGAGGTGGTACGAAAAACTTAACCAAGCTCAATACACTTTCTAAGTCAAAAAAGGGCCATAATTCTGTCAAAAACCTTGACAGAGTTATGTACTCTTGTCTGTAGATGGAGGTTATGATGGTAAACAAGTATTGTAAGTTTCAAAGCCATACCTCTAATACTTTTGTGTTAAAGTGGGGTGGTACGAAAAACTTAACCAAGGTGTGACATCAACGCCTGGGCAAGTAGGATAGCTCCTCTTTTCATAGAAAAGTCGAGCTAACAAGAGCTGTCAGTAGACAGCGCGCTCGACTATTCTGTGATTGACAATATAAAATAATATCCATCCTGACTGTAAATGAGTCTCTAAAGGGGATAATTATGTCAAAATGCTTGATACAGTTACCTCCTCCTGTACACAGGTTCGGATCATGATGGTGAACAAGTGTGCAAAGTTTGAAAGGCATATGTCAATGGACTTTGAAAATATCTGAGGTTGTACGCAAACTTTAACATAAGTTCTAAGTAAAAAAAGGGGCATAATATTGTAAAAAAGCTTGATACAGTGACCTCCTCCTGTACACAGGTTGAGATCATGATGGTGAACAAGCGTGCAAAGTTTCAAAGCCAATGTCAATGGATTTTGAAAATATTTGAGGTGGTACGCAAACTTTAACATAAATTCTAAGTCGAAAAAGGGGCATAATTTTGTCAAAATGCTTGATAGAGTTACCTCCTCCTGTGTACAGGTTCGGATCATGATGGTGAACAAGCGTGCAAAGTTTCAAAGCCAGATGTCAATGGACTTTGAAAATATTTGAGGTGGTACGCAAACTTTAACGTAAATTCCAAGTAGAAACAAGAGCTGTCCATAAGACAGCACGCTCGACTATTGTGGGTGTTTGCTAATAAAACAAAACTTTTATCAGTATAATAGCAAAACAAAATTCTGCTAACTATTAAGTATAAACTAGGAAAGTTGAATAATAAAAAAAGTCAAAATCTACAACTATAGATTTAATTTTTGGTAAATTGTTTGATACAAAATTTACCTTGAACACTATTGCAAGGTTTGATATAACTACCATAAGTGGTTACTGTGATATGTGCATGATAGTACCTTGCATGCAAAACTTTACCAAATTTTCAAAGTCAAACAAGGGCCATAATTTGCACTAAATTTAAACAAGAGTTATCTGTCTTGACTGTGTGACACCTCTTAAGACATTAAAAAATTTCAAGTCAATATCATAAGTGGTTACTGAGATAGTACCTAGCAGGCAAAACTTTAACCAAATTTTCAAAGTCAAACAAGGGCCATAATTTGTACTAAATTTTTTCAAGAGTTATCTGCCTTGATTGTATGACACCCCTAAAGACATGAACAAAGTTTCAAGTCAATATCATAAGTGGTTACTGAGATATGTGCATGATAGTACCTAGCAGGCAAAACTTTAACCAAATTTTCAAAGTCAAACAAGGGCCATAATTTGTACTAAATTTTTGCAAGAGTTATCTGCCTTGATTGTATGACACCCCTAAAGACATGAACAAAGTTTCAAGTCAATATCATAAGTGGTTACTGTGATATATGTGCATGATAGTACCTAGCAGGCAAAACTTTAACCAAATTTTCAAAGTCAAACAAGGGCCATAATTTGCACTAAATTTAAACAAGAGTTATCTGTCTTGACTGTGTGACACCTCTTAAGACATTAAAAAAGTTTCAAGTCAATATCATAAGTGGTTACTGAGATAGTACCTAGCAGGCAAAACTTTAACCAAATTTTCAAAGTCAAACAAGGGCCATAATTTGTACTAAATTTTTTCAAGAGTTATCTGCCTTGATTGTATGACACCCCTAAAGACATGAACAAAGTTTCAAGTCAATATCATAAGTGGTTACTGAGATATGTGCATGATAGTACCTAGCAGGCAAAACTTTAACCAAATTTTCAGTCAAACAAGGGCCATAATTTGTACTAAATTTTTGCAAGAGTTATCTGCCTTGATTGTATGACACCCCTAAAGACATGAACAAAGTTTCAAGTCAATATCATAAGTGGTTACTGAGATATATGTGCATGATAGTACCTAGCAGGCAAAACTTTAACCAAATTTTCAAAGTCAAACAAGGGCCATAATTTGTACTAAATTTTTTCAAGAGTTATCTGCCTTGATTGTATGACACCCCTAAAGACATGAACAAAGTTTCAAGTCAATATCATAAGTGGTTACTGAGATATGTGCATGATAGTACTTGGCAGGCAAAACTTTAACCAAAGAAGCAACGCCGACGCCGACACACAAGTGACTGTAATAGCTCTCCATATTCTCCGAATAGTCGAGCTTAAAAGGCATAATTTTGTCAAATTGCTTGATAGAGTTACCTCCTCCTGTGTACAGATTGGGGGCATGATGGTGAACAAGTGTGCAAAGTTTCAAAGCCATATGTCAATGGACTTTGAAAATATTTGAGGTGGTACGCAAACTTTAACATAAGTGGTTACGCCGACGCTCGGGTGACTAGGATAGCTCTCCTTATTCTTCGAATAGTCGAGCTAAAAACTAAAATAGTTATGTTTTTTTGTTGTAATAACTCTGTAATGAGTCAAGATAGAGTTATGGTAATTGTACACAGCACTACCTCTTATTGTGCTTGACCATTGTATGAAGTGGTATTGAATTCCAACAAGTAGTTTTCAAGTTAAGCTCCGCACAAGGAAAAGTAATGAAGGGCAATAACTATGTAATGAGCCAAGATAGAGTTATGGTTCTTGTAACCTGCACTTCCTCTCATTATGCTTGACCATTGTATCAAGTTGTATCGTATTGCAACCAGTAGTTTTCAAATTATGCTCCAGACAAGAAAAATGCAACAGACTGACCACAGGATGACTCCTACATACCTCCCTCCAAACTTTGTTTCAGGGGTATGTTTAACAACTAGGTGCATGTTTCCAAAGTTAAAACAAAACAGCTGCATTAGGTCTGTATTCATCAATATTAGGTCATTAGGACTGACTGCAAGCTATACACTGTTGCAGAAAGTTATGTAGACTTAAAAATGTCTAAATTTTCTATTTATTTTTTTTAAAAACTTTTTCACAGACGCAATAAAACCCTGACTGGTGTGTACTTTTTCAGACAGGCTGGTAAAGTATTTTCTGTCAGATCAGTGTTTTATGGGTTAAATAGCTCAAACTGGGTAATAAGAAGCACCCTGTCAGTCCTTGATTAGAATTCTGACTCAAAAGTTTAGTACATTCAGGTCCTGAACTGAACAATGCTCTAATAATTTATTACCTTCTAACTGCAGTCTTGGAAGCAGTTTATCAAGAACCGCCATTTTCCCACTGTTATCTACTAGATGTTTGTCTGTTGTATATGGGGGACCTGTAATAAACAATTTACAGAGGACTTAACCTATGTCATAGACAATCTTTTTTTTTTTTTCAGAATACATGTTTATAATTACAAACAAGCCCTACGGCTTTTTCAAAGACTGTATTAACATAGATGTAAGTAGCTAATACCATTATATGAAACAATAATATATTACCTATTCAGTTCGATGTTTTATAAAGTTCCCAAAATTAACATACATGATTGTAGATAACTTGATGTGTAACCCCTATTTTATATATTGAAAAAATACATCACAAACACAAAAATTGGGATCTATCTGTCTGAACGAAAAGAGAAGTCATATATTTAACAGATTTTTTCCTTCTTTCTGTTGATTCAATAAAGATATTTGTAGGTTTATTGTGTAAAGTATATTGTTATTTCTATGTCAGTAAAATATTGTGTTTAGCTTAAAAGTACAAAGTTTTTTTTTAAAAAAAAAAATGTCATAGACAATCAGTAATAAAATCTGTATTGAATTGTTTAATGTAAAAACTTAAACTCAATTAAAGACGATCGCTACAGTTTAATTCTTGGCTATATATCAAATATCTTTATATTTTGATGTTGTTTAATTAAATGTCACAAACAATTACTTTTGAATAAAAAAACATACAAAAGGATTATTTTGAGCAATAATATCACTTTAACATTTTTAAACATATAACTATAGCAAAAAAAAATCAGTATATCAAGAAAACTTATTACCTCCCTTTAAAAGCACCCAAAAAGTCAATGTTTAGCAAAGGTGGACTTTTAAACTGTGTCAAATGCTTTCAGAAGGATACTTTTGTGTTACATATTACTTGTAAGTGTTTCACTTTACACAATTTGTCCAGTTAAAGTTTCATTTAGCTATCTGTATTACGTCAGTGGCAATAAACACATGGCCTCCCCTCCAACACCATCCTCCCACCCTAGACAACAGCTCATTTTTCTCAATAAAAAGGCTGGTTACCTATCATTTTTAAATTAGTTCTCAATAAAGTGATGTTTGAACAATTCTACTGCAAAAAATTAAGAAATTCTCAATGCTTGAACATTAAGAAAAAAAACTTTGAAAAATGACTACAAATTTTACATATTTTTTTACAGAAACTAGTTTCTCTTTATGGGTTTTTTCAGTTTGAATACATTTTGAAATCTCAATTCATGTAGTTTCATAAAGTAGGATCAATTGCTTAAAAATCAATGGTGAGTTGCCAAATTTAGAGATTTATTATTGATAAACATGAGACAGGGGTCATTTTCACTGCTTTCGGGGGTATACTACAAAAAAGTGTCCATTACTTCTAAATAAGGCTGGTGACCTACCTTTTTTATTTTATATTCTGACTAAGCAGGTATTACCCTAACAACAAACGAAATTTCATAAAATTCTCAATGCTTGAAAAAAAATGATGAAACTGTAGCGATCGTCTTTAATTTAAATGACAGGTACAAAACTGAAATTTAATTGTTGATTAATGTGTTAATCAAGTTGGCAATATTAATTATAACATAGATACAATCAATGTACAAACAAGGTTCAGTATTACCGTTCTAATAGCAATCTATACACTGCAGCAGAAAGTTATATAGTCAGTATGTTTATAGAACCAGACAACTTTTCAACATTGAATTAAAACATAATGCTTCGGATGAAGTCATCTTGTGTTTATTAGGCTCTAGCCGCTCTACACTGCAGTGTGGTACCTGACAAATTTTTACATTTTCTGGGAGTTAAACAACTATTTCAAGAGTATTTCAATTATTTAAAGGTGCAAAGTGTACATAACAACAGTTCCTGTAAAGGAACAGTACTAGACACCTATCCCCTTTAACAAACTACCAACTTTCTCATAAAACAAGCCAGGTTAGTAGCAGGGCTCGAACCTGTGACCCTTTATCAATGGGTGTTTAGTGATTTCAAGTCAGCAACCATAACCATTCAATGATGGAGGTAGACATAATTTATACTACACTACTGGATCATACAGAAGATTTCAATTTGCATGTACCGTATTTCCCCGCCTATAAGGCGATCCGCTTATAAGACGACCCCCCTACTTTGCCATGAAAATTGTGTGGTTTTGAATAGACTCATTTATAAGACGAGGCAATTTTTTAATGACCCAGTTACTTTATTTTCTTCAAGTTCGTATGATTTCTAAGCAATAAGTTAATTTTTTAATCGCCGATTTTTTTGGAGTATTATAAACCAATCTGTGTATTGTCATTTCGGATATTGATTTTTTTTGACACTTTGAAAAGGTAATTGCGTAAATATATGCCATTGGCTAATTAATCAATTATGAAAACATATGACAGCTTGTATATAATTATTAAGAGTGCCGAGGATCCCCCAAAGTAGCACAATTACCGCGTAGTTTAAAGACAAAAAAGGATTGAGATGGCAATAAAGTCAATAAAAAATATTTTTTCATTCCCATTGTTACAATTTCTTGGGAGTTATCGCAAAATGTTTGCAAAAAATAAGCAAATTTTCGTATTTATAATTAAAAGTTGACAAAACAACCGCGCGACGAATTTTGTCTAAGCCTCTCGCTCCTTAACAACGACGTAATTGCCGCTAATTTGGGGTATCCTGGGCACTCTTACTAATTATACACAAGCTGCCAGATGTTTTCATAAATTGATTAATCAGCCGATGACACATATATTTACCGGACGCAATTATCGTCTCAAAGTGTCAACAAAAATCAATATCCGAATTAACAATACACAGACTAGACTGATTATCGGGTTTCTTTACAATAAACGCTGTGCAAACGCTTTATTCAAGTATCAATTTTAGGCCGCTTATATCATAATGGAAAAAACCAAATATGACTGCACCACTTATTTTCGCAAAGTTTACCTTCAAATTCTTTAAATAATTGTAAATAGCGACATTTACGATCGACAGGGAGGTGAGTTAACACAATAACGTAATTCCAATTATTTAACGGTGCAATTGTATCGACTGTTCCTGCACATGGACACTACTGGACGACATCCCCTTTCACTGCCGTTTCATCACAAATGTATGTAGGATTGATTTTTATATTTGGTTGATTCTTGTGGCCTCGCTTATAAGACGAGGACCCCACTTTGAGGCAAAAATCGGGACTTTATTTCCTCGTCTTATAAGCGGGGAAATACGGTATGTTCATGTACCTGGTTCAGCACCATCAAACAGGTATGGATGGTTGGAACATTTCCTCAGCTGCATGAGAATGTTGAGTAGTCTCATCTTGTCCGATTTACCAGCTCCATTAACTATATCTATATCCTTCATCAAAATCTTTGTGTACCTGTCAGTAGGAATATGAAACTTACAACATGAAGCAACCTCGCACAATCATAAACAGCAACAAAAGCTGCCTCATGACAACACACTCGTCTATTCTCAGTGCTTGCCAATAGAACAACTTTTACCAGCAAGTAACAAAGCAAAGTTCTGTTGACTAAGCATAGAGTAGAAAACTGAAATCATAGAAAAAATTCAAACACTATCTGTTCGATACCCCTGAACACTTGTTAAGTTTTCCAAATAACTCCCGAAAGTGGTTACTGCATGGTAGTACCTTGCACACAAAACTTTAACCAAGTTTCCAATTTCAACAAGGGCCATAATTTGTAGTTAAAACAGTCAGGAGTTATCTAACTTTATACCTCTAAGTACTATTGCTAAATTTCAAATAACTCCAATAAGTGGTTACTACAAAATGATTAGCTAGTGAGTCACTGTCAGTATTAACAAATCTACTGAACATCTTCAAAGTATTCAATGTAAATTCCTTTATAGACCGAGTAAATTTGCCATTCTAATGCGTATGTTTGAAATCCCATCAAGAAATTGGAAAGACTTGCATAATTCCTTGTACATGGCAAAACAAGTCAGAATTTCATTGGTCGAGCTATATACAGAAACATGTAACTACAGTGACTATACTTATATATTTGAATCATTGCCTGTCAAACTTAATCCTTGTAAACTATCAATGCCCATTATTTATGCCTTACCACTCTCTTTGCATTTTACTCAAGCCAACAAACACTTTTGTTTCCTTCTTTGGTAGCAGTTTTTTCTCCACTTCTGATTTCAAACGTCTGAGTAAGAACGGACGTAAAACCTGCAATATACAACATAATTCCTCAGCCAAAATTCACAGCTCATAAATTCTAGACAACACTGTAATTATATGTCTTCTCTCCAACTAAAACACCTAAAGTTTTGTCACTACCTTGCAATAGTTAACAAGAGGGCCAGGGCCAAGATGGCCTTTTCTTGCATACCGGATCGGGGTATCCGCAGTTTTCACCAGTGCTGGAAAATCTTATATTACATACCCCCATGTAATATGACTCGTGTGAGTTACTTGTGACGTAACGTCATAAACATTGTGACGTCACTTCCCCAAACAAAGAATATCGCTTGTTTTTATACTATAATGTATTATTTCGATAAGTTTGCATTTAGAAATCTGTTTAAAGTGCAAGACGGTATGCAAGAAAAAGTTTCTATCATGAGACACTTGGTTTAAATGGAAATATCCGTCACCTCGGGTAACTGTTTCGCGGGAACTCGGCAGAGCCTCATTCCCGCCAAAACAGTTACCCTCAGTGACGGATATTTCGATCTGAACCGCGTGCTCATGAAAGAAACTATTAATATCATTTACCTGGCTACCATTGGCTATAATACAAAGTCATCAATAGCAGAAAGGGTCAATTTTGACCTGGGGGACATGATCTGAATATTCTTGGAATATGTCAACTAGGCAATGCTACATGCCAATTTGCCAAATATCTAAGCTCTAGGCCTTATGGTTTCAGAAATAAAGATTTTAAAGTTTGTTCCTATATAAGCCATTGTAAAATCAAGAGACCCCTGGGCGGGGTCCATTTTGAACAAATGATCATAATTTTAACAATCTAAGTAGGGGTCCACTAGGCAATGCCACATGCTAAATGTCTAAGCTCTAGGCCTTGTGATTTCAGATGATTTTTTAAAGTTTTTCCTACTTTGTGCCAGGTGAGCTAAAAAGAACAATTACAGATTGGGTTGCAGTTCTGTTTAATTTCAAACGTCAAATGACTATTTAAGCAGTTCTTAATAGAGGATTTTTTAAGTTGTGAAACAACTTGAAGTGATAGAATGACTACTTACACCATGTAATCTCTCCACAATTTCCTTGTTAAACTCTGATGTGTTGAACCATGAATCAAAGTCCTGAAAGCAGAATAATCATAGTAAGATCTTTACTACATGCAAATATTCCAAACTGCTTTTAAGAGGATTTGTGTACCAATTATGTTTTTTTTTTTTTTCTTTCCCCCCTCAATGAACCCCCCCCCCCCCCCCAAATAACCCCCCCCCCCACAAGAAAATGATCAACATTCTTTGTTTGCCCCCCCCCCCCCCCCCCCCCCCCCCCACTCTCCCCCCCCCCCCCCCCCCCCCCCCCCCCCCCCCCCCCCCCCCCCCCTCCCCCTTGGCCATTTTATAATTGTATTGAATTCCAACCTTTTGACACGTTAATCCAAAAAAAGTAAAGCACGTTTATTGATTTTCATCTTTTTTTTTCTTTATTCCCCAACAAAAAAAAAAACACCCCCCCCCCCCCCCACAAAAGAAAGATGAAATAAACATTCATATTCCTGTTTGTCCTAACCAGTACTAGCTTCAATTTTTGCCAACTTGACACAAATTAATAGAAACCGCATAATACCTAGACTGAAAGGCAATAATACCAACGACACAAAGCCTTGTAACAAACTATTATAGTTTTAACATAACACCAGTGTTATTACCTCTGCCGAGTTAAACACATCAGGTAGCAGGAAGTTGAGCAGGGCCCAGAGTTCATGAAGGTTGTTCTGTAATGGGGTACCAGTCAGCAGCAATCTGTTGGCTGTTTTAAATTCTCTGACAATCTCCGACAGCTGCAATTATTAAAACAATGAAATCTTTCAGAATACATACAAACAACTCACCATTAACCACAGTAATTAGAACTAGGTTCTTTTTTTGGCAAAATCATGTCTCTCCCCCACTGGACTTCTCAATATCAAGGGTACATACTAAAATATTTGCAAAATTGTACTTGAGGTACAATAACTGCTCAAAGTCAAGTTCAATATTTCAATCTGCTTACAAAATTAGTTTTGCTGAAAACTTTCAAATAGCACAAAAGAAATAGCACAGACATCATAAAATTTGACAAATCATGGGCAACAACACCACTTAAACTCAATGCGTTTTTACACTGTTTTGCTATTGCATTAAGCGACTTTTGTCTAACGCGACCAGCAACCAGTAATTCGTGACCAATAATCAGTCTTTTGTTTGTATTAGGTGACTATTTAAGTGCAAACATCATTTCCATGGAAACTGACCACTTTAAAGTTGCAATCATCCCAGTTAGGCACAGAGGTGTCAAATCTCATAAGGTTCATCCTTATGTTCGCATGTGTTAATTGTCGGGCATTTATCGACTTTTGGTACTTCCAAGTTCAAATTATTTTGCTATTTTTGGAAAATAACCATGTGACATAAGTACGATTTTATGGGAAATGGTTGTCGTCTCTGGTGATGCTTTGTATTAAGAGACCATTTTATTAAGCGACCGGTTTTGGCCTTTCTCATGGGCGGTCTCTTAATACAAGTTTGACTGTAATTCCGATCAATTTCTTTTAAGTTAGGTTCTAAACAGGAACAGTATCAAAGTGGACAGTTCTTGAAGTATTGACCTGATGTGGGATGTAACATGATAGAAAAGAATATACATGTGTAATTCCTGTACAGTCAGCACTTCACATAATTAAGTGTACTGTACTTTCAGAAATATAACAAAATTGAACTCTTTCTAAGCATTCCTTACTGTACCAACTGGACAGAACACATCAATTTTCATACATAACTATTTTCATACATAAGTTAACAATTACAAAACCTACCTTTGATTTTTCATTTTTGATTCTGTGAGCTTCATCTATAACCATGTATCTCCAGTTAAACTTCTTGAAGACCGATTTCTCCTTGATTATCATCTCGTATGACGTTATACACACATCCCACTCTCCCGGCATCATTATATCACGGATTATAGCCGCCTATATAAAATTAATGAATCATTACTCAAACAGGTAGACACAGATGCAAAATCCAAGGCAGGACTTACGTAATATGCTGTTAAATGCTTTATATTCAAAAGTTGTTTCTTTTGCATTTTCCAATTCTATATTTATTTGCAAGTTTTTTAATTCACAAGTGAGCAGCTTTTTTTATATAATCATTGTTTGTTTTCTATTTTAGCAAGTTTGATGTAAAGGCCAAGTGATTCATTGGGGGAAAATAAAAATCTCACAAATAACAACAACTTCTAGAGTATTCTAGTGAAAAGAAAAACTAAAATACTAAAACTCTGCTTGGACACTATTCATTACAACACAGAAATTCCAGTTTATAGCAATTTTCTTCCATCTACTTCTGTGTGTGAGTGCTAGTTGGAATTTCCTCTATACCATGGGAATATTCCTACTACTTGACAATGCCCGACTCAAATCAATTACATTTAATCCGACAGCTCTTTATGTGCAACATTTATATTTCATATAGGACGTTCTGTCTGAGATATAAAAAAGAAATCACATGTAGAAAAACTTATAAAAGAGAATGCAACTTTCTAGAGTAATATCAGGCACTTCAATCAAGTAAACAAATTCAATATAAAGTCTAAAAGTTAAAACAATACTTTTAAACTCTCAGTTCTGTTCTTGATGATATAATATATTCTATCTAAACTAAATTGAATGGAGAGAAGTTTCAATGTTGGTACCCTTTCATCCCGTGTTCCTATGAGGGAGACAGTGCGTAGACTGGGGCACCAGCGCTTGTGTTCATTGCCCCAGTTAGAGAGAGTAGATTTAGGGCAGATAACTAGATGAGGACCAGCTACGTGTCTATAATGCTTCATATAACCAAGCAGTGAGATTGTCTGTAGTGTTTTCCCCAAACCCTGAAAATAAAGTGCAATCTTTCTATGATATATAATTTATTATAGCATTGTGTATTTTACAGTCCAACATGACCAATTTACGCAGTATTTAAAAAACAGTCAAAATTCATTCATTCTCAATTTAATTATCACCAACAAGTAAAAGTTACCAAAATATATACTCAACATGTTTAAAAACACAACCTTTTCAATAAGTCAAAGATTTTGAGCAGTTGATTTATCTCGTCATGTTGATGTTTACCAATGAAATTATGCTTTTTGACATTTCAATTTTTAAAAAAAACCAAGACTGGCAAAAAGTACGACGTTCTTGAATTTTAAAAATTCCTTTTGCAATCATCGAATGCCTGGCTGCCTTTTAAAGTTGTTAAGTACATTGTTTATTCAGATTTGAACATACTTTGCAGAGACTAACTTTCAACCAAAAGAAATCAGGTTACGTCAGGATCGTTAATGGATTTTCTAAATCAAATTTTTAAATTGTTTAACGCCATTTTGTTACGACTATTTACCATTTCATCAGCAAGGATACCATTGATTCCATGCTCATACAGGTTTATCATCCAGTTAAGTCCCCGCACTTGATAGTCTCTCATCTCACCATTCTTTATGTCTGAAATAGGAAACAATGTGTGTAAATCAAGGTAACACATTTTTGTTTACAAGTTACTAACCTTGCGCAGTGTACATTCACTGACATACCAAGTCATGTGACTTGTGCAGTGTATAGATATACCAAGTTATGCGACTATAGATATACAAAGTTATGCGACTAACAATAGACCAATCACAATGCATGAAAGAAGTAAGCCATACAAAAGTATGTGATGTGGACATTTTTAAATTAGGAAACAAGAGCTGTCCCTCACAAGTGACGAATGCCCCCGAAAGAGGTGCCTCACAGTCTGTGTCCTCTCCATGTGCTCAATAAATGTGCTATGTAATTTTAAAATCCTTCCATGCATGACAGAGTAATCATGCATACAGTATTCCATTACTTTAAACACTAAGTGTGACCTTGACCTTGTGAGGTAGGGACTTGGGTATTGCCTGCGACACATCCGCTTGATGTGCTAGACATTTGTGCCAAGTTATTTTAAAATCCTTCAAAGCATAATAAAGTTATAGTCCGGACACAAATGTATGCATATATACAGGATTCCATTACCTATAAACTCTAAGTGTGACCTTGACCTTTGTGGTAGGGATGTGGGTCTTGCACCCACACGTCGTCTTGATGTGCTAGACATTTGTGGCAAATTATTTTAAAATCCTTCAAGGCATGACAAAGTTACAGTCCGGACACGAATGTGTGCATATATGCATATATAGAGGAATCCATTACCTTCAAACTCTAAGTGTGACCTTGACCTTTGAGCTAGAGACGTGGGTCTTGCACTGGACACGTCGTCTTGATGTGCTAGACATTTGTGCCAAGTTATTTTAAAATCCTTCAATGCATGACAAAGTTACAGTCTGGACACGAATGTATGAATATATGCATATATAGAGGAATCCATTACCTTCAAACTCTAAGTATGACCTTGACCTTTGAGCTAGGGACGTGGGTCTTGCACGCGACACGTCGTCTTGATGTGCTAGACATGTGTGTCTAGTTATTTGAAAATCCTTCAATGCATGACAAAGTTACAGTCCGGACACGAATGTGTGCATATATAGAGGATTCCATAACCTTCATACTCCAAGTGTGACCTTCAACTTTGAGGTAGGGATGTGGGTCTTGCACGCAACACGTCGTCTTGATGTGCTAGGCATGTGTGCCAAGTTATTTTAAAATCCTTCAATGCATGACAAAGTTACAGTCCGGACACGAATTTGTAAGTGGGGACGCACGGACGGACGGACGGACAGACGGACAGACGGTGCGATTTTAATATGCCACCCTTCGGGGGCATAAAAAAATACATCCTGCAAACTAGGGAAAAACAAACTGCCCAAAAATGTTAAGACACAATGAAAACAAGAGCTGTCCCTCACAAGTGACGAATGCCCCCGAAAGAGGTGCCTCACAGTCTGTGTCCTCTCCATGTGCTCAATAAATGTGCTATGTAATTTTAAAATCCTTCCATGCATGACAGAGTAATCATGCATACAGTATTCCATTACTTTAAACACTAAGTGTGACCTTGACCTTTGAGGTAGGGACTTGGGTCTTGCCTGGACACATCCGCTTGATGTGCTAGACATTTGTGCCAAGTTATTTTAAAATCCTTCAAAGCATAATAAAGTTATAGTCCGGACACAAATGTATGCATATATACAGGATTCCATTACCTATAAATTCTAAGTGTGACCTTGACCTTTGTGGTAGGGATGTGGGTCTTGCACGCGACACGTCGTCTTGATGTGCTAGACATTTGTGGCAAATTATTTTAAAATCCTTCAATGCATGACAAAATTACAGTCCGGACACGAATGTGTGCATATATGCATATATACAGGATTCCATTACCTATAAATTCTAAGTGTGACCTTGACCTTTGTGGTAGGGATGTGGGTCTTGCACGCGACACGTCGTCTTGATGTGCTAGACATTTGTGCCAAGTTATTTTAAAATCCTTCAATGCATGACAAAGTTACAGTCCGGACACGAATGTGTGCATATATAGAGGATTCCATAACCTTCATACTCCAAGTGTGACCTTCACCTTTGAGGTAGGGATGTGGGTATTGCACGCGACATGTCGTCTTGATGTGCTAGACATGTTATTTTAAAATCCTTCAATGCATGACAGAGTTACAGTCCGGACACGAATTTGTAAGTGGGGACGGACGGACGGTGCGATTTCGGGGGCATAAAAAAGTCAGAAATCTGGCTCCAAACCAATATCTCAAACCCCCTCAAATGTGGATAAATCCCTAAAATAAACTGGTCTGGAAAATAAGCCACTGAATCCTTACAAAAATTAAAATAAGCTGTGGCTCATTTTCAAGATTTTATGGCATATATGAAGAATAAATGTAATGAAGCAACTTTAAGGAAACATACATGAAGGACTCTCCTCAAATCTGGTAACAACAGAGGACGACTTCTTGGCTACTGAGATCAGCTCTTCATCTTCCTCAGTCTCTGTTCTTCTATGACGGTGACTGAAAATAAACAAAAATGTTAACATTAAATTTTACACTCCCATGTATTACATGTATTTTGTTTTATAAATTGGCTGTTCCTGCATGCACTAGGCAACAGGTTACTGGAGATTTTTTATCTAAATAAGCACTAAATTTAACAATACCTATGGAAATGCATGTAAGCTCATTTAACAAATGTTATTTGTCTACTTATTAATGTTGTATTAACCAATGACAATTACTTAGTAACCATGGCAACAGGCTGCTATTGCATGCTAGTAAGTAACAAGAAGTGCAGAGTTCTCATTTATCATGCCAAATCTTGCTATTTAAATTTTAAAAAATTCTCAATCTGAAGAATATCTGCCCACTTTTGCCAGTTTTATGTGAATGTTAATTTTCCACACTGAAAGACTTTGTGTCCGCCTCCATGGTCGAGTGGAAAGAGTCAATGACTTGAAATAACTGTAACCTCTCAGATAGGGATCTAGTACTGGTTCTACACAAGAATAATGGTAAGGTAAACTGCCTGCCTGTGAAAATGACTAATTCGGAAATAGGTTTGAGATGGGTAATAAACTCATACAACAATTTCATGAGACAATTGAAAAACTCTGTATATCATCTAGTAAGGAATTATCTTATAAATGGTACACATACATGAAAGCTTGACAATGATAATTTTAATAAGAACTCTGCACCCTGTTCTTGTAAACCAACAAATTTCTGGCACCCTTTTTTTGAAAGCCCTCTGTAAATAATAAATATGGTGATTTTAACAACACCTTGAGTAAGCTAATATTCAAAAGTCTTTTGGTGCCTTGCTCAGAAAGTATTAAATCAACAAGGGTGGAAAGCATGCGTGAGTGAGGAAAGGGTAGTGTCTATGTTTTTGGGTTGTAATAAAGTGCCAAATATGTTAGCAAAACAATAAAGCTTTCATTTCCAAAACAAAAATGGATTGTATTATTATTTTAACTTCCAGTCTCTGAGACTTGAACAATCTTACCTATGAGAATCCGCCGATCTTAATACAATGTAATGAAATATCATGAGTAAAACAGAAACTATACAAGAGACAAGGCTATAACTTGAAAACAATTTTTCTTTGGAAATAAAGCCTTCCCATTCATTACACCCCTTCCTTCCCTTAACAGTCTGGACCAAAATTTTAACCTTGACATTCAAGTGAGACATGGACCCCCCTCCCTGATAGATTTCGTTTATTTTCTGATAGATAATCGAGTTTAGTTGTTCTGTTCAATTCAATGATCGATTATGAAATTTCTTTGATTGTCTAATACTAATACTCAGTAATCTACTGACCAAGTTTGATGTCAATATTTTACCACTGAAATTGTAAGATGGGAAAATGAGCTGACATTTGGTATTCTATTAAACACTAATACGTGTGTTTGGCCATCTAATTAATGAAACTTCCCATCACATTTCAATTCAATTTTTTTTACTGCAAAAATTTTCATGCACTGCTATGGGAAGACTTTTTGTACTTAAATTTGAAACTCCTGTTTAATGATTCATTCTTGTAACACAGGAACTACTGTAGGTCTGGCTTGGCAGTTTAGTTAAAATGACTTATCAACTACAAATGTATATACGAGGACTGTCTGTTAGAGAGGTTCCTTACACCAAATTTATAGTGAGATTTTGAATAATGTTACTATTTGCAGTCACTGGAACAAAATTCATTGCAACAAACTACCTTTAACAACTAAAGTGTACAGTTAAAACATCCCAAATTTGGCTTTAATGGGTTAAAGCCATCACCTTGTTATAAAAGTTACTAAGTTATCATATCATGTTAATAACTATGGTGGATTATTCTGCCCATTTCAGACCTTTCCATCAGACACTCCTCTATCATCTAACTAATGTAAATAAAAATCAGGAAATATTTCAATGTAATGCCACTTCAGCATCCTGTTAGTAAATTACAGGTGATCAAGGTTCTTCTAAGTTTAACATTTAATTTCAAACAATGTTGTGTTTATTTTTTCCTTTTATTATAGTAGTAATATAGTATACATGTACACACCATGCAACACATTTTAAAACATCTCTTTCAACTACCTCAGAGATTACACACGTTTGTTACACAAAAGATGAGTCAAGTAAAATGAAACTTCAGCAGCAGAATCTTTTGAAGAACCTCGATTTAAACAGACAAAATCAAGTCATTCTATTTATATACACAGCAAATACTGAAATGTATGGACACGTTATGCCAGCAAAACTCTACGAAGCTTACAACATGCTGGCATAGAGACAAGCATGCCCTCTGACTAGAGTAGTCAAAAGGTTTTTACAGCTGAAATGTTTGCAAAGTACAAGACATCATATCACATTGGAAAAAAGTTGGTCAAAATGATGTTTGTAAGTAACACTGGTGGGACAGATCTATTTTATTTTTAAAATGAACCACTAGACAAGCCGAACTAAAATACTTTTAAAACTCTCTTTGTGATTCTACCCTCTAATATGTATGCAATCATAAAGTGTCCATAAAATTGACCTTCAAGTCAAAGAAAAAGCAAAGATACTAAATAGACGCACAAAAACAAATACCCAAAATAAGGGAGTTGACTACAAGGTTAGTGGAAATATTTCTACTTACTCGCCGGGGTCACCCGATTTTGACCTCCTGAATTAAAAGGGAAGAATTTCATTACAAATCAAAATCAGAAACTGAATATATCCTGTGGCCTTGTGACCCTGTTGGAAATGTTCCAGAAAGCCGAAGGATATGGATTATCAAATTAAAATGGATTCATTTGCCATGTATGTTGGCGTTGTTTATCAACCATTTAATAATGGGTTAACGAGCATCTTGTCAGAATGACTAGGAAAACTATTAACAAAAATGAAATTTACACGTGATGAAGCTGGAATGTGAAATTAAGGATCTTGTTTAAAAATAGGCGTGTCCTGGCACTGATCTGTTAAATCTTGGTTTTATACGGGTAATCATGTTAGTAGTATGACTACCATGCAAGATCATCTTTCTGAAAGCTGAAACATCATGTTATTACAATTGTACTTGCTAATGAAAAATACTTTGAAACAAAGAAAACTGCATAATTCCTTTTTTGGTCAGATAAACTGCATGCGCATCTGAAATAATAAGACTGGGTTGGGGAAAACATTCCCATGCTACATGTTCTAACATTTGGAAATTTTCAGATTTTGTAGATGAAAAAAAAAAATTATAATCCTATGAAAAACTTTCAGTATTCTATGAGAAAACATGTACATAAAGTTTAAGTGTCTTTTTCCCCAATCTGACATAAGTGATGTGAAACACAGAGTGACTACCAGTATGCTTAGCTCACAAATTATTTTAAAGCTGCATTTGTAACATTTTATAATTTGATAGCATACAACTTCAAACGTACAGAACTATTTCACAGGAATTTATACTGCAACCTTTCTATTTGATGATTCGTTCTAAAATACGCTAATTTCAGAGAGCGAGCAGCTTAAAAAAAAACAAGAGAAACATCAACTTCAGGATACATACTCTCCAGCTTCTACAAGTTTAGCCTTCTCTGCCAATTTGCTCTTTGATTTTTTCATTTTTAGTGGACTTGAGGGCGACTTTGTGTTTCCGTTCATTCCCGTCATCATGAAGTGAGCAAAAATCTCCGTCTGTTTCAACAAGTACTCAAACCTGTTTCCCCTGTCAGATTCCTGTGGAAATAGTTTACAATTTGTCAGTGGAAGAATTACAATAACAAAGTGAACACTGAAACAAGACGGGGTTGACGGTCCTTAACTGGTCTGGTCGTACACGCCAGTAACCTCCTTTCACTCCACCAGTATTTTAAGTCTGAAGAATTAAATTATTTTCAAAATGTCCAAAAGATTTACTTTAAATCTTGGTATAGCAACTGATTTTTGACTTTTCAAAACAGATTCCTGGGCAGACTTAAAATTGAAATTGCCCAAACTTATTCAGCTCACTTTTATAGAGTATGCAACCAGAGTAACCTGACACATTACACCCCAATACCAGTAGATCAAATTTTATATATACATGTATGGTATATACGGGTATGGGGGTGTAACCCGTCATGTACCTGTGTATGTAACTAGGTTCCATAACCACGAGATTTATAGGCGAACACCGAGTTTGCATTCAATGCCAGTGTTTTTTTTTCAGTCTGAGGGGAAAGGTGGCGGGGCCCGTCAGGAGGGGAATTTTTACGTCATTTTGCCAGAATAGGGGAATTTCTTAGAAAATGTACAAAATATAATACATTTAAAAATGTTATATTATAAAGAAACAAAACTATCAAGTATGTAAATGACATTATTCTTTTGCCAAATATAAAGAGAGGACATCATTTAAAATAACAAAATTTTATATAAAAATCTGGTGTCAGGAACATTTAACTTAGCAGCATAGGTGATAAAACACACTTGAATAATAAGAAATACTTCTATTTTCAATTGAAAACATTGTATTAGTATCTTTATTCATCTTTGGAACACTGTTTCCGTTGAAAAAATAACAAAAATCGGGGTCGCGAAAATAAGTGACAAACGAAAAATCGGCGATTTTCGCCTGACTAAAAAATCGCCTGACTATTTCTCATGTAACGTGTCAAGATAGTTTGAAGAAATTATTCTGGTGCTTTAATTTATGAAATCTTATGTTTTTATAATAAGTTTGGTAAACTCTTGATTAAATTAATCAAAGATTTTTTCAACATTTTGAGGGGAATTTTTTGTCAAAAATGGGGAAAAATATATATTAATTTTGGAGGGGAATGGGGCCGAATTTCGGCCCCCCAAAAAACACTGAATGCAAATGAAACATTATTGCTTTGACTCTACAATGTATCTATAAAACAGATATTTAATGCACTGAATCATCATCATTGTTCCCAGTCTGTTTAAGCCCCTGAAATTAACAAAAAGATGCTGGACATGCTTACTATCTTGGCGTCATAGTCCTCCTCCTCTTCTTCCTCTTCTGGATCAGCATTTTTACCTTTGGGTGGTGCCTTCAGAAGAACTGATGGTCCTGGAGCCTGCAATAACATCAATGAACATTTTATATGTATGTAAAATAGGCATAACACAATTATGATGCATAATTTATTGTTTTATAAGTTTTCTAACTGTCTGATCTAATTATGCTTGCATGTCTTAGTTTCATCATAAGCATCGATTTTCATGCATGCGCCTTAACAATTACACTGGCCAACATTTCAAAGCAGATGTAAATACTTCACAGAGCTTATGGTGTATAAATCACTTCAAAACTGAACTCCTAAATATATATCTGATCTTGTTAAAGTATCATATAATCAAGCTTATAACTCAAGGTTGAACAATAAAAGGGATATTAAGCACAAATGTCCGAAAAATAATTACCATAAACGAACTTTTGGTTACTGTGGTATGGAAATATGGAATGATATCCCAATCGCTATAAGAAATCTTACAAACTTAAAATCTTTCAAATCTACATTCAAACAGTATCTATTTTTGAATGACACAGTATAGAATATATGTTGTCACTTTAATACCATGACAAGTTCTTTTTCTCATATAAATTAGTTATGTCTGTTAATAAATGATATTACATGTGTGTATTGTACATGCCATTGTACGTGACCATCCCTTGACTGACCGTTTAAGTCAGGTTAGACTGTATACAAACTAAATATTAAATTTTACAGAGGAAAACACAAATTACAACCTGATAATTTGATACTTAATTTCTTCAATCTTGTGTAAAAAGTATTTTTGTTTTAATTTATTGGAATTTTAATGACCCATTACATTGAGTAGGGCCCTATCAGAAATTTACATTTTGCATTAAAAAAACAACATAAAACAAAACCTCTTCTTACCAACCCCCTTTTTTCAAATATTACAGGTATTTGAAACTAGACATATTTTATTTTGATTTGCAAAATTTAATTCTAATTTAACTTGAGAATGTAGATAGTTTTTGAGACTTGTGCTCTTTATCATCAGAAAAAAAGTTCGATTAGACCAAGTCACCATCACTTATAAACCTACAAACAGTCTGACTCGGTTACTGATATAGATTTTCAGCGCACAATTTCACTATCCTGGTAGCATATAAATATGGCGGAGGGTCCAAGATAGAAAGTAAAGGAAAGCTAATAACTTTCTTTTAAACTTGAGCACTTTCTATTGAATAAATCCATTCTTTTAATTTTATAATTACGGTTCTTGTTAAATGTATTGTCTTTAGATGTTTGTCAAATTTTATTTCACAAATATAATATAATAGGTCTTATAGTTTATATCTTTCTGACCTAGGCAAAATATTTAAGTGCGTCTTGTGCAAATTTTGACTTATTTTCGCCCCGGATAGAATAACTCTATCTTGGTAAATGGGAAACCTACTCGGATGGTGAAATCAGAGATTTTAGGCAAAAACATCCAGTGAAAATCTTATTTGAATTAAGAACCGGTAATATAACATAAACAAGTGCGATAAATGATCAGATGTTGGGTGTTTGCTAATAAAACAAAACTTTTATCAGTATTATAGCAAAACAAAATTCGCTAACTATTAAGTATAAACTAGGAAAGTTGAATCAGTTAAAAAAGTATAAAATTTTTGCTAAATTAATTGTTTGATAAAAATTTACCCTGAACACTATTGCAAGGTTGATATAACTACCATAAGTGGTTACTGAGATAATGTGCATGATAGTACCTAGGGCAAAACTTTAACCAAATTTTCAAGGTCAAACAATGGACAATATTCACACTAATTTTAAACAAGAGTTATCTGTCTTGACTGTGTGACACCTCTTAAGACATTAAAAAAGTTTCAAGTCACTATCATAAGTGGTTACTGAGATATGTGCATGATAGTACCTAGCAGCCAAAACTTTAACCAAATTTTCAAAGTCAAACAAGCCCATAATTTCTACTAAATTTATAGAAGAGTTATCTGACTTGACTGTGTGACACCCTAGAGAATTAACAAGATTCAAGTCAATATCTTAAGTGGTTACTGATATGTTGATAGTACCTAGCAGGCAGAACTTTAACCAAATTTTCAAAGTCAAACAAGGGCCATAATTTGTACTAAGTTTTTTCAAGAGTTATCTGCCTTGATTGTATGACACCCTAAAGACATGAACAAAGTTTCAAGTCAATATCATAAGTGGTTACTGAGATATGTGCATGATAGTACCTAGCGGCAAAACTTATAAACCAATTCAAAGTCAAACAAGGGCCAAATTTGTACTAAATTTTTCAAGAGTTATCTGCCTTGATTGTATGACACCCCTAAAGACATGAACAAAGTTTCAAGTCAATATCATAAGTGGTTACTGAGATATGTGCATGATAGTACCTAGCAGGCAAAACTTTAACCAAATTTGCAAAGTCAAACAGGGCCATAATTTGTACTAAATTTTTTCAAGAGTTATCTGCCTTGATTTATGACACCCCTAAAGACATGAACAAAGTTTCAAGTCAATATCTGTGGTTACTGAGATAGTGCATGATAGTATTTAGGCAGGCAAAACTTTAACCAAAGACGACAATACATTTTAACTAAGAACCTGTAATAGCTCTCCATATTCTCTGAATAGTCGAGCTAAAAATGAATGTATTTACTGTTCAATATTGTCAGTCGCTCAAGTTTAAAGAAAGTTATCAGCTAAAGTTTCCTTTCACAGTTTCGTTTGTTTACTCCCTCCGCCATATTTATATGCTACCACGGTAGTGAAATGTGTACGCTGAAAATGGCTATATCCCGTAACGTTCTGTACGTAAAATAGTCAGACTGTTTGCTAGTTTTATAAATGATGGTGACTGCGGACAAATCAAACTTTTTTTTCCTGATGATAGAGAAAACAAGTCAGAAAATTTACTACATTCTGCAAGTTTATTTTCCTATCTTACTTATATTTTGTAAATCAACATAAGGCCTTAAAATATGTCTGTTTCCTGTACCAGTAATATGTTGAAAAACGATGGGTTGGTAGGTTGGGGTTCTGTTTTATGTTGTTTTTTCAATGCGAACTTGTAATTTGATGAGCCCCGTGCATGCCGTGGATCAACCGAAATAGAATCTACCCATAAATAAAATCAGAAATACTTTACAATCTATGTATTTACATGAATTGTTTGATTGAAGAAATTTTGCAAGTATCAAATCATCAGGTTGTAATTTGTGTTTTCCTCCGTAAAATTGAAATATTTAGTTTGTATATTGAAGCCAAGATTCCGCCGAAAATATTCCCGCCAAATATGACATGACCACGTGCTTTCAATAGAACACGGTCATGAACAAATGAATGCAGTTCAAGCACATGGCAGGCATATACAAGTATGGCAAGTGCTGTTAAAATTATAAAGATAAATAATTTGCTGTCCTCCTTGCGGAGTTTTGATATTTAAATTTTAAATACTGACGAACAGCCTACAGTACACATTTACGTCGCGTAAGCTTGTCCGCAGTAAGCCGTTCACGGTAGTGTAAGCTATTTATTGGTATTTATCACGTGACTTTAGCGGAGATGTGTAAACTTAGGTAGTGCACGTGTTTATAATTCGTCAAAACTCTTATTTTGATGTATTGTGAGATACAAATGGAATAAATTGATGTGGAAATGGATATTCTTTAAAGGTATCATCAACAAGTTACAGAAATATTAATTTTATTAAGACTACCGACGGTTTAAAGCCGCCGCCGAAAATTTGGGAGGAACGCTCACCATAGAAAGCCGGGTTTCTATGTTGTACGTAGAGGAGAGATATTGCCCATACAAACAATAACACAATATCTCGACGTGCGTACAATTATTTGGACTAGATTCTGACCCAAAACGAAAATATCTCTGAATTTGCTCAAGACGTCACTCAAATATTTTGACTACAAGTCTGGCAACCCCTGCCTTCAGGACCAATGAAATTTTAACGGAAACTGTTTTTTTACAACATATAAAGTACCCGTGCGAGATGCGCTTCAAGAAAATTTTCATACCCCACCCACTTTCTAGCCAAAATGAAACAAAGACTTTCAGGTTTATGACGCGAGCTGTAGAAATGTAAATGATAGTTACTGTTTCTTCCATCGGCTCATCGCTTGTACTTTCTGATTCTGAGTCAGACATGATTTTAAATGATGCAGTCTTACTGGCACGATGATCAAAACAATGAAACCGCCGGTTTTTTCTTTTTGGCGCAGGTTGAAATCTCACACGTTCTCGCGGGATCTGTCGTAATGGAGGAATAAATCCCGTAAAGTAACATACGGATCGTGGTACGGATCGATGTGCAGCGCGATATCGCAGAGAACGACTCTTCTTTCTTTGTTATAAATAATGATTTTGTTCAATTTCCTATCATAAATTGATAGCAGTCAGATAGGTGCTTTTTGGAGGGAAGCGATTTTTAGTGCCTGTTTCATTCACCGTTGTAAGAGACGAATTCCAGACTTTTCCCCCCAAGTCTTTTCCTCCCCTAGACTCCCCCCCCAAGACGTTTCCTCCCAAGACTTCCCCCCCAAGACGTTTCCTCCCAAGACGTTCCCCCCCCCCCCAATTTTCAATTCACTTAATTACAGTGATTTATTATGTATTTAAGGTTTAAATTGTTTTTGAAACTGTCAATAATATTTTTTTAAGTGTTTTAGAAAATAACTTCTACACCTATTTCCTAATGCAGTAACGTCACACTAATTTTTAAATTATGACAGTTATTTTCTGTTATTGTCTAACTGTAGTTTTTAAAGCAATTATTCATCAGAGGAGAAATAATTTTCATGTTACAAAATGGTTTCATGATACTAACTTGATACTTTTGAGTAAGATTTTACTGTTCTGTTCTGCAGACTTATTAAGTGAACTTAATATAAGTTATAACAGGACTTTATAAATACGCTATTCGTTCAGAAAATGAAATAAGAATCATACGTCTTTTGTAAAACTAGAACAATAAGCTATTATATAGAATGAAATACAATGGGAAACTTCTGTAGAAGATAGATATACATTTTCTTAAATATTTGATCTGAAAGAAAGTTTCTGCATGTGTTCATATACTAGTAATTAAAAACATTTATTATTTATTTTTTGACTCAAGACACAATAGAGTTTAACAAAGAAAGTTATATTGCTTTAGACATGTTAGAAAATGTTTCTGTGTGAGCAGTGAATAAATTTCAAAATTTTAGTTTTAAATTTTCAGTACCGGTACATTAAAATGCCTACCTGTTTATTTATGAAAGGCTGTGATTTAATCAACACCTTTTGAATTGACACCTGTCATTTCACTTAGCATGCTTAGGTGTTAATTGGATTATAAATATTATCTAATTTACTATAAAGACAACAACTTTCTTTTTAAAATAAGTGATATTTGTTCTATTCAAAAATATGCTTCACATTTTAATAAATTATAAGCTTAATTTCATTTTATCCACACTTTTGAGAGTGTCTACAAGTTGCATATTTCATATTTATGAATTTACTTCATATTAACATGTCAACACCAAAGACAAACATAAATCACATAGACACAACAAATTAAGGTATTTTTTAATATATTAAACTTGAAACAAAGATAGATATTCTAATTAAAATAACAACTTGAATACAAATGAAGGCGTATGTCATTTACAGTCAACACTGTTTCAGAGTGGTTCTATCCTTATTCCATCAATAACATTTATTTTATTATATTAGTAAATTCAACGTGATCCTGGGACTTACATTGTAAAAGAGTACTTTTCTTTGATTGTTTTAAGACCAAGCTAACCCTGGGATATCTTCTTGGTTGAACCAGGAACCGTATGCCATTCTCCTGACAGACGCAGGTTGCAGAGAGACAAATGCAGACACTAGCTCTTTTACGAATAGAGTCCTTGGTTCTTTTACATGCACGGTGTATAACACCGATACATGTGAGACTGCTTCTGTGTTTCTAACCACCTCATCTCTAAATGGGTGGGAAACTCTGAAATTCCCAGTCGGGATTCAAACAGGGGACTCCGGATTGGTTGTCAAGAGCATTAACCACTCGACCAGCTCTCTAAACCCATATTTCATTCCTATTTGATGTACAAGCAAGTTTTCAAATTCATTATGGCATATGAATGTGCACATTTGACAAAAACGTTACAGTGTGTAAAAATGAGACAAGTAAGATAATGAACATTATAATTATTACATTTAAACAGGTTTTAAAAAGATTTTGCATCAAAATGAATTTTATTTTAATATGTTATTCCAAAAGCAAATTTTAAAAATGAGCACCTTTGATTTTAATCAATTGACAACAAACCAGTACTTAAACTTATTGGTTAGGGTATTAATCAAGGGTGATTAATTGTTGATTGAAAAACACCTTAAAAGGTGTTAAAGCTCAATTTAAGGGCCATCAATCAATTAATCATGGTTAAGTATCAAATGTTTGTAGCAACATTGTACTGAGCATGCTGAGGTATAAAAGACAATTTCAGTGTAACTGATTGATGTATGGTAAATGCCATTATTATAATTCAAACAAAATTTTATTGCTTGCTTTTATGTGCATCATATGTGCTGAATTTGGACGTATATATATGTTATTTTCAGACAAAGTTTTCAATATGATGGTATGAAATTATTTTTTTTTATGTCTAAATTTGAATATGATCATAATATAACACTTGTAGTACCACTCACTTTATCATCCTATTATTATCATCATTCCAATACCGGTATATCTTTTAATTTTTACTCAAATGTAGTTTTAATGTACACACTTTTCAATTTCATAAGGAAAAATAGTCTTACATGACTTTAATGGGTGCATCATACTGTTTACATCAAAATAATCATTATGATACAAGTTACACTAAAGTTTAATGTGTTCATTTGCTTAAAAAATATCTTTATAAAAATATTCATTCTTTTATATTTTAAACATTTCTTTTATTTATTATTAATATTGAAATATATTGGGGGGAAAAGTCTTCATATTGTTAGACATTTCACCCCTATTTTTGGGGGGGGGGAAAGTCTTGGGAGGAAACGTCTTGGGAGGAACTGTCTTGGGGGGGGGATAGTCTGACAACCGTAAGAGACTTACTTAGTAAACTTTGCTAAAATTAACACTACATGGGTGTTCAGGAGGACACTTGTGTCGCCCTCTTACATTTTGTCAGAATAACCAACAATTTCGTGACAAAATCTAAGTACAAAAAGGGGCATAACTCTGTCAAATATGACCTTGACCTACACAGTTTGGTGGCATCGCGACCATTTTGTTATTAGCAATGCAATATGAAAGTTTGATGAAGAAATCTTAAGAAATGGCAAATTTAAAGCCAGCGTTAAGTGTTCGTGACAAAAACTAAGTACAGAAAGGGGCATAACTGTGTTAAATATGACCTTGACCTACAAAATTTGGCTGCATCACGACCCTTTTGTCATAAGCAATACAATTGTAAAGTTTGATGAAGAAATCTTAAGAAATGGCAAAGTTATAGCCAACGTTAAGTTTTTGTGACAGACGGACAAAGCGATCCCTATGCATCGCATTTTCTCGAAAAGAGCGACACAAACACATTTCTGTTCATCACAAAATTTATTAATCTTTTCACACCGTTGGTCATTAATTAAACCGTTTTTCGTCTGCAAATAGTTTATGAAAAATTACATACATCTCATTATGTGCATATAAGTTTGGAATATAAAAGTCACCATGAATAGTAATTATCATTTATACTAAATCTCAATCGGTGATATCAAGTTAATGTGTTAATTTAAGCCTACTGTGATAATTATTTCTCAGTTTGAAAATGTCGCTATATTTATGTATCTAATTTGATTTCAGTGTATATATGTGTATTTTTGATGGGCTTGTTGGTTCGGTGCGGAGCCTGAACTTTCGTTATGCTAGCTCTTGCGGACCCCTAAGTTACTTGCACGATGAAAATACCAAACCAGCGTCTTGACTGTTCGTGAACACATATTTTCATCTTCCATATCTGGTTGTGTCCGGAGTACCATGCACTGTTTGACAGTAAAAGGGGAACCTTTGGTGGTCGGCAGATGGCAAGTTTTACACTATGTAAGACAAGTTATGTAAGTTTACAAATATTGCAACAAACAGACGATAGTGATGTTACTAGGACCACGTGGCAAGATATTGCAAATCGAAACGACTGATCTCTGTGCACAGGGTCCGTTTAATTTTAAGATGTCATTGTAATAATTAGAATTTTGCAAAAAGACACACATAAAAGGCATTCTCCCTCTGTAATCAGTCATGCTGAAATCTTGGTCTTTCATTCAGTAGTCAGTGCTGATAAATGTCAAGTGATATTTGAGAAAAATCATGATTACGTGTTGAAATACATTTTATTACAAATACATCATCCATTAGCATTTAAAACTTTCATGGCTTCAACTCTCAAACGTATGCTCCCACATTATCAAACCCATAACTATTAACTATGATGGCTATCAAATGAAAACAAACGATGTAGAAAACCATGTTTATTCTATCTAATGAATGCCGAAGTGTTTGGAAAAAACAAATTTATACAGATTTTAAAAATTATAACATATTACCACAAATAGCAGGTATCAAAATTCGCAGACATAACTACTTCTTGCAATCAGTGACAACATAAACTGATAACTTGTCGTTTTTCAAATTTGCATTTATTTTGACACCATTCATTGAAGTTTACGACAATGACCTTTCTCAAACGTTCATGTAGATTACAACATATTTTCGCTTTAATTGATTTGCATGTTACGCATACTTACGGATTTTTACAAGCTATTTTAACATATAAATAACTGAATGTGTTTCATATACACATGAATAGTGAATGTAACACTAATATGAAACGGTTAAGCCTACATAAACGTAACCGAATCTAAGACTGTATCAACTAGTATCACTGTTAAGTGAGAGTACATGTTAAGGCATTTTCAGTGTTAGTACATGTAAATACACTGCGGAATACAAGAACACACGCTATGTACATCGGGCAAACAAACAGTTTCAGCTTGGACAAACTGCAACTACTCTCAAAGAATTAGAAAAGTAATACTTAAGTTTCTGCAGCTACTTGAATGACCATTATATTCACAGAATGGCTTAAGGCACAGACGGAATTACCAAGCCACTGTCGTGCCAACCATGCAATACAATAGGTAGTCAAAACAAGGCAGCTTCATTTTGCGTGCAGTGCACTGAATATATGAAATATGAAATATGAAATGAAATCTTTATTATGCAATAAGCCAATAAGGCCCATGAACATTTATACAGAAACACAATATGTGAAAATATGACATGGCAAGGTAAGTAATAATGACAATATACATGTATAACAATGTTACCCGCAATTTTCAAAAAGCGGGAGATACAGTGTCTTTTAAATACATCATTAACATTCAAACAAAACATTTACACACAAAACAATATGTTACGTATGTCTACTCAATTATAAATATTTTAACATTTGTGACCTCCTCTTGAAAGCTTTATACACATAAATAGCAAGACTTTTAATAATTTTTTCATTTACTGAATTGATCAACTCTCTAAACTTTATAAAATTTTGCCTTTTCCAGAAATATATGTGTGATAACTGTTGTCAAGATCTTAAAAGACACGATGCAACAAGAAGCCACGTGATTCTAGGAGAGGATCTTACCGGTGACATATCAGTTTTTGAGCACATGAAGCAAATATCATTCTGTCCGGTTCATCCGGACATCAAAATAACGCACCGTTGTAATGTACATATTGTTTTCATCTGTTCGTCATGTAACGCGAAAGACAATAAAAACTGTGACCATAATGTTAATTTATCAGTCAAGGAGTTGACAGAGGGAAATGAAGATTGAATATTCTAGGCAAAATATGTATGATACAAGAAAAGACAAAAAATGTTTCAGAAAAACGAAATAGAAGCATGAAAGACTTAGCCGAAAACAAGGATAACATTCGCAGTCAAAATGCAATACTTGTAGAAAAGCTGAGGGAAAAACTTATGCAAATGAAAGAAAATGTAGAAAATGAATTAGATATGGTTACGGAGACAGAGATGAAACGTCTCTGTAAAGATCAAGAGGACATAAGAATGTATGGAGAGGAAATACAAAGGTATCGGGGCATTGTAGAAACGATGAACAGATACGGTGCAACAATCGCTGACAATACTTCATATTCTTCAAGAGAAACATTCCTCAATACAAAAGGCAGTTGACACCCATAACAACAAACAACCATTGAAGATTCAGTTCATTCAAAATGAATTGCTCTCCCTCGTCACCAGATTAGGAACAATAAAGATAAACAGAGGCACACAATATCATGTGATAAACGACGGAAGTTATATAGAATTACAGGCCTCTGCAGTGAAGTCTATTGATAGACATTTGACACATACCGAAAGTAACTGTAGCACGTTCGTCATCAGAACAAATGATGATAAAACAGACTGTACAGTCTTGGCATGTGTTGTTCTAAACGACGGATGCGTCATCTTAATTGATGGCGAAAACGATAAACTTTAATCGTTCACCCCTGACTCCATATTTACGGATGCCATCAGATGTAATGAAACTCCAGTTGATCTATGTCGTATGGGTAAAACTAAAGTCGCCGTGATATATAGGGATCTGAAAAGGATTGACCAGTACTCTGTACGAAATGGAAAATTGTCATTTTGGCATGGATATAAGAATCTTCACATCACGGAGAACTACTCGTATCAACAACTTTGGTTGTTGTGTAAAGAAGAACATGAAAAAAATGGGCGGGTACAATTGAGAGAATATGACGCCACAGTTTTTCTAGACATTGGCCTTGAATGCTTTGCGAGTCCTGCAGAAATAAACGTGGATGCTTGTTACATTTCTTACACCCGCGAAGGATTAATTCTTAGAAGCAGAAACACCGGTGTCTAGTGTATGCGGCCGATTAGAAATTGTGAAGATCTGAGGATTAAATGGAAAATCCCTCTTCATGACAGGAATGGGAAGAATCTACATCTGCTCATCGGCTTCGATATCTATTTACCAAATATCGAGGCAAAAACAAAGATGATAGTTTCGGGCGTTTCCAATACAGTATCCTTAGCCATTGATACTGATCGTAATATAATCATAGTCGTACGCCTTTACGAAAACTATGCGCATATTTACAGTCCACACGCAGGCTTATGCAACCAATAAAATATCGTAAAACAATCACCAACTACTATTATATGAAATCTAAGATTTCGAATTTTACGAGGATCACCAATATATGTGTAACAGTTAATAGTACATTGTACTACGATACTCATTGAACTGTTAATTGATATTTGTAGCTGAAATTTAAATAATTTGGGATAAAAACTCTTGAAGATATACTTAACTCTCTGCGACTAAGCAATCAGCCGTAAAACAAAGTACTGACTACATTTCCCGATATTGTTCAACAGTTCCGTACTGTTGCTTACAATTTTAACAAGGTATACTGAATAAACTAAATACATGTATAGTTTTACCGTCCAGTCGCTAATGCTATGTTCAGTCCCATTTATAAGTTTTAATGAAGGCTGTATGACAGTCAGACAGACGAAGTGTTCATGTGTCATTTCAATGGCTTAGGCATTTCAATACTGAAGGCCACATAACATGTATTCAAGACTCGAACCTCCTTCGGTCACAAACCAAAATTAGTATTGGCAGGAATACTCTATAACTTATAGACGGTTCCTGGTATTGGCAATAGATCTCAAGCACGATTTCAAAATAGCCCCAAACTCCCAGTATAGTGGTGATTTGCTAACTCTTCGAAATGTAACTTCAATGTCATATTTCAACTTTTAGTTATTCTGTCTCTTGGATGTTTACAGAGATTACTGCAGCTGCCGGTGTGGTGATGACATTGTAGACTCTGGATAATAAATTTAAACGTTGATAAATATATAGATTCTTATTAAAACAGACTGTTATCGTAATCATTTAAAGTAAGTAAAGGTACACGAATAACATGAATTAACTTTTATCTTGATCATACAGAACGGTACACTATATTTATGTATGTGGTTGTAAAATCAAATGCAATATATTTTGTATTTTTAATATGTATATATGCTGTAGAAGTATCACCCGCGTGGCAACACACATTTTTGTGCTCGTGTCTATTAAAGAATGTCAGTACATAAAACGAAAATTATAGATCTAATTTCCATGTTTTACAGGAATGATCGTGTTTGCAAACAAAACCCTATACAGCGCAATATTTTCGACCGATAAGAGATAAATCCAGTGGGCAGCAGCCGGAGTCCGTATTTTGAATTGTTAGTGGTGTTATTTTAACGACCGTAACTTTCTTAAAACAAAATATATCTTAAAAAGTTTTATACCACTGCAAAGCTCATAAAATGCACACTTTTTGAGTTAGAATTTAAATTGGAAAATTCTCGAACACATAACTTACACTGTTTTCATCAATGGTTATAGCAGCAACAAGCCGTTACGAAAGATCAAGCGTCTTTAAACACGCTTTTGTTTTCAAAGGAGATATTTTAATGTGAAATTATGAGTATCAAGAGCATTTCATAACTTTTTTCATTTAAAAAATCCGTCGGATAGCAATCGTACAAAAATTGACGAGTGAAGTCACGGCGATCTCTCCTATAGAAATAGCATAATATGCGCATAAAAATGCAAGACGTACCTGCCTCAATAACTATCTGCTCTAACATTGAAAACTTTGTTCTAACTTTTTACCTGTCCCCAGATTCATTATTTATCGGACAAAACACACAACAGACAAGAATGGTCACACTCATTCAATGTGTAGTTCATATCCCATGTCTGCGGGGATTTTATTCGTGACTGAGTATAGCTACATATATCAAGAGGCTATATAAAGCTTTTATCGCGAATGATTTTCACAAAATCTTAGAAGCGCTTTTCTAACCGGTAATTCAGTATTATTATATGCGCTAGTCTGGCATATTTATGGGAGACTACTTTTGCGGATTGGTATTTAAATGCAACCCATGTATTATTCTTTCTTTAAATACCACTGTCGTTATGCTTTTTGTCCACCAAAGAAACGTATCTTATATTTATCGTCTTACCTGAAGATTATTGCGACCCTTGGTACCATGTGATTCGTAACTCGACCAGACGTAACAAAACTGAAATACGTGATTTGTGAACATACTATAACAATAAATTCTTTTTATAAATCGTGGGAAGTAGTGAAGTAGGACAATACAAGGACTACTTATAACCCAAAGTGCATTTCATATCTCGTGTGTACCGGTTTCGACTCATATCTAATCTGTTTAAACATAAAATGTCATAAATATGACATTTAGATGACAAGACCTGTGAAATGCAAACTTTCTTGAATAAATTCGATTCTTGTTTTAAATATAAGTGTTGGCTTTAAGACGCAATGGATGAGAATCATTCTCAAGGAAAGGAAAAGTTAGAACGTTATGGCGAACTAGAAGGAGACAGTCGTATGATCGTCAAGGATGATGTTTTGGCAGAAGACATTCATACACAACAAAAATCCGCTGAATTGGTAGATGCTAATTCAAAAAATATGTTACTATGTAACCCCTGTCTGTTTGATGAAGCAGAGGAGAAAGCTATTGGATTCTGTGTGATTTGTGTTGAATATTTATGTCAAGGATGCTGTAGGGACCATAAGAAAAGCAAAAGCACCAGAAACCACAATATACTGAAAGATAATTTACCAGAGGATGCAACAATTTTCCGATTGATGAAGGAAATGACGTCATGTTCCGAACACAGTGAGATACAAGTTTCACACAGATGCGAAGATCACAAAGTGTACGTCTGTGTCATGTGTATTGCCGGGAATCACCGAAAATGCGATCACGTGACCGAGCTAGAAAGAGAAGTGAATTCTACTGACACAAAAACAACAGAAACTGCCGAGAAACTTGATTCGATACAAGAGAAGTCGACACAGGTAATCAAATCTCGCCAAGATAATTTGGTCACATTAGTTTCGGAGAAGAATGAAATACAGAACTCAAATGCAATCCTTGTTCAGCAAATACATGATAGTTTGTTACCATTAGCACAGAGTGCTGCCAGTAAGACGGAGAAACTAACAGAATCCGAAATGTCTCGCCTTAGGAAAGACATAGATATTTGCAAATCTTTAGAAAACGAAAGAATAATGTTTTCACAACTACTTGAAACTGCCAAACAGCATGGCAGCAGTATGGACATTGAGGTTGTAACCGATGTTATACAAAACAAAATATTTGGAATAAATCAGACCTTAGAGAAACAACAAAGGAAAGCCAAAAGTCATTTGAAATTTACACAGAATCCACTTGTGAGTAAGATAAAGACACTAGGTCAGCTTAAGGTATGCCGTGGAGATCCAAAGGAAAGAAATTCCAGTGAAAATAATACGATCGAAGTTGAAGGCACTAGCGATGAAATCATTGATGAAGATGGGTCAACTTCTGCTTCACCCAAAACACGGCAAGGAAAGTTGAGAAAGAGTAGTGATACCGGTTTTGATGGTGTAAAAGATGAGCAGAAGGCGAAGGGTACAAAAAAGAAAAGCAAACGCAGTAAAAAGGAAAAGAAGTTTTCTGTAAGTGTGGCTGGTGATGTTAATGATTGCACTATAACAGGGATTGTTATACTCCAAGATGGGAGAATTGCTGTATTAGATCAAGAAAATAAGAAAATTAAAGTTTACAGCTCCGGCGACTGTAAATGCATTTTTGCATACTCTCTAGATTTCCACCCGAGTGATATTTGTAGCGTTGGTCCTACAGAATTCGCTGTCGTATACAAAGACCTGGCACAAATTGATATATACAAAATTGAAGGTAAAAGCTTGAAGGTTGTACGTTGTTGGAAAACGAAGTATGAAAATGTTCGAATTGCAATGGATCGTGAATTGATCGCTGTGATCTGTAAATCAGATAGGGACGCGAGAGTCCAGTTAAGACGAGACACCGACTGCAAGGTTCTACTAGAGGCAACTTTACCAGCGGACAAGGACAAGAAATTTGATTTTGATGGGTGCAGTTTGTGTTCCAGCAAAGATGAACTTATAGTTGCGAGTAAAACTTCGGGCATTTTATTTTTAGCAAGGACAGCTAATCTGGAAAGTCTAGCTATCACGCGTACACTCAACTTTAATGAAGCTATTCCTGGGCTAAGGGGAGTCACCGCAGACAAGGATGGAAACCTATACGTTTGTGCTCCATCGTCCAAATCTGTGATTCAGGTTTCTTCCAAGGATAACACCCAAATTCACACCGTTGTTTCCGGAATTTACATGCCAGTCTCTCTTGCCATTAGTAACAAGAAAGACCGTATAACAGTTGGATGTCAAAATGATAACTACATGCATGTTTTTAATCTGAATCAGTGATTAAATGGTAAGTTTGAAGACTCGAGTACTGCGGATCACATTGACTTGAAACAATAGCTTACATGTAATGACTATTTCGACAGCAGAATGCATTGTAAAATTGACACTGTTGCGGAAGTAGAGAACGTTGGTGTAAAACATATTCCTTGGAAATCGAGGGCTGCTACATCATATTTCGTTTCTTATTACATTGCTCCGTTGAAAATCAAATATTATAGTGAAGTGTACTGGTCTAATTCTTGTTTGCAATGGCGGAGTTTGTGTTTTTTTGTAATTGTTGATACACTTTGATAAACTGGCATCTTGGCAAAAAATGTGTTTTGTAACATGTCATGTATTGCTTTATTACCGATGTAAAACAGGATCCAGAGTCCAGTACTTAGAAGCCATGTGTCAAGAACTGCTTTTGAATTTACCACACGCGGCTCTCTTATAGCTCTTTTATGTAAACAAATGTATTCAAACATGAATAGTATTATACGGAAATAAATAGCTGTGCAGATATCCTTTCCAAATATACGTTTAATTTAAAAGCATCGTTTTAAAGTTGTATTTTAAGCTCACCTGACCACAAAGTCCGTTGTACGTCTGTCTGTCCACAAGTCCACAATTTGTTTGTTTACACTGTAGCATCTACATTTTTGAAACAGTCATAATGAAACATGACCACAATGTAAATAGCCCCAAGACCTCGGATGAGTTAGATTATGGGCTTGACCGGATCAGTACTTCCTGAATTATGGCCCCTGATTTAACAAATATGCAATATTTAACTATGTTTACAATCTAGGATTTTCGTTTCTTCACTAATTCTACCTCATATTTACAGAGAATGTGTGTGACTATAAGATCTCGGATGAGTTTAAGTATGGGCTGGATAAGATTAGTTCTCAAAGAGTCATGGTCCCTGATTTAACAAAAATTGCAATATTTAACTGTGTTAACACTGTAGCACCTTCATTTCTTCACTTATCCTTAGCATATTTACAGAGAATGATAATGACCATACGATCTCGGATGAGTTCGATTTTGGGCTTGATCGGATTAGTTCTTTTAGAGTTTTGGCCCTTGATTTAACAAAAATTGCAAAATTTAACTATGTTAACACTTTAGCACCTTCATTTCTTCACTAATCCTAATCGATGTTGATGAAACTTGGCAGGGATGGTCATTGCATGAAGGTCTACCAACATTGTTTAAAGAATACCATTCGATGCAGAACTCTGGTTGCCATGCCAACACATAGGAAAAATGTTAAAGAAAATGCTCTTTCAAAAGAAACGTACACTTGTAGTTAAAAATAATAGTATTCAAATATGAATCGCAAGCCACGTCTTATAATTACACAATGTTTGCATGCTGAAACGTTCATTAAATCGTGTTGAAATCAAAATTGTGATTGGTAATACTTGTATACATGTAAAGGCTGTCACTATCATATTACAATATAAAATTACTAACTTATCATGGTTTCATAATTTTGCAGTTTTATTTGTCTGACAAATTCAGAGATAGGCGTTCTAATATGATTTCATGGTTATAATGCAAACGAACTTTTAAAAAAAAACTCATTGGCCCAAAGAAACGATATTGGACACTCATAATAACAGGTGAAATGCGTTGTACTTTCTTCGGGTGCTGAATATGGGAGATAATTACTTAAATTAGATAGACGGTAGCCTCAAATTAATGAAATATTCAGTTGCGATTTGACCAAAATACGTTTTTTTGAATTGTTGAAAATCATATCGTCAGTTTCCCGTTTTTACCCGACATTTCCTCATTTGACCAAGTTTATCTTAAATAAGACTGATGGTAGCCATAAATCAATGAAACTTTGAGTGTCGGAATGATCACATACGGTTTTTAGCTCACTTTTCACGGAGAGCCAAGGTTTTAGAATCCCGCCGTGCGTCGTCAACTTTTTGTTTGAAACAATATCTCGTCCACAACGACTGGGTCAAATTCAACCAAACATCACAGGAATGTTCCCTGGATGGTCCTCTATCAAATTTGTTCAATGCATTCCAATCCATGCAAAATTCTGGTTGTCATTGCAACCGAAGGGAAAAAATCAAACATATTCTCAAGAACCACCTTGTGGTCTTCTGCAAATATTGTTTTATATATACTTAATAGTGTAAACTTTAAAAAACTTCTTAGATATTTGGTGTGCAGCAATGATTATTGGTCCTCTTACACGATTGTTCAAAGTACGCCTCAGGGGTGAAAGTATACCCATGGGGTCAAAACTGGCCACGCCCTTGTGTGTCACTTCTTTTACTTATACCTTAATAAGTGAAAACTTTAAAAGTGTCATTAATAAAAAACACAATTAAGGCACAAAGCTTACATTTGGTATTGAACAATGTTTATTGATGGTAGAGATTACTAAAGGGTTGTTCCCCAAGGTGATGCCCCACTGTTTTTTTTTTTTTTTTTTTTTTTCCCCCTTTTTTTTTTTTTTTTGCTTGTTTTTTTTTTTTTTTTTTTTTTTTTTTTTTTCTTTTTTTTTTTTTTTTTTCTCTCTCGCCCCCCCCCGCCCGCCCCCGCCCCCCCGTCGTTGCACTTCTGGGTGCTGTGGGGTTCGTTTTGGGGGCTGCTTTTGGACTGCTTCCCTGTTTGATTTTTTTTATAAAGGGTGTTAAAGTTATACCCCAATGGGTAAAAAGCAACCCCGTCCTTGGGGTGACTCGTTTTACATATACTTATATAGTGAAAACTTTAAAAATCTTCTTCTTTAAAAACCACGATGCTAAAATTTACATATTTTGTATTTAGCATTGTCTATCAGACCTCTACTAAAAATGTTCAACCTATCCTTACCGGATCAAAACTGACCCTGTCCTTGTGGTCACTTGTATTGCATATACTTAATATAGTGGAAAAAGAACAATAAGAGCCAGATCTTAGATAATTTGGATGTAGCAATATATTTGTCCTCTAAGATTAAGGAAATTATTTCCACTGGGTTAAAATTGACCCCGCCCTGGGGGTAACGTGTTTTACGTAGACTTAAACATTTTTGGGACGGTTGTCGTAAGACAGTCGTTCCAGAGTCAACACAATTGTATAAACCGATTTTGGCGTTACTAGTTCCTAAAAACGAGGGCACATCCGCCGAAAGAATTAGTTCGAAGCGGAATAATATCTACAGTATTTTCGTTGTAAAAATATTGTATCATGCTTTTTTTTTATCATTTATTTTCAAATCTTTATTGTACACACTTATATTTAACAATGTAATCAATAATATCTTTAATTATTCAGTTATTTCAAAAGTGCAATAAAGACCTCTTTTTTGTAAACTGGTTGCGTTCTTTGTTCAAAAAAGCTATGAATAGATCTGTAAGTATGCTTTAAAAAAAGGAAGATGGGATTTTTGTCTTTTTAGATCGTTTTCATACAACATAATTTCATTTATTTTCATTTTTGATATGCTTTTTGAAAAGTCATGTCTATGACAACCTTTTGTAAGTGACAAAATCTATATTCTGTTATTTTCTATATTGTTTTCAAAAAAGACCACTTCCTGGCATGTTGTTCGATCTTGTTTTGTATGAAAGCTATTTCTTTCTCTATATTTATTCTTATCGCAAATAATGCTTAAAACTTTCAAACGTAGGCAATACCTTTTTTATTTTCATTTGAAAAATATATAATTTCATAATCAATATGATAAAGTTGATCACATTTGTATTTTTGAGTGCTTTGCTTATACCAAAACTTATAATTTCAAAGTTTAGTACAATTTTGTGATCATTCTGTTCTAAAAACATCGAAAGGCTGTTCCATAATATTTGTGCGTAGTGACATCTCCAAAATATATGTTCTATATTTTCTTCATGCATACTACAAAAGTCGCACAGGGTAGAGCTTACTAGGTTACACTTAAAAAGGTATGTATTTGTAGGAATTATTCGCATCAGATACTTATATTGAAAATTTCTAATTTTTGTATCTACTGTTGTTTTTAATGATTGCGTATAAAACTATAAATTGTTTTCCAATCTAGTTGTTTCCCTTCAAAAGTGTTTGTCCATTTAATTTCTGATTTCGTATAAGGTTTCTTCAAATTTTTTATTTGCATGGAATATGTCAATTTATTTGGGTGTTTCGATTGCCTTATTTTATCGATTAACGTTTCCTGTTGAGTGTATGTTGGTATCTCTTTCCGTAAACTTTCTTTCATGTATTTAGGAACACTTTTTATTATGTGTTGGTAACTTAAAAAGTCCGAATTTTCAATATCATATAAAAATTTGATATCTTCAAATGCATAAAAAGTTTTTGTTCTATAGTCAAAAAGGTGTTCCAAGTTCTTTATGCCTTTTTGTTCCCAAGTTTTGTATATTTTATATATTGTATCATGCTTTCATCCCAGAATCAGGACAGTTTGCCTATGTAATCCCAAACGAAATCGCACGTTTGTATAAATACCGATACAAAACTTGTATGCAATAAAATTGTTCAAATTTCTGCTGCAGACTGCGTATATATTGTATAATTTAGCATACCGAAGGTTATTTAATCTCGCCAGTCTCCTTAATCTGAAAAGCGTACATTGGAGCACTGTTTAGAACGTTTACTGCGCGCGCGCAGGTAACTGCGGTTAAACTGTTTTCTTTTGTTGTTGTTCTGGTTGTCTTTTACTTATAGGAACCACAAAGACTATCGTTGTGTATCTTCGATAGTGTACTCTCGAGTAAAAATTGTTTCCAAAAGTAATCTGAATTAAAAATATTTGTCGCTGTTTACTTAGATCTAAAGTTATCCCTGTTAAAGGTTCGCCGTATTTGGTCAGTGTTTATTCTCGACTTGGTATTGTCACTCGTGTGAACAAATAGGATGATAATTTGTTTTAGTTTTTAGTGATGTACAAGTCAAGTGAACTGGACGTATTCTGACTTGACTTGAATATACAGAGTTGTATGAAACAAGTATGTTCTTCAAGTTTACATGCAGTACCGCTACAGGTCGGAAATACAACAAGAATACACAATTGTGGAAACGTGCAGGTTCGAATATGTGGAATCAGAGACAGACCGGTACATGCTAAAATGTGCATATTTCGACTGGTGTCCTCATCGTCAAGAATCATTTTATTTATATTGGTAATAAGCCTCAGTCCTTTTAAGCCGGTTGTTCTTGTTTGGCAATAACCCGTACAAACGGTCACATGGCGGTTAACGTTAAGTCACTTGAGCTACGTAATCCGATCATGCGGTAGGCGTACGCCGGTTGGTTTCAAATGTTTCTGGAAGTTTTTGTTTTGTTTTTATGGATTCTTTTTGGTATATGCTGAGATTATATGTAAGTAAATTCAAACTAGTGACAAATTCGTGATTTCCATAGGCCTACTTCTTTGTGTAGTTTTGAAAAACTGTACTGAGTCTGGGAAGAATATATATTATGCAGAAAGCAGGTTTGTCATTTGCTCTTCTTACTTTCGGGCGGGCCTATATAAAACGCAGACGGAAAACGCAGACAATATAAATATAGAGAGAAATGCAGACAGGCATTGAGAAAACGCAGACAACATTACTGATAGAAAGTGTGTGGAGAGATAATCAGGTGTGGACATTTATTCAAAAGTTAATCAGTGAACGCAGCTATTCATAACTTAATAAAATTAAAGGAGATTTTGTTATATATTTAATAAAATACTAGTATTCTGAAGAAAGTGGAGATAAAGGCCAGCTATTTCTGGAAACGAATGAATATAGGAAACCACTTTTTTGTTTTTATTACGTCGCATGTGAAAATTCTGATATGGTTTTACTTTCTAGACAGTTATATGAACGTAGTTTGGTGGAGTCAAAAATCAGGTCATGACAAAGCAAGGGCGTACACAATAAGAACCGGCAGTCAGTGCTATTTGTTTGTTTTACCACTCTTAGTATATTTATGTGAATGAACTTTTTATCTTAAATTTTATCGTAAATTTTTGCTAACTTTATGTTAAGTCCGTTTGTAATTACTCTGTCAAGTGGGCGTTCGTATCCCATACTGTCTCACAAATATATTTCATCATTGTAGCAAATTAAAGCTACCCGATGGTTCTTATTATTTGACGATGAAAGAAAGTGCCGAATCCATGGGTAGTTTGTAAATCTAATTATTTCCTTCCTCGTTGAACAACGGACACTTTTCTGTTTCCTTTCTAGTTGGACAACGGACACTTTTATATAAGTTGAAGACCACTAATTGAATTTTTAACCCTATCCATGAAAAAAATGTATTGACTGTTTCCATGTGGTTTGAATTTAATGTCCCATTATTAAGTAAAGCTTCGTTAAGCCAAGTTCCTCTATCTACATTTTTGTGTTGATAATTTCTTGATCACGACTGGGGTCAAATTCAATAAGATCGTTGTCTTCGCAAGTCATTGATAAGTGGTTTCATTTTCGTGTAAGTTAAGTTTTCTTCTTTTGGCAGACGACTTCGGTGTTTTCTTGACGCTTTTTGATGCTGCAACAGGCGTTGAACAGTCGAAGTTTGAAATATGTTTTTGTGACGGGGTTTCACACTTCATATTACTTTCACCAATTTTTAATATGGAATCTTGAGCAGGAATTATCGTGTTGTCACCTTGTATGCCACGTTTGATTCCACATTTGTTCACATGTGTAGGTCTGCAATTGCGGCAAAGTTGTGTTCTTCTCGTGTGGAATGGACATGCCAATTATCATCATGCAGCCAGTATATGGTTACATCGTGTTATTGCTGAACAGGAACAAGTTTCTTTGAAAATAAAGTATCAGCGTATTTGTCTGTAGAACCATTGACCGTGTGGTACAAGAACAATATTATTTCCAGCAATTGTTTAAACAGCAAATGACCGTTGACTTTTAAAATCTTATTAAAAGATCTCTTGTCTGCGATTTTTTTCTCATCAATATTTACATGTTGCATGTTTTCTGGACTGTCCTTGGTAGAAATTATAGAAGATTATACACCTTTTATTAGCTCTATCAACTTATCTTGGTGACAAATGTTTTAGGGAGTTCGATGGAATTTGGATCTTTTGAAGCAAATTTAAACTGGCTAGATAAAATCAACTCACTATCACCAGAAAATGATTTAAAACTTATAAATTCAGTTTAGTCATATCCGCTGCTGGGGATTTCAATGCAATGTCGTTTGCCTCCTAATATAACGGGCCCGGAAACGAATGCTATCTGATAATTATGCTGTCATGGCTTGGTGCATCAGGTGTCGTACCGGTCATTTTTTCCCTTCTTTAATTTATAGTAAATACATGACTTTTGCACATTTCCTTTGAGTTTCACAACAAAATTCAAGCAATCAGCTCTCCATATTTCTCATCTTCATCATTATCACAGTCAATCTACACCAGAAAAGTTACATGGTTAACAATCAACTTTTTTGCTATCACTCAACATCTGTAGACACTGTTCAATTTTTTAGTAAACAAACTGTCATGCAAGTATGCTTTTGTGGCACTCGATCTGCAGTTGACGCAATTTTTTACGCATTCAGAAATACAAAAGTGTTGTCCAAGAAAGCTAAATTGTGGTGTATCTTCATTGATTACCAGAGGGCATTTGACACTGTACTAAAGAATGCTCGTTGGGTTAAACTTCTTAATTCAGGACTTAGTTGTAAAATTATCAACATGCTAAAGGGTATAAATAAAGAATATAAATGTTGTGTTAAACTTTCGTCAAGTATGTCGTTACCTTGGGCTTGAAACAAGGGGAGCCGTTATCTCCCCTGCTTTTTATAATGTTCATCAATCATTCGGATACTGTTGATAACATTGACTTAATTTGATGACAGATAAGGACCTACAGTTATTATATGTATTTGATATTGTTTGCCGACGATATATTTATTTACATCAGATCCGGTACTTTTCAGGCTCAGCTAAACAGAATTCATTAATACTCTTTTAAAGTGGGGTTTGCAAATGAATGTTAACAAAACGAAAGTTTGTATATTTGAAAAAAGGAAAACAAATCGTGATGTTGATTTTTTTATTAATGGCGAAAAAGTGGAAGTTGTTGATCATTTTAACTATTTTGTATACCGAAAACCTCTTAGGGGCTGTTAAAACTTAATCGGAACAGGCTTTGATGGCTTACCGTAATCTTCGCTCATTATTTGATCGGGTTAGTATGAATTTAAAGACAAAACTACAGTTGTTTATTGCAATGGTTTCACCTATCATATTATTATACGGTCCCGATGTATGGGGTATTTACAACTTTAAAAAAAGATAGAGAAAATTCACCTTTGTAAATCTATACTAAGCGTACGTACACAAAGACGAATTCTAAAACAAGTGGCTGTGTTCCCTATATAAACATACAGGGAAAAGGTAGCATTTTATTTAAGAAATAATCTATGGCTCGGAGTGCTTTATCGAAATTGAAGCATTCCCCGGAGGTGATGTGCCTGGCGGAATAATTCACGAGGGCGAAGCCCGAGTGAATTATTACGCAGGCACATTACCGACGGGAAATGCTTCAATTTCGATAAAGCACTCCAAGACATTGATTATTTCGATTCTTAAAAGCCGATTTTTTTTTAAACTATCGTAACTACTACGGAACTTTTTTCAGTTCGGCGGTAATGTGTAAAACAGCATAAATAGTAGCTGTTGGAATTCACTCCCCTATTCGGGCAACCATTCAAGATATCAAACGTAACTATATTATACAAACTTATTTTAGTTTATTCATCTAGTATATAAAATATGAAAAGGAATACCTGACTGACATTATGCAGAAGACGTCAGATTCAGAACCTAACAAAGCAGCCAATCGATTTAAATGCGTACCGTTAATTTGAACTGTACAACGTTTTAACGTGGAGTAATGACGTCAGTGTGATGACGTAAACGTTTTCATTCATAGTTTTGTCTCCCGGAATCAAAACATTGTATGACTGTTAATCCTGAATGTCTTGGCCTTTTTTAAGGAAAACAAGGTGAGGGTATTCTAAGGCTTACTTTACGCAGTCAAAAATAATATTTAGGTTCTTAAACAAATCATTTTCATGCGACTGATGTATTTATACTGATATTATTTCCATTTCTATATTTTATTTTTGCGCGGGAGTAAATTAGAAAAGTCGGAAGGAGCTACTTCCATGTCCGAAACTCCGCCTACTTTTCCGAGTGCTTTAATCATATTAATGCACTCGAATTGACTATAGAAATATACCGTAGGCATATTAGAATTTACGATAAAATACAACACGTTTATCCATGGACGACGTGCAGCGAAATGACGTAATGGCGCGACGTATGTAAACAAGCACGTCCAATCGCTTTTCGCGTTTTAAAGTTACAATGATGTACTGCTACGAGTTGAATACAGTTCGGGATAGCTTTCACAGAAAGTGACGTGTTAGAATCAAAGTAATAAATGAGTACCAATATTTTATCGTTAATTCTAATATGCGCTATGGTATATTTCCATAGTCAATTCGAGTGCATTTATATGATTAAAGCACTCGGAAAAGTAGGCGGAGTTTCGGACATGGAAGAAGCTCCTTCCGACTTTTCTAATTTACTCCCGCGCAGAAAAATAAATACATAAATCGGTCGCATGAAATTGTTGTGATTAAGAACGTAAATATAACTTTCGGTTGCGACAGTTAAGTATTAGAATACCTTCACCTTGTTTTCCTTTAAAAATGCCAAGAAAATTCAACATTAACCGTCACGCAGTGTTTTCATTCCAGAATGAAAACGTTTACGTTAAAACGTTGTATAGCTCGGTTCAGTGATACGGCATTTATATCGATTGTCTGCTTTGTTAGGTTCTTAAATCTGACGTTTTCTGCGTAATGTCACAGTCAGGTATTTTATATATTCAATGTATTAGATGATTAAACTAAAATAAGTTTGTATAATATAGCTATTAATTATATCTTGAACGGTTACCCGAATAGGGGAGTGAATTCCAACAACCACTATTTATGCCATTTTACACATTACCGCCGAACTGAAAAAAGGTCCGTAGTACTTACGATAGTTTTCATAAATTCGGCTTATAAGAATCGAAATAATCTATGGCTTGGAGTGCTTTATCAAAATTGAAGCATTTCCGGCAGTAATGTGCCTGCGTTATAATTCACTTGGGCTTCGCCCTCTTGGATTATTCCGCCACGCACATCACCTCCGGAGAATGCTTCAATTTCGATAAAACTTTCCAAGTCATAGATTATTTCTTAAATAAAATACAGTCAGTTGTTCGAATGCGAAAAATTAAATCACCCGTGCTACGCACTCGTGATTTAATTACTACACATTCGAACTCCTGGCCACGTGCTTATAAACGTTACTTGAGCACAATATCAAGCTCAGCACAAAATCATGCTCAAGTAGTATAGAATCAAGTCAAATTATATTTATTTGCAAAGTCAGGTTTAATATAAAGACACAGACCTTCTGATTATTGTTATGGAAACCAACTTTGTAAACATATGTAACTTGATTTTAGCTAATATTACTTGAGCATGCTTTCGAGCTGAGCACGAAATTGTGCTCAAGAAACTTTTACAAGCAAGGAGTCAGCTGACTGTATTTTATTCAACGACAAATACGGGGGCATATTTATTTTTTCTTAAATAATGCTTTTTATGGTGATCTGGGAAGATTTCCACTATCTGTTATAGCAAAAGATAGATCTATATAATTTTACTAAAGATATTAAAATCTGAGAATTTGCCATTTTATAACATGTTTACAGACCAATGTAATAATAAAGATGGTACTTGTTTGGCAAGACATCTCAACCTTGGGTTCTCTCATCTTTTGAATAATTTCAATAATGCCGTTAATTATTTTCATTCGATAAACAGAAGATTGATGACGTGATCAACATATTCAGGGGTAATATACGGATCCTGATATATTCAAGAATGGAATGGTTCACTTAATGCTAGCTCTAAATTAGATTATTACAAAAACTTTAAAACTTCACTCTGCTATGAAGATTACCTTGATACAATTGAAATTGATTCACATCGAGCTTTATATTACATTCTAATATGCCTATGGTATATTTCTATAGTCAATTCGAGTGCATTAATATGATTAAAGCAATCGGAAAAGAAGGCGGAGTTTCGGACACGGTTTTGCTCGTCAGTTTTGAATATACAAGACTGCGTTAATCATGACGATAAGGCGAATCGGGTTGGTAACATACATCAACCAATTGTCGGGTGATTCAGAATACTATAGGGCCTTCCGAATACTTACTTGGTTTTTAAAAAATGACCAAATCAAACTAGATTGCAGCCACAATAAATGAATTCTAAGGACAAGCTGTTGGAATAGGTCTCTGATAAAACACCTGTGTAGGCGCATAATAAATCGCAATCAATTTGTTGTGATTATTCATGTATCTATATGAAATAGCACAAACAACAATGTTGTAGTTGAAATACACCACCACGGACTTAATTAGAATGGCATTGCAACTGCTGGAAGTCTGCGACGGTCTCTGAAGTAATCTTTACCCATGATGCATAACAACGATAAGGTCCGCATCTATAAATGTGACTGTTTTTCTCGATTATTTCCTGTAGAAGCAGATATATTTTTTATCAGAAACATCAAATTCCATAATGTACGACTAATACCAAAGTAACATGGAGTTTGGACCCCCATATCCCATGATCCGCCCCAGCAAATCTACTATCTCATCGTAAACTTATGGTGTGCACTTCTGGGTGCTGTGGGGCTCGTTTTGGGGAGGCTGCGTTTTTGGTACGTGGCTTTCCCTGTTTGATATTATTTTTGTTTTTATGGAAACGTATACAAAATATCAAGTAAACAATGTAAATCAAGTTCTGAAACTGTATATGTTTACATAAGTTTAAGGGGGACGGGGCGGGGGGTCCAAACTTTATGTGACCGTGACTAATACCTGTATGCACGAGAATTATAGACTTTGCATTTTTTGTACATCGAACTCAGTAGAAGACAAGATACATTTCTCCTTAAACTGTGGTTTATACAAATCAATGCGCTCAGATATATTCCAACACATGTTGATTTTATCCAGATGTCTATCAGTTTTATTGAATAAGTATACAAGAAAATGTTCCAAATTCATTGTCAAGACATTTCTGTACCGCAGAAGTATTATCTACACTTAAATCATTGTGATTGTATAATGTTATTTGTAAATAGGCGTTTTTTCAAGTACGAGTTTCAAGTAATTTTACGTACGATGGTGATTGTATTTACTGACACATTGGACATTCTAAATCGAATTTCTTTCGTATCCATGTACACTCATTTTCTTGGTCTCTTCGGAATACCCCGGTCAAAAAGGTAAAAAAAAGCATGGCATCATTTAATACATATTGCACGCGATAATTTCCATCCTGCGATCAAAATACATGTGTACACTCATGCCGGTTCAGATAACCTTAAGGGAGGTCAATGGTGAGGTTTTGGATTTTGGCACTTTCGGAAATTCACATTTGTTATATTTCAAAAATCAAATTTAAACTGGAAAAAAACAATTATGCTTTAACAAACTTAGACACAATAGGAATATGTAACCGTGAATAATACTTCGCCACTTGCTGGATTCGCACTCGGTTCCTTCAGTACCCTAAGCGGACACTACCACGTCGCCAAAAAAGCTAGGTAAATGGCAAGGAAGTACAAGTGCCGTATTATACCTCTACTACATACATCCTCTCCTTACCAGAATTCGTCCTCGAATTCTTTGAGTATGAATGTCTGTGAGACGTTCTAGGTTGCAATCACTTCTACAGTCGGGGGTTATTTATGTTTGGCGTCAAATGTAACCGTGAAAAATACTTCGCCCCGAGCTGGATTCGAACTCGGGTCCTCAAGTACCCTAAGCGGACACTCTACCACGTCGCCATAAAAAGCCAGCTCAATGACGTGCCGTATTATACCTCTACTACACATATTTTAATGCAAAAATATTGCATATTTTTCAGAGTATTCACTTAATTCAAACTTTACTATAAGCACGGACCTATATACACATGTGCTTAAAGGTCCGTGCTATAAGGAGAATTGTCAGTGTTATACCCGGGGTTCTGGAGATATCCCTATTAGACATTTGCGAGGTAAGTCGGAAGGCGATTGTGAACATTTTATGGGGAACATCTCAAAATTATACACATTTCAAATTAGTGATTAGTTGTCGTATAAAACATAATTTTGCAAAGAGATTCATTTCGGAGACACATCATTGCAAATATATTATATAATTGCGTGCATAGAATCTAAATGATTGAACCGATTTCTTTTTGCCTGCAAACAAGAGATGCGCATACTCTAACCGTCTAAGGGGAGTAAATGTCGCGGGTGCGCCAAATCAGATCTAATGCTCATGCAACATTTGATTTTAAAAATGGCATGTTTGCCCATATGTCTATAACGGGCTATATACATATTCAAACGGTAGCACTTCCTTCTTTCTTGGCCAGGTTTTCGCAACTGTGTCGCAGTATAAGGAATCATAACAGGATTTCGATTTGGACGGATCTTGCGGAAACCGTAAATCATTGGCAATTTGACGCATAAAGCCAAACTGTTCGGCATTATTTTAATACCGAAGTAAGCCATATTCTTGACACAGATATTCGGGGTTTGGAAATAAAAAATTATTGAAACTCAGAAGTCGATTTCTCTGCAAAATTACCATAGTGTATCAACTTATCGGTCTCATCTGAAAGGGAAAACTGTTGTCTGCAAGAGTAAGCCAGGATACACATCGAATCCGGCCGCTTCGTATCAAAATTCTACAAAAACCTGCAAATGTGGTCTTGTCACATCCATGGGGAACTATAATGACCACTACCGATATCACAAAAATCAAGGGAATTAAGTCAAGTTTCATGTGTCATCACAGTGTCTACAGAGTTACCCATCTTTTATCGATATTTGCGAGTGTGTGTGATTTACGGGGTCATAAAACCAGTCACGTGTAACTGCGCCTGCCAAACTGGAAAAATCAATATATCGTTGCTTTTTTAACCTAGATTATTTATAGCCTAAGGGAGATGTGAAAGTTGAAATGTTACTAATTTAGGTAAAATTTAGGTATTGTGTTTTTTCTTCTGACTATTATATACCGAACGATATCACCTTATTTTCAATAAAACAAAATATGAATAAAATTGTTTCAAGTGGGAAGCACAATATCATTAAAAACGTGTTTATAACATTTAATGAATTTGATCATATTTAATGTAAAATGAAGCGCGTTGAAAATACGAATCCAGTGATATGTTGACAATAGTAACAGATCGAGGAACTCAAAAAGCTGTTACACTCGTTGTTCTTGACATATTTGAATGAATCTAAAATGTGTTCATTGGAGAACTTAAATTGTCGACTGACCTCTTCGCATGCGCGTTATTTTGTTTGTTCATGTCAACAAATTTAATGATGGACATGGAATTCAAGAACATGCGTGCACGGCAAATCAATTGTTATTGGGGCATGGGAAAGACACGATGCTTTTTTAAAATGTAGACAACTTTAAATGTCATCCTTTACTAAGTTTGGGTCATTTCCACACATATCAATGATTTGTTTATATACATTTTTTCACACTAAAAGTTACACTGTTAAAGGAGGAAACAAAATTTAAAAACAAATTCATTTCTTCGGAAAGCTTTAAAAGACAAAACATACGCGAATTTAGACTGCATCTGTATTGTGCAAACAAAAGTGGATCTTCAAAACATTCCCTTTCTACACTACTTCATAAAATGACATTTTCACCTTCCTATCAAATGAAATCAATTGGCGCTGGGGTCAAAGAATAGTGAAAACCACTGTTTCAATTTAGACATGTATAAAATATGTCTCTGTCCAAGTGATTGAAAAAGAGAAAAAAACATAAATAGGTTTTTTTAAACATTTTACAAACTTTAAAATTACGTGAATGATAATAGTATTATTAATAAAACATACGGGTCTTGTATATAATATGATGAAAAGTTATATAAATTATCATTGTATAGTTCTAGAATTCAGTAAAATATATTCGTTTCATAGACATATTTTTTCTTTTGAATCGGTATATTGATCAGGTCGGACATCCGGGCATTTACCGTTGCGCGCACCTGCTCAGGCATAGCAACGCTGTCCGAGGTGAAAACAACCGCCATCTTGTTAATAGCGTATAGAGCAAAGTCCGTGTAATGTTATAAAACTATTTGATTAAAGAATAAAAATGCAGCAGTTATGATGAGTTTTTTATATGCAAATGACACCGACTTCTGTTTCTGTTTGTTTCTATCAAAAGGAAAAGATGTTTTTCATTCTTAAATGTGTTAGAAATGTATCGAAACGATCTAGATCTACGCATGCACATGACTTACAAATTATTCAATTATGGACGATATTTGTTCCTATGACGATTAAAACTTGCCTCCGAAAATAAGAACACAAATGCTCCATTTAATTACATTTCTAAAATGAGGAAGAAATTCACAAGCATGCTATCGAAGGTTTTTCATGAAACTTTTTCTTGTGGGTATATTTAAGAATTAGAATCTAGTATTAGAGCGATCTACCTTAAGATCGTAAATCAAAATAGTTTTCTCGATTTTATTAGTTGTAAACAAAATGTTGACGTAAATCTATTAAAAACTCATTATAATTGAAATCACGATATCTACCTAAATACATGTACGTGTCTAATTTCACTTATAGAAAAACATTTCATCGGAGTACATAAAATTTGTCATCAACAGCCAAAAATAAGTATTTTCGGAATATTTGTAAGGTTGCTTGAAACTTTCATTTGCTGAATTATTTTTTACCAAGTTTTATATATGTAAGATGATTAAATAACATTTAAATGCAGACTTGATCATACATTATAAATGTAACTCATAAACGTTATATAGGTCTATCATTCATTAAATATATGGTTCGTTATTGTCACATGGTAAATAAATTCATATGTTAGATCGATCGTTCACAATAAAAAAAAGTTGCGTAATTTAGATTGGGCACTCTGCAAATTGTTATGTAATTATCAAATGCAATTGACCAGTGTGCAATATGCAATGATGTGTGACAAGTAAGATTACTGGCAGGGGGTCGCCAATTAACAACAAATCATATCGCATCCTTTGTTGTGACTTATGCCTTGGGCTAGATCCACATAAATTCCATCAATTAACCATGGCAACGTTGTAAAATGAGATATTGTTTGTGTTGTTTGATTTTATTGAATTGTTTCGCGTTTCCACTATAATTCAATGCCCGTAAAAACGGTCGGTAATGGTTTTTAAACGTAAAAAGGACCATTGATTTAATACTTTAGATTGACAAAAAAATATTCATGAAATGGCAGACAAATTAAACTAACATTTGTGATAATGACAAATTTTTTATGTTAAACAGAAAGAAAGTTATGACGAGTTATTTAATAATATCCTTCTTTACTCTTTGTAAAAACGCATATCGGTTTTCCAATACACGATGGTTAAAATAGTTGGGGATGTCTGATTGACTAGTTTACATGAATTCTTCTACTTCAACTAAAAGCGTTGGGAACCAGCACGTGTTTATAATTTGCACGGTTAAAATACGGGGATGCATTTTAGGCGAAAACGTTCTGGCTCCCTCCGCCTTTAGTTGAAGTATAAATGAAAGCGATACCGATAAAATCACGTGAGTAATACTTGTATATATATTTTATGATTGCGTACATAGAATTCAAATGATTAGTCATAAAGTATAAAGTGCGCGCTGGCGTGTTGCATATCTTACAAGGTAAAAACGAGAATTTTAAAAAAGAGTTTCATTTATTTGTGTCTGTCAAAACCCCAAGTATCTGCGATTCTAGATACCATATTCTGCCAACAAATCCAAATCCCCACCACCTCGTACTCCACTCCACCACCTAATTTGAGAAATTGGCTATAATTTCAATTTATTTACTCACCGGATCGTCTAGTGACAATAAATACTTATTTTTGTACACGTACTCGTACGTAGCATGTCAAATATATTCGGAATAACGGGATTTTGGACACACAAATAAGAATAGTCTAACTTTAGTTACTGAAAATCGAGATTTTCGCCAACTTAAAATCAACTTTCAAATAAAATTCACAATATGATATTACACAATTTTTATGTCTGGTGAAAGAATCTTGATATTCAGTCAGTTTGATGAGAATTTTTTTTTATTCATATATGAAATAAATATATAGCCAGTTATAGACATCAGGGCGAACATGCCGTAATGTGACATAAATATTGTAGGAGCATCAGCTTTGTTTGAACGCACCAAAGACAAGTATTTCCCCACACGGTTAGAGTATGTGCATCTATTGTTTGCAGGCAAAAAGGAATAGGTTTAATAATTTAAATTCTATGCACGCAATTATATAATATATTTGCAATGGTGTGTCTCCGAAATGATACTCTTTGCAAAAATAATGTTTTATACGACAACTAATTACTAATTTGAAATGTGTATAATTTAATAAGGCTCTGAAATTGTAAATACAACATACTTTATTTAATCTATCTTAATAAATAATGCATTTAACAACTTCTATAATAAAAGAGTCCATGCATTTAACAACTTCTATAATAAAAGAGTCCTTTTCTCTTTGGCTCCTCAAATACTTTATATCACTTTATATCACTTCATAAGAATCTGATCTCTCTTAAGTCACAAGAACACGTGACATAGCACTAATATACAGTTTGTCTTTTCCATAGAAACTTTGCCAAATATAGCACAGTGGTCTCCTTGAATAATAGTTATAAATTAAATAACACAATGAAGCACAATTTATAAAATACATACAATTCTGGGTTTTACCAAAATTACTCCTATACAATACATAGATATTTACTCACCAGATTTATGAAATCTGTAAACCAAACAGTCATGTATGTAGCTCTATCACACACACTGACTTTCTGCCACTTATTCATGCTGGTGTTGGTGCTGGCTACTGTTTACAACAAAGGTTATGGTTATATGCATATTAAATGTTCGGAAACCGATAACCAGAAGATAAAGTTTCGCTCATTCGAGATATAACAACAAATTAATAACAAGTTCCTGTTACAGATCTTTGTTATGTTATATATGCCGTAAAAGATGAAAAATTGATACTTTTTCTGAAAAACTCACCAAATACATAAAAGTTTACAATAACCGAATTCCAGCCTATTAGATCTAAACACCTCGCTTTGATAGTGTATCAATAAAGATTAATAATGCGAAAATTTTAAGTCACGGACCCATTATTAATGTTTTACAAATTAACTTGCAGTGTCTAATCTCTAAAAAAATAACACGGTTAATAAAATTTCTTGTTATTTCATACCCTTGACAAGATAATTATGACAAGCAGAAATATACTCAACTCTGTATTCAAAATCTCGCGGGCTTATAACTTCCGCAAACCGGAAAAGAATATACGTACTGTCTGACCACGAGCATTTAACATAACATAGATCTATCTTTATTGGCATAAAACAGCACATGTATAGCAAATGTATAGCCTAAGAGCGGTATTGTGTGGTTTTGAATGGCTGAAAAGTTAGATCTATTCGGAATTAGACGAACCCGCTTAGCCATTTTCCAAACAATATTTTTTATTTTAATCCCTCCGTTTGAATTACTAGCTCTATATATTATCACAGACTCTAGAGTCTACTGTACTGTCTGTGAATATCATTCAACATGTTTATCCGTCTGCGTTTTACATAACCTCTTCCGGGCTGTGACGTCAAACTAGATAACAGCTAGGGCGCGTGTTTCACCACTCTTGGCTCTACCACGATTTGAGGTGACTCGGGGCTAATAACCTTTTTTTCTAATCACACTGTTTCTCTTATTCTTGTCCTTCACACTATTCTAAATAATGAACATAATTTCTAATTTACAGCGTCCGCGTTTCTCACGATAATGTCGCTCTACTGGCTAGAGTCCTAAAACTGAGGGCCTCGTTAGCTCAGTGGTTGGGGTGTTTGCCTTCGGTACGGGGAGTGCTGAGTTTGAGTCCCAGGCAGAGCAAGAGGTGTGTCCATGGGCAAAGACACTGATCACTCTACCCAGCTGTAAATGGGTAGCAGCAATGAAAATTTGCTGCCTCTCTATTTCGAGCATGATGACATCTACTGTAAAACCAAGATAACTTGCAGGGCTTTTCATCAGGAAATTGGGAAGAGGCCTTGGCCTTTCAATTTGGGAAATTTGTGCGAGATGAAAGTCCAATTTGGGAAAAGATTTACAATAATATTTTCCGTTATGCGACATTGTCAGTCAAAATAAATTTACCCCCCTTGAGACACGGACTAAAATTCACGCCCAGAACATAACGGATTGGACTGGTAATGCATAACACGTGGTACTGTGCGCTGTTATGTTATAGTGTGACGAAAAATGGATACCAGACATACTTCCTCCGGAAATACTAAAATGTAAACAAACTTTGGGGAAAACTTGCCTTATGTTTTGGGAAGTTGCTCTGCCACAGTTGGGAAAAAAATACTATATTTTTGGATTGGGAAGTGGCCGAATATCGGCCTCTGTTATATAAGGATGAAAAGCCCTGACTTGGCAGTTGAGAACAATGGTTGAGGGATTATATAGCGGCTCAACTAACTCATTATCAAAATTTAATAGTAATTGCCTCAGAAAGATTTATCTTTTGAAAACTGGGCAAACAAGCCTTTATTGAACACAGAAATAACAGACATTGATAACACTTGCTTCTTTATTCCTCAACACAGATTCTGAAGTTGAGTATTTCCCACTATTTCCCGGGAATTCCCTGTATTTCCCGGGAATTCCCTGTATTTCATGGTGTCCTGGGAAATACTACTATTTCCCACTTATGTGCCAACCCTGACAATAACACCTTTAATATAAACATCTAGTTGATGGAGCATAATTGTAATGAATGTGTACATTTGTGAAAAAATAAATCGATGAAATTATACTTTTTACGGGTCATAAATTAATACAGCATCGGGAGGGAAGTGGTTGCCACACAAGGGGAGGTGTGGGGATTAGAAGATAAATTGTAATTGTATATATGCTGTCACTAAGATTTGAACTGAACTGCAAACATAATTACATTGTATAACAAGAAAACAAATATCCCTATATCGAGATGAAAACAAGACAGATTAGCATTCAATCTTACTTGTACTTTTGTACTGGACAAGTGAACATATTTAATATAAAAACACATTATTGAGTACCAATTTCAGTTATGTATAGATGTGCCATTAGATTGGACCCAACCTAAATTCATACACTAAAAGTTTCTGAGAGTTTTTCATCTGATCCACTTGATATCTGGGATTTAAATACCTTAATCAAGTAATATCTTGTTAGTCACAGTGAAACATTACTTTTGCTTGGTAAATAACATTAGACCATTAAATTTTAAGCGTACATTAATGTATTTCTTGTATGTATGTAAACTATTGAACAAAACCAAAGCAGGAAGAAAAATGTTCAATGATGTTAATGCGGAAACAGCAAAATCTGTTGGCTTAGACAAGTAGTTTCAAGTGTTTCTGAAAATCGGGGAAGAGAGTTAAGCATTTTCACTCCAAACTTAAGTTAGTTCAGGAAATCACTGTTATAATGAATTGTACAATTAATTAGACATTCATGTAACATCGTATATAAAGACATATTGAGAGGTTCAAGATGACCACCTCGCCTCATTTGCGTCAACCTTGAACTCTAACTACGGGAGACTGTTTATGTTAACCATACAAAGTAATATTGTTCTTGGAGCACTTGGGATACAAAATAATTTGTAGCTCTTAACATATATTTATAATACCAAGACAAATGTCTTACCGCCGAAAATGACCGTTGTTTGTACGAAATACATTCCTAACGTAACTTAATCGAAAGTACATGCTACACATACAGCACAGTATTTTTTTCATGATATTGCAAAAAATAAGAATCTCTTTCTGGCAACGCTGTCTAGTTTAGAAGCGACAAAAATATGAAAGAAAGGTAAATAAAGTGAATTAATTATTAGCTCACCTGGCTACACCAGGATGAGCTTTTCTGATCGATGATTGTCCGTCGTCCGTCAACATTTTGATTCAAATGACATCTCCTCTGAAACCTCTAGGCCAATGTTGATAAAACTATGCAGGAATGTTCCTTGCATGAAGCTCTACCAAAATTGTTCAAAGAATTCCATTCCATGCAGAACTCTGGTTGCTATGGCAACAAATAGGAAAAACTTAAAAAACTTTCTTCTCTGAAACCACAAGGCCTAGAGCTTAGATATTTGGCATGTAGCATTGTCTAGTGGACCTCTACCAAGATTGATCAAATTATGACCCCCGGGTCATAATTGATCCCGCGCAGGGTGGGCACTTAGTTTTTGCATAGGCATATATAGGAAAAACTTTAAAAATCTTCTTCTCTGAAACCACAAGGCCTAGAGCTAAGATATTTAGCATGTAGCATTGTCTAGAAGACCTCTACCAAGATTGTTCAAATAATGACCCCCAGGTCAAAATTGACCCCGCGCCGGTGGTCACTTAGTTTTACATAGGCTTATATATAGGAAAAACTTTGAAAAGTCTTCTTCTCTGAAACCACAAGGCCTAGAGCTTAGATATTTGGCATGTAGCATTGTCTAGTGGACCTCTACCAAGATTGTTCAAATTATGACCCCCGGGTCAAAATTGACCCCGCACCGGGGGTCACTTAGTTTTACATAGGCTTATATATAGGGAAAACTTTAAAAATCGTTTTCTCTGAAACCACAAGGCCTAGAGCTTAGATATTTGGCATGTAGCATTGCCTAGTAGACCTCTTCAAAGTTTGTTCAAATTATGCCCCTGGGGTCAAAATTGACCTTGCCTGGGGGGGATCATTTGTTTTACAAAGGCATATATAGGAAAACTTATTTGGTATAACATTATCTATTGAACCTCCACCAGGCAAGTGGACTTGTACCAAGGTGAGCGATATAGGGCCATCTTGGACCTCTTGTTCTATATTGGAGTACTTAAAGCGAAACAGGGACTTTAACCATACATATAATAGGAACACTGTTTTTTTGATTCTACGTTTTACAAACCCGCCGATCAGAGGACAATCACATGTTGGTGTAGTTGTTGTAAATCTGATCTATGATTCAGTACCTCAAAGGTCAAGGTCACACTTAAGAGTTTGAAGGTAATGGAATCCTGTACAAATGCACACATTTGTGTCCTGTCTATAACTTTGTCATGCATTGATTGATTTAAGAATAACTTGGCACAAATGTCAAGCACATCAACCTGATGTGTTCCATGGATTTTTAGCCCATCTGGCTATGCCAGGCTGAGCTTTTCTGAGCGATGATTGTCCGTCGTCTGTTGTACGTCCTCCATCAACATTTTGATTCAAATGACATCTCCTCTGAAACCTCTAGGCCAATGTTGATAAAACTATGCAGAAATGTTTCTTGCATGGAGCTCTACCAAAATTGTTAAAAAAATTCCATTCCATGCAGAATTCTGGTTGCTATGGCAACAAATAGGAAAAACTTTAAAAATCTTCTTCTCTGAAACCACAAGGCCTAGAGCTAAGATATTAATTGGCATGAAGCATTGTCTAGTGGACCTCTACCAAGATTGTTCAAATTATGACCCCCGGGACAAAATTGAACCCGCGGGGGTGGTCACTTAGTTTTGCATAGGAATATATAGGAAAAACTTTAAAAATCTTCTTCTCTGAAACCACAAGGCCTAGAGCTTAGATCTACCAAGATTGTTCAAATTATGACCCTCGGATCAAAATTGATCCAGCATGGGGGGTCACTTAGTTTTACATAGGCTTATATAGTAAAAACTTTAAAAATCTTCTTCTTTGAAACCACAAGGCCTAGAGCTAAGATATTTGGCATGTAGCATTGGCTAGTGGACCTCTACCAAGATTGTTCAAATTATGACCCCGGGTCAAAACTGACCCTGCACCGGGGGTCACTTAGTTTTACATAGGCTTATATTGTAAAAACTTTAAAAATCTTTTTCTCTGAAACCACAAGGCCTAGAGCTTAGATATTTGGCATGTAGCATTGCCTAGTCATGCTAGTAGACCTCTTCAAAGTTTGTTCAAATTATGCCCCTGGGGTCAAAATTGACCTTGCACGGGGGGGGGGATCATTTGTTTTACAAAGGCATATATAGGAAAAATTATTTGGTATATAACAATATCTAGTGATCTTCCACCAGGCAAGTGGACTTGTACCAAGGTGAGCGATATAGGGCCATCTTGGCCCTCTTGTAAAATTACATACCACAATTATTGAGCACATGGGGAGGACAAAGACTGTGAGACACTCTTTCTGGGGCATTCGTCACTTGTGAGAGACAGCTGTTGTTTACCTTTTTATTTACTAACACCAAAAAAATGACTAGGGTTGGCAGCTTTCGGCTTTTAGTAGGTAGGGTTGGGTTACCCGAAACAAACACTTTTTCTTTAGGCCTAATTACAATGCTGCTATCATTCCTAAAACATACTGTATGATGAAAATATCCCAGCAACACAATTGATCAAAAAGAGAAAAAAACTATTCCAAACTAACGGTGGGGAATCACATGATCAAAATAATCTCTGAACAAAAGTAAATCTATGAAAAATATTAGAAAATAGTGAAAGCCATTCAGCTGTTAATTTAAATTGTAGCCTATCATATATATGGCAACATAAAAGTATTCTAGAACTATACAGGTCTCAATCATAGTCAACTTTTGGATGTGCTGAACACTTCAAGAAACTGAAATAATTTGTTTTTGAAGTGTTCAGCACAACTGGAATGTGACTGTGATTGAATAGTTCTAGAATACTTATATGTTGTCATATGATAGGCCACATTTTGCATTTATAACTTTAACTGAAAATGGGTCCTTGGACAGTTTGACTTTTTCCACATTACTGATTGCATCAAAGCGGGCATATAGATGTGTTACAAACAGCTCTTGTTATTTTTGTGGCAGCAATAGGTTGACAATTAGAAAAACTGTATGCTTATATATCATTAGCCTCACCACCAGGCTAGATGATACTGATAGTATATTTTCATTATCCAAGCAGAATGTTTTCTGGTCATATCTACTGACGGGGCTTGATCATTACATTTAATTGAGTAAGAAATAGTAGATGTAAGGACTGAATGCCAGTCTTATATATCATGTATATAGGGAAAACTTTAAAATCTTCTCTGAAACCACAAGGCCTAGAGCTTAAATATTTAGCATGTAGTCCTCTACCAAGATTGTTGAAATTATGACTCTTTGGTCAAAATTGTCAGACCCTGTCTGGGGGTCACTTGTTAGCTTACCTTAGCATGAAGTGCTCAAGGTGAGTAGTTGTGATCGCTTGATACCCGTCTGCTGTCTGTTCACATCTTGGACTTGCAATTTTCACTGGATCTTCATGAAACTTAGTCAGAATGACTGCCTTGATAAAATCTAGGTTAAGTTCGAATATAGGTCATCTGGGGTCATAAACAAGGTCACAGGGTCAAATCACGGAAAAACCCTCTATGTGCAAAATGGGTTGCATTTTTCACTGGATTTTCATGAAACTTGGTCAGTACAGGGCATTAATAAAATCTAGGTTGAGTTTGAAAATGGGTCATCAGGGCATTTCATCAGGAAATTGGGAAGAGGCCTAATCTTTTCAATTTGAAAATTTTTGCTTGATAAAAGTCCATTTTGGGAAAAGATTTACAATAATATTTTCCATTATGCGACATTGTCAAAGTCAACTGGAAGTCGAAATAAATTTACCTATCCAGAACATAATGGATGAAACTGGTAATGCGTAACACGCGGTACTGTGCACTGTTACGTTAAAGTGTGACAAAAAATCGATATCAGACAAATATTTCCTCCGAAATTACTAAAATACCTTGCCTTTTGGGAAGTTGCTCTGCCACAGTTGAGAAAAAATACTATTTTTTTGGATTGGGAAGTGGCCGAATACGGGCCTCTGTTACACAAGGATGAAATGCCCTTGTCATCTATGGTTAAAAACTAGGTCAAGGGGTAAAATAGAAAAACATTGTGTATGCAATGGGGATTGGTATTGCCAGAAATTCCGTATCGCGAAAAATTGCAATATGCGGGACTGTATTGCAATATGTATTGCAATTATATTGTGAGTAGGTAACTCTTTGAAGTTTTCAAACTTGGTTATAATAATGGTAATAAAGTAATTGAGATAATCCTTGGGCAAAGTCATTAATGTTTATTTCAAATTATTTGTTTACTTTTTTAGATCAATTGATACGCGCCCCGCCCCGTTATTATTAAGTCTACTGTCCGTCATTGTCTTCACAGAAAAAGCGCACAGCTTATTCAAATTCAAGTTTCAACTATTAAATGAGGGAGAAAATGCAGTTTTTAGCTCAACTATTCGGAGATATGGAGAGCTACTGGCAAGCAAGGAAAAGCCGATGGCAAGGAAATGTCGGCGGATTTTTAGTTTTCCCGTTACATGCCTGTATAACAGGTCTGTTTAAAGGAAGTTTTGATCAAAATCTATCAGAGGATTTGTTTTGAAGCTGACTGACAGAAATCATGAGTCAAAGTGTTAAATATTTACTAAGATATTGATTCTTCATTTCAGCGAACTCGCAACCTTGACATATGTTGTCAACAAAGTCACGTGGGGGTCATGTGACGGCTGTCAACTTCTGATTTCCGCGCGAAAATATTACTTCAATTTTTCTTGAAACAAAATCATGTTAAAATACATTTCAACACGCAATAAAAAGGTATTGATAACATATTCTAACCGTGCACTAGTATATCGGGATGATTTGACTCTTCAATTCAAGGGAAGTAATATGTACTGATTATATAGTATTTCCCCTTTGTTTGAGGGAGGCTCAATGCAAGGAAATCATAGGCTATATTGCCAAACAAACACACAGAAACAAATGTCGGGAGTTCTAATCCGATGTTAGCTACGACTGGAGGCTGTGCAAGGTATTTAGCAAATGAAGTTGCAACTATTTGACTACGTAGAAAACGGTTACTCCTGGCAACAATGACACATGTAGGTATATAGACCTACTTACCAAGCCGCCAATTAATATAATTTCTCAAACACAATTTTTTGTTAAAACCCATTAGAAATAATTATTTTTAATGCTTTTCAAATATTTTTGTGTTATACGCGTTCTGAACTGAATATCAGCGATAAAAGCAAGCCGCCGATATTTCCTGCTGTAATACCGATTTTTCGTGTGCTTTAAGTACCCCTTTTAAGGCCCCATATTTACGAGAATGTGCGACCAATGTAAACAAAAATTATCTCCACGGAAGGAGGTCAAGGCCAAGATTTGCAAAATAGTCAACGCTTTTATTCTGTCTAGTCTATTTCTAAAATAAACGAAAAAAACATGCAAAATCCATCGGCTTTTCCTTGCTTGCCAGTATTACAGTCACTTGTGCGTTGGCGTTGCAGCTTTGGTTAAAGTTTTGCCTGCTAGGTACTATCATGCACATAATATCTCAGTAACCACAAGTTTATTATATTGACTTAAAACTTTGTTCATGTCTTAAGGGGTGTCACACAATCAAGTCAGATAACTCTTGTTTAAGTTTGTCTCTGAAAATTTGGTTAAAGTTTTGCATGCAAGGTATTATCATGCACATATCTCAGGAACCACTTATGGTAGTTAAATCAAACTTAGCAATAGTGTTCAGTGGCACATTTTGTATCAAACAATTAATTTACCAAAAATTAAATATAGTGATATATTTTGACTTTTTTATGATTCAACATTCTTAGTTTATACTTAAAGATTCAGCAGAATTTTGTTATGCTATTATACTGATAAAAGTACTCACATTAGTCGAGCTTGCTGTCTTATGGACAGCTCTTCGTTGATTGTGTCCTCCTTTCAGAGAAAAGGCGATTCTGCCTGATACATACCATTTTAAAAAATTTCTTCATCAAATTTAAAATTATATTGCTTATGACCTAAGGGTTGTGATGCTGCCAAATTTTGTAGGTCAAGGTCATATACTGGTTTTATCGTGCATCCCTTGTATGCAATAGTGACCTGTTGCATTTTTCATTGGATCTTCATGAAACTTGGTCAGTATGATTGTCTTAAATCCAATTTAGTTCAAGCTAGAATATTGGTAACCTGGTGTCAAAAACTAGGTCACGGGGTCAAATCAAGAAAAAACATTGTGTATGCAATAGAAATTGCATTTTGCATTGGATCTTCATGAAACTTGGTCAGAATGACTGCCTTGATGAAATCTAGGTCTAGTTCGAATATTGGTTATCTGGGGTCAAAATAATAAAGTAGCCTCCTACGTATTGATCTCCCCTTACAGATATTGTAGAGTTACTGTAGCGTTGTGTACTTTCTATATTACAGGATCTACATCACTCACTGTAGCTAGGTGACAGGGTGGGAGGTGATTGTGCGGACAGAGGTTTTGTTGAAGGCTCTCGATCAATTCCATAAATTGGTAAGTGTTGTACTTCATATAAATTGTACATACATTGTACATGTATATATTTATGCTATTTTGATAACGATTTGAAAGCGTTATAATGACAAATTATTGTTTAAATTAGTAACTTTTTGCCAGCGTGAGCTATTGTGACTGCTGATGTCCGTTGTTTTGCCAGCGTGAGCTATTGTGACTGCTGATGTCCGTTGTTTTGCCAGCGTGAGCTATTGTGACTGCTGATGTCCGTTGTTTTGCCAGCGTGAGCTATTGTGACTGCTGATGTCCGTTGTTTTGCCAGCGTGAGCTATTGTGACTGCTGATGTCCGTTGTTGCCAGCGTGAGCTATTGTGACTGCTGATGTCCGTTGTTTTGCCAGCGTGAGCTATTGTGACTGCTGATGTCCGTTGTTCGTCGTCAACAATTATGCTTTAAACAACATCTCTAAAACCCATTGGCCAATGTAAATTGAAGTTGCAAGGGATGTTCCTTGTATGAACCTCTACCAAAAGTGCTAAAAGAAATATAATCTATGGAGAACTGTGGTTGCCATGGCAACCAAAAGGAAAAACTTTGAAAATCTTTTTCTCTGAAACGACTGATCAGAATGTTATTTATTTGACACATTTTTTTGAATGATCACCTGATGATTTATTTCCAAAATCATTAAAATTAAGTGATCCATACAAAAATGAGGCCCTTATTGTGGACTCTGACTGATTTCTCTTTATAATCTATATAGAAACTTCAAAAATCTTCTTCTCTGAAACTACTTATTATCAAAATTTAATTTTATATGACCACTCTATGACTGTCTACAAAATTGATAAAAAATGAAGTTGATCCTTTAAAAATGGGCTGTTTTCTCTATGTGATCTATATAGAAACTTCAAAAATCTTCATCTCTGAAACTATTTATTGTCAAAATTTAATTTTATATGACCACTCTATGACTGTCTACAAAATTGATATAAGAATGAAGTTGATCCTTTAAAAATGGGCTGTTTTCTCGATGTGATCTATACTTAAGGACAATAGTTCTGTCCGGTTCAAAATTGTCTTATTAAATTTTAATTGTACATTGTACGTTACTTTTAATTTTTAGCTCGACTATTTGAAGAATAAGGAGACTATTGCACTCGCCCCGGCGTCGGCGTCGGTGTCGGCGTCGGCGTCTGCGTTGGTTAAAGTTTTTTATAAAGTCAAATATCTTGAATACTATCAAAGGTATTGACTTGAAACTCAAACTATATGTTTACCATCAACATCTACACCTGAGGAAACAATCCCCATAACTCTGTTTTGATTTTTGACAGATTTATGCCCCTTTTTAACTTAGAATTTTTGGGTAAAGTTTTTTATAATTTCAAATATCTTGAATACTATCAAAGGTATTGACTTGAAACTCAAAGTATGTGTCTACCATCAACATCTACACCTGAGGAAACAATTCCCATAACTCTGTTTTGATTTTTGACAGATTTATACCCCTTTTTAACTTAGAATTTTTGGTAAAAGTTTTTTGTAAATTCAAATATCTTGAATACTATATAAGGTATTGACTTGAAACTCAAAATATATGTTTACCATCAACATCTACACCTGAGGAAACAATCCCCATAACTCTGTTTTGATTTTTGACAGATTTATATCCCTTTTTAACTTAGAATTTTTGGTAAAAGATTTTGTAAAGTCAAATATCTTGAATACTATCAAAGGTATTGACTTGAAACTCAAAGTATGTGTCAACCATCAACATCTACACCTGAGGAAACAATCTCCATAACTCTGTTTTGATTTTTGATAGATTTGTGTCCCTTTTTAACTATGAATTTTTTGTTAAAGATAGAATACTATCGAACGTATTGGCTTGAAACTTAAAATGTATGTTTACTGTCAACATCTTCACCAATGTTTTTGATTTTTGACATATTTATGCCCTTTTTAACTTAGAATTTTGTCACAGTTTTGTCAGACTAATATGGAAATACTCAAAATGGCTTTCTTTGGAAATGTCATAGAATAATTATGCAGCATGCAGCGGTCATGCTTTTTTAATTCTATACATACCAATTTTGAAAAGTTACAAAATTATTCATGATCAATATACAAGGTCATGTATTTCTTTGAAATTATCCCCCCATCCTCCCTCCAGTTGGCTTGCAGAATCCAGAGTAAGGCTTTGAATGCAATGTACATTTACAAAGGTCTTTGAACAAGTTTCATATCTTTGACCTTAATTCTTATAGACAATTACACAATACTCCTGTTCTTAGACAAAAACCCCATTTTACCAACAAGCTTTCGAATAGTCGAGCGTGCTGTCATGTGACAGCTCTTGTTTATTTTCAAATTTATATTTTGAGACTACTTGCTACATCACAAGGTGTTAAGAATTCTATACAAAAACATTCAATCAACCGTGACGGCATAAACCATGAACTTCACATTTGTCTAAATTGTATGTACATGAAGCTTATAATCACAAAACTTTCAAGTGATTTTTTGTTACCAAAGGATAGTCCTATCGAAAGACGTAAAAATTAAGACAAATACTCAATGTATGTTGTTATTACGAAGCTTTCAAGACAGCAAAATTTGCGCGTTTTACATCGACTGGAGGTCAGTGAGCCTACAACACATGTTGCACGTGCGTTTAACGCCCACTAACATTCTATTCGACGTCACAAACATTTCAAATGTGTAAATTCATTCGAAAATGATAATGTTCTTATGCTTTTCCAATTATGAATAAAATATCCATTTTCATTTTTTGTGTTACTTTAATTATACCAGACAGAACTTTTGCCCTTAAGTATCTAGATACTTAAAAAATCTTCATCTCTGAAACTAGTGGTCAGACTTTGTTTTTGTACCATGAATAATGAATAATATAGGGCCAATGGTCCTCTTATAAATTATATAATAAAAGTCACTAGGCGCACTTGTAAATGAGATATTTAAGTGTAACCTTTCATATTTAGATGGTATATCATGTGTGAATTTATTGATCAGGGAACAGATAACTGCCATGAGAGACATGGCTCATGCTGTGTCCTATGGTACAGGTTTAAATCCACTGACACTTGTGTATATTTGTGTAAACGCACAGGTGCATGGATATAGTATTCTTTGTTTTTTCAGAGTGTTTAGCATGCAGAGTGAAGCATGGATGAAGTTATTATGGAGATCTATGCCACATTGTGAGTTTCGAGTTATGAGTAAATGTATGATCATGGACACCTCACTAGATACAGTGTTGGATTTTAGCTTTATCAACACAGTTACAATATAAACCCTGGAAAACATACTTGACATTATTGTGTTTTGCATTAATGACAAAAAAAACATTTAAAAACTCCAAAGGTAACACTAACAAGACCTCTATAGATTATTTTAAGAAATCGTAGGAAAGAGTGAAGTAGAAATTAACAATGACTAATAATAACCCAAAGTGCATTTCATCTGTTTACACATAAAATGTTATAAATGAAACATTTAGATAAAAAAAGCTTGTGTGAAATTGTGATGCAAACAATCCTTAAATAAATGCTACTCTGTTTTATTACAATTGTTGACATTAAGACAGAATGGAGGAGAATCATTCTCAAGATAAAGGAAAGGAAAAGTTAGAACTTCACGGTGAACTAGAAGAAGACAGTCATATGATCGTCAAGGATGATGTTATGGCAGAAGACATTTCTATAGAACCAGAATTAACTGAATTGGTAGCAGCTGCAAATTTAAAAAATGCATTACTATGTAACCCTTGTCTGTTTGATGAAGCAGAAGAGAAAGCTATTGGATTCTGTGTGATTTGTGTTGAATATTTATGTCAAGGTTGCTGCCGGGACCATAAGAAAAGCAAAATCACCAGAAACCACAATATACTGAAAGATAATTTACCAGAGGATGCAACAATTTTCCGATTGATGAAGGAAATGACGTCCTGTTCCGAACACAGTGAGATACAAGTATCACACAGATGTGAAGATCACAAGGCGTACGTCTGTGTTATGTGTATTGCTGGGAATCATAGAAAATGCGATCACGTGACTGAGCTAGTATCGGAAGTGGATCCTACTGACACAAAAACAACCGAAACTGCAGAGAAACTTGATTCGATACAAGAGAAGTCAACACAGGTTATCAAATCTCGCCAAGATAATTTGATCACATTAGTTTCGGAGAAGATAGAAATACAGAACTCCAATGCAATCCTTGTCCTGCAAATACATGATAGTTTATTATTATTAGCACAGAGTGCTGCCAGTAAGGCGGAGAACCTAACAGAATCCGAAATGTCACGCCTAAGGAAAGACATAGATATTTGCAAATCTTTAGAAAACGAAAGAATGATATTTTCACAACTACTTGAAACTGCCAAACAGCATGGCAGCAGTATGGACATTGAGGTTGTAACGGATGTTATACAAAACAAAATATTTGGAATAAACCAGACCTTGGAGAAACAACAGAAGAAAAGTAAAAGTCATTTGAAACTCATACAGAACCCACTTGTGAATAATATAAAGACACTAGGTCAACTAAAGGTATACCATGGAGAACCAAAGGAAAGAAAATCCAGTGAAAATAATACGAAAGAAGTTGAAGGCACTAGCGATGAAATCATTGATGAAGATGAGTCAACTTGTGCTACACCCAAAATGCGGCGAGGAATTTCACGAATGAGTAGTGATACTAGTTTTGATGGGGTAAAAGATGAGCAGAAGGCGAAGGGTACAAAAAAGAAAAGCAAACACAGTAAAAAGGAAAAGAAGTTCTCTGTAAGTGTGGCTGGTGATGTTAATGATTGCACTATAACAGGGATTGTTATACTCCAAGATGGGAGAATTGCTGTATTAGATCAAGAAAATAAGAAAATAAAAGTTTACAGCTCCGGCACCTGTAAATGCATTTTTGCATACTCTCTTGATTTCTACCCGAGTGATATTTGTACCTATGGTCCTTCAGCATTTGCTGTAGTATACAAAGACCTGGCACAAATTGACATATACAAAATTGAAGGTAAAAGCTTGAAGGTTGTACGTTGTTGGAAAACGAAATATGTAAATGTTCGAATTACAATGGATCGTGAATTGATAGCTGTGCTCTGTAAGACTGATAGAGATGCTAGAGTACAGTTAAGACGAGACACTGACTGCAAGGTCCTACTAGAGGCAACTTTACCAGTGTGGACAGATCAGAAATTTGATTTTGATGGGTGCAGCTTGTGTTCCAGCAAAGACAAACTTATAGTTGCAAGTAAAACTTCGGGCATTTTATTTTTAGCAAGGACAGCTAATCTGGAAAGTCTAGCAATCACGCGTACACTCAACTTTAATGAAGCTATTCCTGGGCTTAGAGGAGTCACCGCAGACAAAGATGGAAACCTGCACGTTTGTGCTCCATTGTCCAATTCTGTGATTCAGGTTTCTTCCAAGGATTACACCCAAATTCACACAGTTGTTTCCGGAATTTGCATGCCAGTGTCTCTTGCCATTAGTAACAAGAAAGACCGTATAACAGTTGGATGTCAAAATGATAACTACATGCATGTTTTTAATCTGAATCAGTGATTATGTGATAAGTTTGAAGACTTTGGACATTGTTTCATCATGAAGCAGAGTACTGCGGATCACATTGACTTGAAACAATATCTTACATGTAATTACTATTTTGACAGCAGAATGCGCTGTAAAATGGACATGTAACAATAGCTGTACATTGCTGAAGTAGGGAGCATTGGTGTTTACTGTTAAGGGCTGCTTAATCGTATTTCGTTTCTTATTTCATTACTCTGTTGAAAACCAAATATAGTGAAGTGTTTTGGTCTAGTTCATGTTTGCACTTGTTGAGTTTGTGTTTGTTGTAATTGTTGATTCACTTTATATACTGGTATAATTTCTTAAGCGTCTTGGCAGACAATGTGTTATGTAACATGCCATGTATTGCTTGCTTTAGGCCATCCTTAAAAAATTGTTTGTTTGCCCTAACGCGACCGACTGATGAAAATCCTCCCGACTGACTTTTTTTTGGATCTGGAAGCCCAAAAAAAATTTTGTTCTGCCGTCGAGAAAAAAACGTTCCGTTTTTTGTCATTTTCCATCTTTCCGGTATTTCTTTTCTGTAGTTCTTCCGTAAGTAATACCAATCAGTTCTTCTTGACTATGCTTGACAGAACGGGTACGCTGAAGCTCACTCCGTAGGGAAATCGTACCAATAATTGTGTCAGAAATCTGACACGCTCGCATTTCAGTATTTCATGGAAATGAATGAAAAGAATAAATAATTTTATTAATAAGACTATAATCTTTTAATTTGCCAAATTTGAACATCAAATTTTATCTATTTAACATAAAGCACAACTTAAGTTTCGAGCAGGTCAGAATTTTCACATATTGGTAGCCATCTTGCCGATTTGACAATTATCACGTGACCATTCCCACGAACCTTTGGAAAAGGATATCCGCGGGAAATCGCCGAAAATTCCGATTGCGGTCACGGTCGGGGACAGTTTTAAATTAGTTATTTACATGACCACGTGCGTTTTGGCGCGAACACTTTCAGGTTATGCACCGCGTCCAAAATAAAGTCATTTTGTTTTCAAATTAAAAAACATAGTGGAAAATGTTATTTTATATTTACACTCGTCCTTTATATCATCTAAACACTAATCAAAAGGAAATATCAAGCGTTCTGAACTACATGAAAAATAAGTGCGATTGCATCATACGAGATCTCGCTGGAAAGTCCGTGGTAAATGTAAACAAAATGATTCATGTAACAATCGATGTTTTTGTAGTCAACATTGGTTGCAGAACATCGTAATTGGTTTGAAAATATGAATTAATAAATATATGACCTAAACATGACCATATTTCCCTACTCAACGTACATTAGATGAAAATTTGCATGCTCTGTTATTCTGGTAAGGATTTGTAGTAGTGCTGATCCAAAACTCTATATATAGCCGCACCTGACGAAAAACAAAATATAAAAATAGTGGCATTTAGAGTTTTGGAAGCCAGAACTAAATGTTAAACCTGGCAATGTCAGATGAAAACATTCCACTCAATTTGATATTATCTGACACTGAACATTTTGTAAGTTCTCGCATTAATTAAATAAATTTTTACAGTGATGCAAATTAATTTTCCTTTGTTGAAGTTCAAATTTTATAGATGCTTTATGTGATCCTGTTCCTAACCTGGCCACAGGTCCAAATACAAGGCTCACTCGGACACTGAGTTGTTTGACATTCCATAGCTTAATAACTTCTTCAAATTTACGGTTGAATGATTTTACAACACTATTAAAGCACTCTTCTGGAATGAGCCTTGTTAAGCACTTTGGGAGCCTGGCTAATGGCTAAAATGATAATGTGCAAACCACCACCCATGCAGATATGTTACAAAGCAGGTTAATAGCATTCTACAGTGGGGTGCTAATAGCCAATAGGTACATACAACAGAAGAAATAGAGAAATATTAAGACAAGAAAGGTGCAAATATTAAGTGTACAATATGTGCTATCAATCTAAGATGCAACATACATGTCAACGTATGTACCGAGTTAATACAACATCTATAAAACATCTGAAAATCAAAAAAAAAAAAATTAAAAAAAAAAAAGACCTACCTACCCACTGAAAAAATTCTGGGTCGCGTTAGGGCAAACAAACAATTTTTTAAGGATGGCCTTATTATCCCACTGTCTTGGCGGAGGGGATATAGTAATATAGTATATAGTCCTTCCGTCCGTCTGTCACACTTATTCCAGAGCATAACTCCAAAAGCACTGAAGGGAATTACTTGAAACTTTTCATACAGACAGAGGACATTGAGAGGTAGTGCATTGCCCAAGAACCATATCTTTACCTTGCTTAATTATTGAATTATTCCCCTTTATTACATTTTCTTGATTTTTCTTGTCCGGAGCGTAATTTCAAAAGTTCTAAAGGGAATTACTTGAAACTTAATACAGTGATAGAGTACAATGAGGGGAAATGCAGTGCCCAAGAACCATGACTCTATCTTGCCTTATGTTTTAATTAGCCCTTTGTTACATTTTCTTAATTTTTTTGTCCGGTGCATAACTCTAAAAGTACAGAATGGAATTTCTTGAAACTTAGTACAGTGATAGATTACAGTAAGAAGTACATGCCCAAGAACCATTACTCTACCTTGTCTAATTATACCCCGCCAAATGCTAATATTTTATTAAATTAGAAACTATACCATATCCATTCCTCTCACCTCAAATTTCTTGGTCATAGAAAGAGCATTTGGCAGCGGTATGGCCATATCTAACATGGCTCTTGTTACTTATGTTAACATGATCCAAATTTCAGTATTTAGAAGCCATGTGTCAAGAAATGCTCCAGAATTTACCAGAGGCGGCTCTCGAATTTATATGTGAAATTTCTTGAATCTTTTATTTTTTTCAGTATTTTATGTAAACAAATGTATTCAAAAATGAAATACTATACAGAAATAAATAGCGGTGTAGATGCCCTTTCCAAATATATGTTTAATTTAAAACATCATTTTAAAATTGTCTTTTTAGCTCGCCTGACCACAAACTGGTCATGGTGAGCTTTTAGGATCGTTGAATGTCCGTCGTACGTCCATCCGTCAAATAAGTTTGTTCACTCTTTACCATCTACTTTTTTTAAAATGATCATAATGAAACTTGAACACAATGAATATGGCCACAAGACCTCAGATGAGTGAGATTATGGGCTTGATTGGAGCAGTGCTTCCTGAATTATGTCCCCTGATTTGACAAAAAATGCAATATTTACCTATGTTTACAGTCTAAGACATATTCTAACAATATTTACAGAGAATGTGTATGGCCATAAAATCTCGGATGAGTTTAATAATGGGCTTGATCTGATTAGTTCTTTAAAGAAATGTGGCCCCTGATTAAACAAAATTTGCAATATGTAACTGTTTACACTTTTAGCACCTTCATTTATTCATTAATCAGAAGCATATTTACAGAGAATGTGTAATAACCATTAGATCTCTGATGAGTTCAATTATTGGCTCCTCCAGAGTTATGGCCCCTGATATAACAAAAATGCAATATTTAACTATGTTTACACTCCAGGACCTTCATTTCTTTATTAATGCAGAACTCTGGTTGCCATGGCAACAAAGAGGAAAATTGTTTAAAAATGCTAGAACCACAAGGCCTAGGGTTTAGATATTTAGCATATTGCAATGTCTGAAGGACATCTTCAAAGATTGTTCAAATTATGATCCCTAGGTCAAAAATGACCTTGTCACTTGATTTCACATAGGCTTATTACTTTGTGCCAGGGTGAGCTTTTAGAATGGATGATTATCCATTGTCCGTCCGTCCAACTTTTACTTCAAATAACATCTCTGAAACCACCGGGACAATTTTGATGAAACCTGGCAGGGACGTTCCTTCCATGAAGCTTTACCAAAATTGCTCAAAGAATTTTATTCCATGCAGAACTCGTACATACTCAACATAAGAGAAACTTTAAAAATCTCTGAAACCAGAAGGCCTAAAGTTGAGATATTTGTTTATAGTAGCATTGCCAAGTGGACCTCTACCAAAAATGTTCAAATCCTGACCTATGGGTTAAAATTAACCCCACCTAAGGGGTCACTTGATTTTACATACATGTATGTTTCTTTATGAAAACCTTTAGAAGTTTTCTTTTCCAATACCGCTAGGCCTAGAGCTAAGATATTTAAAATATAGCATTGCCTAGTGGACCTCTACCAAGTTGTTCAAATCATGTCCCTTGGGTCAATATTGGCCCCGCCTAGTGTCTCACTTATTTTACATAGACATATATAGGAAAACCTTTAAAAATCGTCTCGGACCTCTTCAAAGTTTGTACAAATCATGCTGTTGTGGTCAATATTGGCCTGCCCAGGTGTTCACTTGTTTTACATAGACATCGGAAAATCTCCGAAACCACAAGGTCTATAGCCTAGATATATATTGTGTAACAGTGTCTAGTGGACATCTTCAAAGTTTGTTCAAATCATGACCCCCGGGTCAAAATTGATCCTGCCTAGGTGTTCACTTGGTATAGGAAAAACTTTTTAAAAAATCTCCAAAACCAATAGGCATAGAGCCTAGATATTTGGTGTTTAACATTTTCTAGTGGTCCATTGAGTTTGTTCAAATCATGCCCTTTGGGTCAACTGCGCATGTGGGGGGGGGGGGGGGGGGGATACCTTACCTTTATTAAGCAGGTTTTTTCAAAAAACCTACTTATTAGAATGGTGATGTCGGGCGGGCGGATGGGCGTCAAACATTGGTTTCCGTTGGATAACTTTAGTTAGGAGTGACCAATTGCAATGAAACTTGGTGTGTAGGTAGCTTGCATGGAGACGCCGCTTGGGATTGCATTTGGGGTCACTAGGGTCAAGGTCAAGGTCACTGTTACTAAAAATAGAAAAACGGTTTCCGCTCAATAACTCGAGCTAGGAGTGACCAATTACAATGAAACTTGGTCTGTAGGTAGCTTGCGTGGAGACGCCGCTTGGGATTGCATTTGGGGTCACTAGGGTCAAGGTCACAGCTACTAAAAATAGAAAAATGGTTTTCGCTCAATAAATCAAGTTAGGAGTGACCAATTACAATGAAACTTGGTCTGTAGGTAGCTTGCGTGGAGACGCCATTTGGGATTGCATTTGGGGTCACTAGGGTCAAGGTCAAGGTCACTGTAACTAAAAATAGAAAAATAGTTTCCGCTCAATAACTCAAGTTAGGAGTGACTAATTGCAATCAAACTCAGTGTGTAGGTAGCTTGTGTAGAGAGGAAGCTTGGGATTGCATTAGGGGTCACTTGGTTCAAGGTCAAGGGCACTGTTACTAAAAATAGAAAAATGGTTTCCACTCAATAACTTGAGTTAGGAGTGACCAATTGTAATGAAACTTGGTGTGTAGGTAGCTTGCGTGGAGAGGAAGCTTTGGTTCACTATGGTCAAGGTCACTAGGGTCATGGTCAAGGTCACTGTTACTAAAAATAGATTATTTATTTTTAGTTTTTAGATTGTTTTAAGCAAAAAAAAATTTTTTTGGGTCAAGGTCACTTGACTCAAGGTCAAGGTCACTGTTACTAAATATAGATTTTATTTAAGTTTTTTGATTGTTATAAAAAACAAATTTTTTCGGGGTCAAGGTCACTAGGGTCAAGGTCAAGGTCAGTGTAACTAAAACTGGATTTTTATTTATTTTTAGTTTTTAGATTGTTTTAAGCCCAAAATTTTTTTTTGGGGTCAAGGTCACTTGGCTCAAGGTCAAGGTCACTGTTACTAAAAATAGATTTTTATTTAATTTTAGTTTTTTGATTGTTTTAAGCAAAAAATTTTTTTTCGGGGTCAAGGTCACTTGGATCAAGGTCAAGGTCAGTGTTACTAAAAATAGATTTTTATTTATTTTTAGTTTTTAGATTGTTTTAAGCAAAAATTTTTTTTTGGGGTCAAGGTCACTTGGCTCAAGGTCAAGGTCACTGTTACTAAAAATAGATTTTTAGTATTTTGATTGTTTAAAAAAAAAAAAAAAATAAGCAAAAAAAAAATTTTTGTGTGAGGTCCA
>JAFMSR010000008.1:48240223-48266229 GCA_022818135.1 Saxidomus purpurata | reverse complement strand
ATTCTATTGGAATAATAGATAAAGCAATTGTGGTTTTACAAGGCAATATTTTTTAAATAACCGATGGTAATAACGGTCTCATGTTTATAATGGAGGGTATTTTGAAAACAGGGGATACAATCTACGACTGGGCATCGTAAGTCTATTTCGTATGTTGGTCATTTACAAGGTCAAATTAAAATCTGAACCCTTAGAAAATCAGAGCTGTAAAAGACAATCACTATAGAACAAACAGTAACTTACATTAGTTTAAAGATTTTTACGCTGTCTCCGCTATATATAGAAAATATAAGAAAAACAGTTTCCTCAAAAGATACTAAAAAAGTGCATATGATTTTAATGGAGAACTGAAGCACAACAACGTGTTTGAATAAATGAAAGACGACAAAGGACAGAACTTCATGTTTCGTCATAACAATGAAATGTCCGTGAAAGAATATCATCGGGGATCAAGATCATACAGTACAGGAAAAACTGCAGCCATTAAAAGCCTTACTAACACAATTTGATACAACATCATGATTCGTTCAATCTGCTGTTGTCAAAAGTCAGATGGCAAAACAATGCCAACTTCACAAAGTCAAAATCACAGACAGACCTGTAGCAGACAAAAGTTTCGGTTCAAATACGATTTTGGAGAATAATAAAATCAACGAACAAATACGGTGTGTATTAAGATGATTTTGTTAGTGTTGTCAAAACTGAATGGTGAAAAGCGCTAAAACATAAATCAACGTTGATTTCTTTTAATACTGTGCAGTTTGTGTAACACATTCTTTTATGTAATCGCATACAAAATGTACATGTATGTTTGTTGTTTGTATGTATAATTAATTTATGCTGATCAAGGATAGAAAAATAATATCAATGACACATTCAGAACCTTGAAAAGTCCTTACCATTGTTTTCAAAATGATTGAAATGAATTTCCAGAGATTTTTGTGATTCCTGATGTGTGGTATGTTATCTTTCAATTGCACTGTTATCTGAAATGATCTTAATGGACACTGTAATCTGAACTAGGACCTTCAGATGAGAGTTTTTATGGACAAGTTTTCCAAAAGTGAAAACACTTTAATCACATGATAATTGCTTTGCAATCAGTGTAAATTATTTTTTATCATAGGAAGACATTTTTCAGACACAATACTACTAAAAGGATTAACGATAACTGTAAATTTAATGTTATTTTGTGAAATTTAATGTTTGTAAAGAAAGGGGTGCGGTGATAAACCGTTGTGATATAAAGTTGCGTTTGTTCATCCCCTATATCCGGACACGACAGCACCTGTAAACTGCAGTCTTGAGTACAATTTCATCGACTTGATGCCAAATTTGACCTGGTAACTTTAAACAAGCTGTTTGTATCTGTCGTAAAAGCGCATGTGCCTCAAAAACTGTTTATATCAAATAGGGAATAGTATGTTGAAAGTGTGATCATTATAACTATACAGTATTTCTCTTTTATTTACACGATTAGATAACGATCAATGGGTGCAATCATTTCCAAATTTGTTTGACGAATGATCACATGAGTTAGTTGATATGAGAATTTATGTTCCGCATATATTATTGTCAGTTATCAATAATCACTATAACTGTAATAAATATTTCATAAAACTAGAATATGAATATGTTTGTTTGTTTGTTTGTTTAAAAGATCATATTTACGATAAATTAGATATAGTCCAGGGACTCCCCTCGCACTTGTTACAGAAATATCGATGTAAGGACGGTGGGAAGAAAAAGTAGTCAAAATGACGCAGCTGTATGAAACTTAGCAACACAAGACGCCACGTACATCAAGAACAACGGCAGTATATGGCGATGAAACCGTAAAGAATATGTCCTAATTCTTATGGAAAATTATTTCCCCAGTATAGTTTTATATCGGACTGATCGGTGACAATAACTGTAAGAGGGCCAACCGGCATTTCTTTTAACGTCAGTTTAGTCTTCTGCAAGGGGCTAACTAGATATTGGATGAAATGTGCTCCGTACTATAAGAAATGCTAATTGCAAACTGTAGTATTTCTTTATTTATACGATAATGCAAAATTCGTTCTGATACTAATGTGTTCTTTACTTGAATGACAAATGAAAACTAGTTTCAATTGAAGTATACAACAATTTACAGTTGCAAGAAAGTTCTAGTTGGTCTTTCTGTCACACTTTTCCTGCTCATTCCATTTAATGGTCACTTCTTTTAACGATTACACTGAAGGTAATTGTGACTCTTTAAATCCAGATCTATTTTTAACGTTGGTGAAAAAGTATAAATAAATTGTATATTGATAGATTTTTCGAGGCCGAGTGATTTACCTTGCATAATAATGCTCGTAAAAGTTCTAAGACAACAGTTCCATACTAAGTGCATAGAACTGTCCTCAGACGGAAGAATTGCTTCTGCATCAACATGACCAGAAAGTCGATCGTTTCTAGTTTAATGTCTTAATAGCGAAGTACAGTGTCAGTTTCTATACACATGCATTTTATATAAGACATATACCTTGGAAATTGCACTGTCAAGCTTCAGCAATGATGGACCTTGTAAAGGGCATCACATGCCTTCTACAATATTCATATTACAGCAGAGGATGAGAGATTCTCGACACAGATCAAGGCTGTACTTTTTTGGTGTAAAATATATGTTTACTGTTTTTTGTTTTTTTAGGACCCCGGTGTAGAGTAACTCCGTTTTTTTTCAAGAATATGACATGCAATTCATTTCAACGGGATAACATCGATACATGCATACATGATGTGTGTGTGTGTGTGTGTGTGTGTGTGTGCGTGTGCGTGTGCGTGTGCGTGTGCGTGTGCGTGTGCGTGTGCGTGAAGTGATTCATAGTAATTCATTTCATGTACTCCAGTAACGCATGCAAATACATGTATGTGCTTAAAGGGAAGTAACTCTATAAGTATAAACCATGCAGAATACAGAGGTTATCCCTCTTCACCTAGTGCTTAATGTATTGTCTTTATGAATATTTTTTATAAATTTGTTTCTTAATTGATTAATTTAATTATTTATCAATTAATATATGAATCCGCCATCTTGCCTAGGTCAATTCGTGGGCAACGCCGAGTAGAGTAGAGATATAGCGCATGGACTTTTGTATAACTCGACCTGTTCGAATTAGAACAATGGTTACTCGATTTAAATGGTCTAGCATATGTAACTATCCATATGCTCTAGGCTACGAAATTAAGGCAACTTACGCACAAGACCGTTTTGTTCTCTTGTACTAGATTAATCTCGGGACAACTGGTGGTTTGCTAGACGTTTGTTTAGTGTAAACTCATAAAAGGACACTAACATAGAGTCTGTTGTTTTCTGTTGGATACTATATTATATTATTTCAGCGAAATGCTCATATGTTTGCTTATTTATTCCATTTGTTTTTACTGGCTACATTTGTGGTAATGAAAATCAATTTACAGTTCAGTATACAGTTCCATTTGTTTAATTTGCTTAGTGCTTTAACCCTTAGATCGTCAAGCTGTGTGAGAACTCTCCTGTGACTATTATATGCGCACAATTTTTGTTCATGAGGGGCGTATACTTTTTACATACTAGATGATTAAAGCTCACATAGTGTATATATGTATATACAGTATGTAGCACTAGGGCAGTAGTGGTCGCAGATATCAGTTAAGATGTTACCCTGATGATAGCCATGTATGATGACAATACTATTTATTAATTTTGTACTATCAAATACGGCAAAACAGTTCTTTTGATAGCAGTCATCTCGAACTCGCTTGTGTCCGAACTGTAACTTCCTCATGTAATGAAAGAGTTTTACATGACTTGGCAAAGTTGTGAACAACAATAAGATCGCGTGTCGCGCGCAAGACCAAGATCCCTAAGTCTATGGTAAAGGTCACAATTAAGAGCCATCCATCGAAATAATTTGAATTGACTTGGGGAAATTTTTCACCACAAATGGGACTGCATGTTCCCTACAAGACCATGCTCCCTTCAATAACAGTCGGCCGGGTCGCCATGTTCACCGCGGGAATTAAGCTGATTTTATTATGTAGGCCTACCAGGTACATACAATTGTCACCAAACGTTGACTGTTTGTTCAGTGTAACCAAATTTTATTGCAACAAACACGTATGTTAATACAATGCCATATATGCACAGCGAAACAAAAAGCAAATGGGTCGGGCCACAAGTTCTATCAACTTAGCAAACGGCCCTTCCCAGCAAAGTTGATAATATTACCTAAAATATTTCTTCCTTGGATAAATGATATATTTAGCTGATGCTATCTTAACGAATATATATTATGAAAATATTAAATTGGAAATACTAATAAACCAGCATTCACATGTATCATAAATATGAAAAATGCAATATGTTTAAATGTCCATTACTAACACCAAATCGAATTTTTCTTTTAAATCTGGAATCGTAACGGGCGACTTCTCAGAAGGAAAAATATGACATACTGCATCGAATGTGACCATATTATGCTGAAAATTTGAGTTTAACGAAAGAATTGATAAATTATGGTTTGCCTTTTCAAAAACGAAAGTAGGTTATACAGTTTTCAAATATCTTTGTAATGTTCCATAAATCTCCTAGAGAGAGGCTGTTGATAGGTTGCACATACACAAGCATGCCTATTTTGAATTATAATTGAAGAACTCTACTTCAAATGATGTGTAAAACACATCTCTGACTGTTTACAACATTCAATAAAGCAGGACAAAAAGACCACCCAGGTCAATCTAAGAAAATACACAAACATTCACTCGTATTTCAAACAGGGAAATATTCCACCACTATTGTAAAGTTTTATAAGCCAGTTTTAATTTGTATTTCCCTGTTACAATTCCAGATTTAATGGAAATTCGATTTGGTGTTAGTAATGGACCTTTAAAAACACTATTCAACTTTATTGTAGAGTATACACTAAAAGATCTCCTACATTGTTTATATTGTTTACGCAATTCGTTTGCAAAGTATACTGTCCCACAAACAAGGGACGCTACTCTGTTGTTTTGACAGGTGCTAGGAGCCTGACGTAAACACTTTAATTGAATTTTGAAAGCAACTCACGAATTGGTAAGTATTTTGGTATTTGTTTAAAAGTTTATTTATATATCAGCTGTTGGTATAGAAACTGATAATACGTATCATTTTCATGCCATTTTGAACAATGTCTTTCGCTATTGATATTTCGGACAGATACAACTTTCGGATAAAGATAGAACGATCCAGGCCAAACAGTGTCTCTTGATTTTTTTATGAAATAAATCTCTTTATTAAACGTGTTTTCAATGAAAATATGTTATGTTGTTGTACAAAAGGTGTCAAACAGGTGGTTTCATGTTTGCAAACAAAATCCTGTATTATGCAATATTTTCTTCTTCAGGATCAGCGCGGTAGGCAGCGGTCGGTAGTCTGTGTTTTTGTATTGTTAGTGTTTTTTAATGGCTGTAACTTTTTTAAAACAAAAGATATTTTAAAATGCTTTGTATCACTGGAAAGCTTATAAAATATATACTTCATAAATAAAAAAAAGTTATTTCATATTTTTCAATTTTTGTTAAGATTCAAAATGAAAAATTCGCAAGCGTGTAACTTACACTGTTTTCGTAACTGGTTATAGCAGCAACAAGCTGTTATGAAAAATCAAGTGTCATTAAAAATGGTATTTTTTCAGAAGAGATATTAAATGTGAAAATATGAGTATCATGAGCATTTCATAACTTTTTGAATTTAAAAAATCCTTCACATAGCAAAAAAGTGATAAAAATTCAGAAATTCCTTTCCGGTACACAAGCATTGTAAACACAGCTGTATTTGCCCACCAGCAATCTTATCAAAATTGCTGTGTGACGTCACGGCGATCTCTCCTATAGCTTTAGTTAGGTCTAACTTAGGAACAATATATTCTCGGCTTTCCACATCTGGGTATTGATAAATGTTTTACATTCGGGAAAGGTGATTCCACGGCTTTCATGGTTGGTCCCTTTGATTTTAAAATGTACAAAAACTATGAGTAAAAATGAAAGAAGATGACAGTCTACCAGTCAGGGGTGTAAATTGCTTAAGTTATTTTAGATAACTTCTACAAGTTATATTTATATTTAGATTTCCTCTATATTCAATGTGAATGAAACTGTTATACAGATCATTATATATTTTAGTTAAATAAATAACTATGGCAATGTTGATTATTCTAGGAGTATAAAACACTTATTAATATTATATTTAAAATTATGGCCACTTTGAATGTTAATATCACTTTAACATAATTTTTTTTACAAGAATACAAGTTATACAATTTTTTTCTATTTCTTTGATCATTGAACTTCAAGGTTATGAAATAAAATATGTTACCGCCACGACAAAACTTTCTTACGCAAGGGCTTTGAAGTAGGACATTCTTCAGGTCATCTCTTAGACAATTGTAGCAGTAAATCCTTATCTACAGATTCTGCTGTCTAGCCAAGACATGATAAAATCAATAATTGATATAGATATAACGTTCGTTACCAGACCAATTATATTAGGACCCAGAAAGAAAGAACCTGCATTTCTTTCTCTTATCTGAAAGTTATTTTCAGAAATATCTTTATTTGGTACTATGACAACACTTATAAAGCTATGAGAATTATTTTCGTGTTTCTTAAAAAGAAATAATTTTGTGTAAGCAACAGCAGCGTTTTGAATTGATATTCTTAATGATTAATATATACTTTTACCCGGAAAAGTAGAAGAATAAATGAATAAAAAGTGCCCGTACACCCGTTTATATACTGCAAGTTGTAGAAGTATGTTAGCATTTTTAAAGCATTTTCTCCCTTTTCATTTACCTCTTTCAGTAGTATGGAAACACTTTCCAATTTTTAGTATTAAAACTTTTTTCACCCGTTTTTTCATCATCTGTTTTCAAACTGATTGCGGAGCTATGTACACGGGTCCGTTTTTCTAACTATATTAATTTGCTTTCTTTAGAATGTTGCTGACATCGTAAAATAATCGTTCGTAGATTATTTTAAAGTCATGATTGATGTGATTGTAGTAAGTTAGTATAGGTCCATGCCCGTAGAAGTTGACGAGTTACGGGAAAAAAATCTCACGCTGTACTTGTCATTACTACTTCCGTTTTCAAGTTGGCTTTGACATTTTTCAAAACGTTATTTTGATTTTTACTTCATAACATTTTTTATTCTTTTCTTTAGATAATAAAGTAATTTAAAGTAATTTACCGTTAACCGTATAAATTAATGGTTAATACACTGTATCCGCTTTAGAAGGGTTTCTGTTTGAAGAAAGAAAAAACCCATACCACGTATTTTCTTTGCTTTATTTTTTAATTCTAATACAAGTACGAATTTACTTATCTTATTAAGAAATACCTTACTGATATTTTGTTGAAATGCTGAAAGTACAGTTTTATTAATTTCTGTATTCACTTATGCAGATTCATGAAATTGTAGATGAAGCCTTCACCGGTGATTCTTTTCTTTTCTCCATATTACTGGTATAAATACATCATTTTCTACAATTAAAGTTACCAAAATATACCTTTTTAAGTAAGAATATAATTTATAGTAGAAATAAGTTAATAATTTAGCAAAATACACGCTAATCAAAGGATTATTCTTTCATGGTACATTAAAAGTATAAAACGCTTCCGTTATCGGGCCAAAACTGCCCTCAATCACTGATCGATAACCGTTTGTGCTCTTTAACACTGAAGAGTACGCAAGAACGATAAGTCTGTGAAAAACCCATATTCCCATTATTTTGGTCTCCTCAACTTTCAAGGGAGTTAATTCTTTCTATTGAAAATAGAAAAATAGTTTCTGGTCGATAACTTGTTTTGGGAATGAATGACTGCCATTAAGATTATTGAAAATGTAGGTAGCGTACAATGGAGATGTAGCATCTGATTGCAGCTGCTGTTACTAAAACTAGAAACTGTTTAAATGCATGAGTGTAATTTTTGTTTGTCTATATAGTTTACTTGGTTTAACACCAGCAATTGGCTGGAGTCACTTGTGATGATTTTTATAAAAGAAAATACTACTGGTTATATGATGAAAACCTGGTTTTTCGGCATTGCCATGTTCCTTTTCATGTCTATAATTACAATTTACATGTAAATGAATTAAAGCTTATTAAGTTTTCACTTGCAAGTACAGAATTTAATGTTCATCTGAAGACACATGCTCTGGGAGCATCCATCAGTGTTACTGATGCTCTTTTTCTGATTTTTTGTGAACAAGATTTAAAATGTAGGGTTATATAGGGTGATAAGAGTAAAAACTGGAATTCTGGTGTTAAAAGACAGTTAAGTCATCATCAGAATTTAATGGAGTACTTAGAGGGAATAAGAAATGACTGTAAAGACTTTGAAGAGAAAGTAATAGAGTGACACTGTAGGTACAAATAAGTCTAAGATGGATTGGATTTCTTGGACACTTTTTGTACAATCAATATAACACATATTGTAGCAATTGCATGAGAACCATTGGAAATTAGCAGAAATTTTATACGTTTATTTTGAATAAAATCTGACATGAAAATCTAAATCCAAAGACAGGGACAGTGTATAAAAGTATATCATAGTACATTGGTAATCAATGCTAAATATCAATATAAAAAGATTGACAGATATAAATTTATGGTAAGATGAAGAATGATCTTGAGATGAAAACTAATTTCAGCACTGTTTTCTTATTGAATTTTCAACTACTTTCCTCTACCTATATCCACAAGTTGACCCCTGAATGTAAAGAAATTCTGGGAAAGGGCTATCTCATACGGCTAGCACAATTATTCCAAGAACCTAGGTTTTCAGTATACTTGTGCAGATGGTAAAGTGAAAACCTAAGATTCATCCTTAGTTGAGAGTATATATTTTCTTTGTAAACTTAGAGTCTCATTAAGAATGTGAAAAAGATGAAGACTTTAATACCCCGCTTCAACATGTATTCAGAGAACCTAGGTTCTCAATGCTGGAAAACACAGGTATTCTTTCCAAAACTTAGGATGTCGGTGGCCCTACATACAAATATCACAGGCTTCGTTCTATTTATTTTTTATACATGTACATGCAAATCACTTAATAAATGTTGTGTAGAATGAAATATTCAAAATTAAGAAGACAAACATAAAAAATTATGTTGAAATAAGTTAAGCATCAGTTGTTATAGATGTAGATACGTAGTCGAATATTACCCACTCAGTTGTTAAACAATGACAGATTGATAATAAAAAAAATCAGCCAATTAGAACATAATTATGTGCTTATTATCAATCATACATTAATATCCAATTAAAACCATGTAGAGGTTTAGGTGTTTGCCGCTCATCCAGGGGGTTGCGGGTTCGAGCCCCACCAAGGTCACGACCGTACCTCCTCATAATTATGACACCAGTACTGGTTTTTCCAGGAAGCGGACTCGAGAGTGATTCGATAAGCTACAAGCTTTCTTCACAATCGAGCTAAAATAAATTAGTATAAACTAATAAACTAAAACCTATGCACCCTAGTTACTGAACTGAACTAAAATAAAACCTATGATCTCAAAAGAAATCATATCTTTGTGACAACTTCACAATTATTTTGAGATAATAGAATAGGTTCTCAAATAAACTTGTGATCTTAAGCAAGAGCCTGTGTACTCAGTGAGAACTTAAGGCACTTGGCTGAGAACCTTGATTCTCGCATAGGAACCTAGGTTCTCGGAATACTTGTGCAAACTGTGTGCCATTAAAGGGCCTGAACATAACTGTAATTGTTTGTCAGACACCACATCAGTTATAAAGCATGATGTACTGCAATCTCTGCTAATGATTATGAAAGAAACAGTGAAATAGTTTTAAGTTTAAACTATTTTGCAGGTCTGTTTCTTTTGTTGCAATATGAAAGATTGTTCATAAGATATTTCATCTATTTCTATGCAGATATCTAATTGCTATTAGGGCTGTAACAAATACACTAGGTGGTGAATACAACATACATGTATTATCTTTATATGTATCAATTTTATGAATACCAGGTGATTTGTACAAACAATAGCTGGTGACTATTGCCCAGAAGGGAAGATAAAAGTTTATCAGACTATTCTGATACTGTGTATGTTAACGCTTAGATTTTACTACTCAGATTGTTATCAGTAATCGTCGGCATTAATATTAACTTTCTTTTAATGAAGCTCAGTTGATGACGGTACGAGGGTTCAAAAAGCTCAGTCGAATTTGATAATACATTTGTAGGTATCTTATGCCATGGGTAAGAAAGCTCAGTTAATGATGGGTATCCGGGCTGAACAAGTTCAGTCACTGAGGGGGTACCAGAGGTCTCAGATCCCTTGTTTCCTACATTTTCAATTAAGAAAAGCAAACAATATTTGAAAGAAGCCATGTTATGCTCAACAGACAAGGTTTTATTTACCAGTTTCAATTTTTCTAAATATATGTGTTCCTTCCTACAGGTGTTACAGTTGGGGACAGATGTTTAAGAATTTTGTATGACTAACTTGTAAAAAGAATTTATCAGATCTCACTGTCTCCTTCCATTCAACAGAATTTATCTGCTGAAACTTATAATCATATTCAATCATTTCTGTGTGTTGAAAGACAAGCTGTTTCCTTTTGACTACTTTTTTGTGATCAATGAGTGAATAATAAAAACTGAATATTCAGGCCAAAATGGTTTTAATAATGGAGAATTTCTCTAAACAGAATCCTGTTTAAGTTGAAGTAAAACCAGAGGAGAAAATCTTAAGTCCCCAGCTGGGATTGAATCCTGACCTCCAGCATTTGAAGTGGACACCACAACCACATCGCTAAAGGGTTAACACAATAGCAACGCTGCTGAAAGTGTCCCATAACCACTTCACTCCTTCCGTCTTTATCAATTTGGAGCAGAGCATCTACTGCACATTCCCAGCAATTTCTAGTTCATTACCGCTGCCTGGTAGCTTCTACCTGCTCACTGAATTATCCTCATAGCCAGTGAAGTAAATCCAGAGGAGAAAATCCTAAGTCCCCAGCTTGGACTGAACCCTGACCTCCAGCATGGGAAGCAGACACCACAACTATGTGGCTATTGCTGTTTGAAGTGTCCTATAACCACTACAAAGTTAATGATAATGGCAACATGTCATACATGTATGTTTATTTTCACTGTTTTTCATTTTGCTGATAGTTTAACCTTGTCACATTACTTGTTTGTCTGTCTGTCCTTTTGTCCCGTCTTTGGCCAAGAGATGTTACTCTGTGGCAGCAGCCATGATGAGTATGAACCCAGCATGTTGATGAGAATAAATCTTCGAGTCTACAGGGAGAAATGTCCTAGATGCAATTTCCTAGCTAGCTGGTATTTTCAAAAACCATTTTAATTAGATGCAGAAAGTACATCTGAGCAATGGCAACAAGTAGGATCTCTGTCATGTCTGTGTGGGGTGATCTCATTAAATTTTGTATATGAACTGTTGGGAGCAGGCAAGAGAAGAACACATTTCAGACAGCTTTAGCACAGAAAAAGGTGGACCAAAAAGTTATCTCCCCTGCTGTAGATGTTGAGATTTTTACAGTGCATCACCAGCAAATTAAACAGTAATGTTAAGTACCTAGACAGTGGTTTGAAATACTCATTACAATTACATTCTTTATTAGTCGATCTCTTATCATGTAATTCTGGGCAGAGAGTAGCTATAGGCTGTCGTATGCATAGCACATAGTACTAAAGGCTGTAGTTTAATGTCACATTGACAATGTGTAATTAATGAAGGCAGGGACTGACTTTATAACATGGTTTCATGCTACAGGTATGTATCAAACAAAACCTGGACTTTGAAAGGCAATGTGCTTCAGTCCTGTTTCTATGGTGATTGTAATGTGATATATTAGCTTACCATCATGGGGTGTTGTCATTTTTTCATCAAATATACTCCAGTGTGTTTTAATGTAGATTTCCAAGGGAGGTAGCTCAAAGTCCCTGTAGCAAGGAGATTTTAGTATATTCAGCTAATGGCCAAGGTCATAGATTAAACAGAAGCCCTGTTTCATTTTATGCTCTGCACAAATCATCATTTTATGCTCTGCACAAATCATCATTTTATGCTCTGCTCAAATCATCATTTCATGCTCTGTACAAACATCATTTTAAGCTCAGCACAATCATCATTTTTATGCTCTGCACAAATCATCATTTTATGCTCTGCGCAAATCATCATTTTATGTTCTGCTCAAATCATCATTTCATGCTCTGTAAAATCATCATTTTAAGCTCTGCACAATCATCATTTTATGCTCTGCTCAAATCATCATTTCATGCTCTGTACAATCATCATGTTATGCTCTGAACAATCATCATTTCATGCTCTGAACAATCATCATTTCATGCTTTGCACAAATCATCATTTTATGTTCTGTGACTACTACATGCATTACAGGAGATTGATATGACTTGTATAATATTTAACAAATTGAAATAATTAACAAAATCCAACTTGGGCTTCCCTGATCACTGTTAAGTTAAGGTGATGCTGAAATTTAATTTTAAAAGGATTGATAATTTGTTAGATAATTTTTAGCTCGACTATTCGAAGAATAAGGAGAACTATCCTAGTCACCCGAGCGTCGGCGTCGGCGTAACCACTTATGTTAAAGTTTGCGTACCACCTCAAATATTTTCAAAGTCCATTGACATATGGCTTTGAAACTTTGCACACTTGTTCACCATCATGCCCCCAATCTGTACACAGGAGGAGGTAACTCTATCAAGCATTTTGACAAAATTATGCCTTTTTTCTACTTAGAATTTACGTTAAAGTTTGCGTACCACCTCAGATATTTTCAAAGTCCATTGACATCTGGCTTTGAAACTTTGCACACTTGTTCACCATCATGCCCCCAATCTGTACACAGGAGGAGGTAACTCTATCAAGCATTTTGACAAAATTATGCCTTTTTTCTACTTAGAATTTACGTTAAAGTTTGCGTACCACCTCAAATATTTTCAAAGTCCATTGACATCTGGCTTTGAAACTTTGCACACTTGTTCACCATCATGCCCCCAACCTGTACACAGGAGGAGGTAACTCTATCAAGCATTTTAACAATATTATGCCCCTTTTTCGACTTAAAATTTACGTTAAAGTTTGCGTACCACCTCAAATATTTTCAAAGTCCATTGACATCTGGCTTTGAAACTTTGCACACTTGTTCACCGTCATGCCCCCAACCTGTACACAGGAGGAGGTAACTCTATCAAGCATTTTAACAATATTATGCCCCTTTTTCGACTTAAAATTTACGTTAAAGTTTGCGTACCACCTCAAATATTTTCAAAGTCCATTGACACCTGGCTTTGAAACTTCGCACACTTGTTCACCATCATGCCCCCAACCTGTACACAGGAGGAGGTAATTCTATCAAGCATTTTGACAAAATTATGCCCCTTTTTCTACTTAGAATTTACGTAAAAGTTTGCGTACCACCTCAAATATTTCCAATTCAATTGTCATCTGGCTTTGAAACTTTGCACACTTATTCACCATCATGCCCCCAACCTGTACACAGGAGAAAGTAACTCTATCAAGCCTTTTGACAGAATTATGCCCCTTTTTCTACTTAGAATTTACGTTAAAGTTTGCGTACCACCTCATAAAAATTTAAAGTCCATCGACATATGGCTTTGAAACTTTGCACACTTGTTCACCATCATGATCTCAACCTGTGTACAGGAGGAGGTCACTGTATCAAGCTTTTTTACAATATTATGCCCCTTTTTTACTTAGAACTTATGTTAAAGTTTGCGTACTACCTCAGATATTTTCAGAGTCGATTGACATATGCCTTTCAAACTTTGCACACTTGTTCACCATCATGATCCGAACCTGTGTACAGGAGGAGGTAACTGTATCAAGCATTTTGACATAATTATCCCCTTTAGAGACTCATTTACAGTCAGTTGTCATTTCTTATTTTTCCATCTTTATCAAGTTCCTGTTATTAACTACACTTTAACAATATCCTCCAGGATGGATATTATTTTATATTGTCAATCACTGAGAATAGTCGAGCGCGCTGCCTACTGACAGCTCTTGTTGATATAAGTATTCAGGCTTTATACATTTTGTCTAGCTATAAAGCCTACAGTGACACTTTTTGATGTGTTTGGGATATTACAGTAACTGTAATTACTTAATCTTATGAATATTGAAGCAATGAATGTTTAGGCAATGTTTGCTTTGTGAAGACAATAGCTTAAATCTGATGTGAAAACTAAAATATTAAGCTTAATATTCATATTCATACTGTCTCCCTTGGTCTAGTTCAAAGGCCAAAGGTTCAAATCCCAGCATGGTTCTGTTCTGATATGGCCGGTTGGTGAGCCGCCAGCTAGTTGAATAATGGTTACCGTATGCCTTTCTGCCTAGTGCCTGGCATTAAAAAGGATAGGATTCAGGAGGAAAATGTGCTCAGAAAGTATGTGTCTCATAAGTCAGATATGACTGGCCCTTTAAGTAGGGGTGACACTATAATAAAGAAACACTTCATGAAATACAGACTTTGTTTTTGCTTCAAATGCATTTTGTTGCAAAATTCTTTTTCTGGAATTTATTACTATAAAAATTATAAAGGAGTAATTGCACTCGGTAAATAGATACTTCAGATTTTCTAATACATAATGTAGAAAGCTTTTGAAAGAATTGTTTTATTGATTTAATAGACTTACATGTAGTATATAAAACAGTCCTACCTACAACATCACTGTTTTATAGCTAAGTGAAGCCATCAATTGAGAAGAGAGAATATCATAAAAAAATTGCATATTTTTATCTCAAATAATCTGTTCATTAAAAAAGAGTTTATTGGTTTTAAATGTTGTGATGTAAGAATTTTGAATCTCTGTGAATTTTAATCTTACTCTCTTTAACGTAAATGTGTATAGTTTACATTAATTTTCCATTTTATTTATCTCGAAACAGATTCAGTGGTTAGTTTCTTCTATACCTTTTTCAGATGAATTGTGGGATTTTGTAAAGAAGAAATCATCTCGTGGAAAAATTACTTGTACTGTAAAAGGTTTTAAAGACCAAGTGGACGATGAGTTTGAAAAAGATCTGTTGTATAGGGGCAGGGTATGTAGGAGGACCAACATGTTGTGTCATAGCACACAAATGTCCTGATATCACAATAAACGTGGTGGACCTTAGTGAAGAGAGAATCGCACAGTGGAACTCCGATGTCCTACCAATTTTTGAGGTGAGTCTATCAAAATAATCATTTACTTGGTTTGCTGAGGAGTCAGAGTTTTTTTAATATCTGAGTGTAGAGTTGCTAATATTGAAGTCAAACCAGCTCTTCCTGCTGACTGCAGCCATCCTGTCAGTGGTACATGGGTAGAGCATTTAATTTGAAAACTCAGAATATGTGTAAGTGGCATATCTTGTATCTAGTTTCAAAGTTTAGCTGGACAAGTTGAGGAAAGCGGACATTTTTGCCACTGATGCCATTACACTTATAGTTTTGCTTTTAGGTTTATATGTCTGTAATAAATTGGTATATAATTTTGATTGAAACATGCCATTGTTTTTAATCTCATATTTTTCTGTTATTCAATTATAGTTATTACAGCCTTTGTTTTAAGAGTCAGATTTGAGACTATGAGAACAGTTAGATTTCTTATTACAGCCTGGTTTGGATGATATTGTGAAGTCAGTGAGGAACAAGAATCTTTTCTTCTCCACTGACATTACAACTGGTATCAGAGAAGCTGATCTCATCTTCATATGTGTTAATACGCCAACCAAGAGTTATGGACTCGGAAAGGTAAGCAGTGTGTTACTATGGTTATTATTTCATTCTGGTCTTCCATTTTCTGACACAACTTCAGGAATGTCAGTGACTACTGGTTGAAAGAGAAAAGAAAAAATCTATGCTACCTTCCTTCACTGGCCTAGTATGTTGTCCACTGACAGATTTTATTCAAACTTTGTATAAAAGTATGCACACAAAGTGTGTAATATGAGTCTGGTGAAAACTGACTAACTGGGACTTTGGATGCTTCAAAATAAGTTTTAAGACCTTTGAGTGGAGTACCCATACATTGTTAATTTGGTAAGTTTAAAAGACAGACACCATTCAGTCTGGTAAGTGTGGTTACTTAAAGTTGAGACACAACTGCTTAAATGATTGTAGTTCTCAAACACTTATAATAATATATACAATGTGCTGTATTTGGTTGTTAAATATACTTAAGGAAAAAAGGTAATCTGTCTACATAAACATTGGAGAGTTTGAGAGTTGTTCTATTGACAATGTAAATATTACATAATTATTTATATTAAAAATCTCAGGGAACAGTATAAACTGAAGTCAAGCAATGAAAGCAAGCAGAAACAAGTCGTCTTGTTTAACAAGTGTAATACTCTAATAGCTAATATTGTTTAGTCAGTGGTTGGGTGGGTAAATCTGTGACTTTGTGATCAGTGGACTGAAAAGTTAGAATTGAAAAGATGAAAGGTGTGGCTTTAAACCTTTTAGTTATGGACCAATGCCTGTACATTTTAACTGCTAATTTGATTATTTACACACTTACAGTGTAGACAAGCCTTAAAGAATATAACCCAGTCATCTCCCACAGCAGAGTTAAAAATCCTTATAAAATGATTACTATGGAGAAAGTGGCATCAGATAAATAGATTTCTCAATAAAACTGCTTTGGAGTTATGTATAGTTTAAGAAATTAGCAAGATTATAGTACCCCAATATAAAGGCAAATTTAATTATGTATATTTTGCCATACCTGGTTATTCAATTTATTAATGATGATGTATCTTTGTTAAGTGACCATGATATACTTGCATTTGGAAAAATGAAAGAAAATCAACAATTACCATAATACTGATAGCTTTAAATCTTCAAAACATCTTCATTACTTCTGTTTCTAGACATTCCTTTACTTCATTTTATCGAACATCTGTTTTTCATGTAATTGAACATCTGTTTAACACTACATGTACATTAAGCAGACCAGTAGAAGTTAATCAAAATGTAAATATGTAAAAAAAAAAAGCAATAATAAACCAACATACGCTTTCTTGTTTTTAAATCAATAAAATGAGCAATGAATAATATGTGTTACAATGACAGGGAAGAGCTGCAGATCTGAAGTATATAGAATCGGCTGCAAGGATGATTGCAGATGTTTCGTCACAGTCTAAAATTGTCGTAGAGAAAAGCACAGTACCAGTCAAAGCTGCCGAAAGTATCAGCAATATACTGAGAGCCAATCAGAAACCTGGAGTCAAATATCAGGTAAGAGAAAGCCAATCAGAAACCTGGTGTCAAGTTTCAGGTGAGAAAGAGCCAATCAGAAACCTGGAGTAAAGTATCAGGTGAGAAAGAGCCAATCAAAAACCTGGAGTCAAATATCAGGTGAGAAAGTGCAACTTTATCGCTGGTCAGCAGTCAGATATTGTAATCACAATTGTTAAAGCTGTCATAGGCAAATAGTGGATGAAATTATTAAATTGAAACATCCTGTTACTTTATTAGCTCACCCGGCACAAAGTGCCAGAGTGAGCTATTAGGATCGCTTTCCGTCCGAGGTATGTCGTACGTCCGTCTGTCAGTCCGTCTACCATTTCCTTCAAACGACATCTCATCTGAAACCACTGAGCCAGTGTTGATGAAACTTAGCAGGGATGTTCCTTACATGAAGCTTTATCAAAGTTGTTCAAAGAATTCCATTCCATGCAGAACTCTGGTTGCTATGGCAACATATAGGAAAAACTTTAAAAATCTTCTTCTCTGAAACCACAAGACGTAGAGCTTAGATTTTTGGCATGTAGCATTGTCTAGTGGACCTCTACCAAAATTGTTCAAATTATGACCCCAGGGTCAAAATTGACCCCGCCCGGGGGGTCACTTGGTTTTACAAAGGCTTATATAGAAAAAAAATTAAAAATTTCTTCTCTGAAACCACAAGGCCTAGAGTTTTAGATATTTGGCATGTAGCATTGTCAAATGCACCTCTACCAATATTGTTCAAATAATGAGCCCTGGGTCAAAATTGAGGCTGCCCGGGGGTCACTTGGTTTTACAAAGCTCATATAGGAAAAACTTTAAAAATCTTCTTCTCTGAAACCACAAGGCCTAGAGCTGAGATACTTAGCATGTAGCATTGTTCAGTGGACCTTTACCAAGATTGTTCAAATCATGACCCCCTGGTCAAAATTAACCCTTCCTGGGAGGTGGGGAAAGCACTTGATTTCACATAGGCTTATATAGGGAAAACACAAGGCCGACAGGCAGATGATAGATATTTAAAATGTTACTTAGCATTGTGTAGTGGACCTCTACTAATTATGTTAGAATCATGACCCATTTAATTATAGCAAATGGTAGTCAGGTGAGCGATATAGGGCCATCATGGCCCTCTTGTATCCATGAAGTTGTGGAACAAGATCCCAGGTTCAGATCCTGTAACTCTTACATCTTTTTTGCAGAATTATCTCCTTTTTTATACCGAAATCTGTAGGTTAGTATACTATTCAAGATATCTTTTGTTTGTATAGTTGAGTGGTGGCTGTCTTGAATGAATCTCTTGTAATGGAAAGCTGTTACTTGATCAATACATGAAGAAATTACAGAAACCAGCTATCTTCATTTTACTGAACACTGAAAAAGCCAGCATTGTAGTGTCATATGCATGTATGATGTATAAATACAGATTTGGTTGCTATGTTGCAGATATGGTTGCTATGTTACATGTCTGTTTCAAAAGCTGAGATCTAAGACTGCCAAACATCTCTGTGTGATCAGCCTCAGTCTTCTAGCTTCTGTCTTACTTTAGAACTGAGATCTGTTTCAAACCAAACAATTATAAGTCCTATAGTTTGAATTACTGCACAATACTGCTTAGTTGTTATACATTAAACTGTCTCACTTCAAAGGTCAAATGTATGTATAAAGCTTATATCAAGGGCATTTGTCTTGGTGCTATGAAACTACATTGTATGTACATGTACATTGTATTAGTCTTTTTATATACCTGTGTTGAATGTTTGGCACTCTTCATTTGTTCTGTAATTTTGCTGAAATTGATTTATGTCAAAACAAACGTTTATTCATTTGTATATCAGAGAGAAAATACCCATTTTAGGTCAGCAACCTTTCATCTGATCGATACAGATTATTGTTTGTATTGTTACAGGTTCTGTCAAATCCTGAGTTTCTGGCTGAAGGAACAGCCGTGAAGGATCTGTTAAAACCAGATCGAGTGTTGATTGGTGGAGAGCAGAACCAGGAGGGCCACCAAGCTATAGCCAGTCTGGCTTGGGTTTATCAACACTGGGTACCCAAGGAGAACATCATTACAATGAACACTTGGTCATCTGAACTCTCAAAATTGGTTTGTTTTTGCTTACTTGAGTATATAAGAGACAATGAAACACATGTCTTATTGTTTATAGTTGATATTTTGTCAATGTCGTAAAACAGATTAAGTGAATATACCTGAATAACTATAGCCTACCAACATGAATTAAAAAGCTATGTGATTAGCTTATATATGTCATGTGACAAGTCAGTTTAATATTGTATTGACCTCCGATAAGCAACACTGGAGTCATTAAAATTGTTCTTACTACTTGATTATTGATATGTACAGAATGCTTGTTCAAGGCTTTTTGTTGGACAAATATATGTATACTCTTGTTAAGGTAAACCTTGCGTTGTTCTGTATGAAGTTTTATGGGCCTGGGTACTGCCCATACGATATGATACCACAGTCAATGCAGCTTGCTAAATACTGTATTGATGTATCATTTAAAATTAACAGCAGTACTATTTCTGTTAACAGTAGCAAACAAACAACAGCAAATAGCAACAAACACATTTTTGTGAAGGTATTAAAGTGCAAGTGTACTTGCTTTGAACCACCAAACACTAATTTCCTCAAAGTCATGAAACCACATTGTTACATTTTCAGATCCTTTTAACCTTTGAAAAATAGGCTCAGATTTAATATGTTTCTCAGGATAACAGGGTGATGTAATTGGGTCAGAGAGACAGTGCCTCCTAATGTTCCACAATAACTCGTTTTGTATCCATTTAATCAGACCTTTAATTATGTTATTGTAGGCAGCCAATGCTTTCCTTGCTCAAAGAATCTCAAGTATAAATGCGATGTCAGCAGTGTGTGAGTACACAGGTGCCGACGTATCTGAAGTGGCACATGCTGTTGGCATGGACTCCAGAATTGGCAATAAGTTCCTCAAAGCAAGTATTGGTAAGTACATGGCAAATAGTAATACCGGTACTCTTTCTTATCTAGGGAGAACAGTTTATGCATGTATGTGTGTTGTTTTACTCTTAACTTGAGAAATAGGCAAGGAATATATGGATCAGTCTTTATTAGTTCTGACATCAGTTTAATGCAGGAGGGAATATACTTAAGAGAAGTGGGGTTTGGGATTTCTCAGAGGTGGGGAACGGTGTTTCTCAAAGTTGGGAATGGGGTTTCTCAGTAGTGGGGAATGGGGTTTCTCAGAAGTGGGGAATGGGGTTTCTCAAAGTGGAGAATGGGGTTTCTCCAAGTGGGGAAGGGGGTTTCTTAGAAGTGGGAAACGGGGTTTGTCAGAAGTGGAGAACGGGGCTTCTCAAAGATAACTCTGATGCAAGATGATTCTGTCCTTGTGACCAGTGCATACCATAATCATTCTGTACATTCTTGCAGCCTGATCATTGTTTTATGAGGACCCCTTTTAATAGTTTTAAGGTAGAGTCCAAACTGTCAGATGGACAAAGTTAAGTTTAGAAATGCAGAGTGGGAAAGGGTTATTTCTCTTATTTTACATTTAACTCAAAGTTACTGTAAGTGTTTATTGCAATGTTTTCTAGCTTTCAGTGCATATGGATAATCATAACTGCAGAGGTGTTTTACGAATAATGCTTGTCTTACTGAGTCAAAAGACACAGGTTGGGGTTCAGAAATTGTACTTTTTGTTGTCTTATTTTAAGAGCTACTTGATTTTAAATGACTTTTTGGCATAATGTGCCATTGATTTGTTAGTTTGCTGTATTTTTACTAAGAAAATATCATTAGTCATTGCTTTGCTGAATTTCTTTAATTAACTGATCTTTTGGTGTAGATAGGAGAATGTTTTGTTTAAAGGGATGGTCACAGATAAACTAACAAACGAATAGTCAATAGTGTAGACATGTGTATGGTCTGATGAGGTTATACTCAGAAAACAAAGGAAGCAATTCCTATCTCTGCAGTACTAGTGAATTTATGGTGACAGAGAAAGCTGACAATACATGTAGTAGACTGAAATGCAGCCCTGTTTTATATGAAAATAATGAGAATATTCTACTTTGAAAGGAAAAGTGGTTGTAGGGAGTGCTTGTGTTGGTAAGTGACGAAAAAACAAAATCATTTAAACTGGTTCTGCTTTAAATACTTGACTGGCATGAAAGTGGAATGTGTCTTTTTTACCTTACTGCACCTACATGTACCAAACAGCTGTCCTTTAAGACACACATTTCTATCATTTTGGATGTTTTTGTTATATGCAAAGTTTGACTTCTGCAATATATAAACAAATATTTGCTTTTCTTTAGTTGTTACTTGACATAGTAACTATTTAAAGCTACTACTGACAATGATAATAAAAACATCATGATCATTTCGGTTGCAATTTTTCCTATATTTGTGGCAGTGGCTTATCAGAAAATGTCGAGCTGAAAGTGTAAACGCATTTTATTCATGAAATATTATGACAGAAATGTGTTTGTCAAATGCTATTATCGAGTTTGTCCTTTAAGTGAATTTCTAGATATATTTTGAAGGATTAAAAAAAAAATGCTTTTGAAAATTTCTAAGGAAGAAATATTGAACATGAAACCATAAAGTTTGCTTTCTCAGGATGGCAGACATTTACAATCTGATCAAATAAAAGAGTTAGCAGTTGCCAAACTTTGTATATTGTATTGGAATGATATTAACTTACTGTGTGTAATAACAAAGGGTGTCTTCTAATAAAAGAGACTGTAAACAAAGGTACATTAGAGGCTGTCTATAGAGAACCTAAAACTTAAATATATTTAAATTCACAGTAAGTGGTCTTTGATACCAAATTTTTGCATCGTTTGTGTGTATTTGGGAAGGGTTGGGGGACAGATTAAAAATTCTTGTTTTGACAAAATATTGCTGAAATAAGTGATCACTTAGACGGTCTTTACTGATGTCAGACAGTCTTGAAGGCAATTTTCCCTGTTTACACACAGTAATGTTGTATGAGTCAACTTTGAAAAACAAAACAGGGCTGCCATTTCAGTGTCACTGGTTTGATAAATTGAGAGACTTCCATTAATTACAATAAATTCTGATGTATGAAATAAATTTGGTATTAAAACTTCAGGAGCTTGTACATACTCAGTTGACTTGAATGTAAATTTTTTTTAGTACAGTGGCTTTACCATTCTTCTGTTTATGAATTCCAAATTGATAGCTGTAGTGAAATGTTTATTGGCAGCCTGATAGTGGCAGCTCTGTTCTAGAGTTCTGGGATGTTATGAAATGCAGCCTATCAAGATACTGAGATTCAGTATAAAATGTAAAACTGACTTCACCTTGATAAGTTTGGTACCAGTCTTGTCCTCGCAGGTCACAATTGAGCTGTAACTTGTGTAGAGACAGTAGTTTACTGTACAAAAAGGCATATGGATAACCTGGCAATTACTTATTATACAATAAGGTATGGTTTATGGCTAACCTGACAGTGTTAACTGTAAGAATAGTTATTTGGAATAAGTGGACAGTGGTGAACTACAAAAAGCTATTTGAATATCCTGACAGTTGTTGACTGAACAAAAGGGAGAAGGATTACCTGACAGTGGTTAACTGTACAAAAAGGTATATGGATAACCTAACAGTTATTCACTACAAAAAGGTATTTGGATAACCTGACAGTTTTTAACTGTACAAAAAACGTATATGGATATTCTGACAGTGGTTAACTGTACTGAAAGGTTTTTGGATAACCTAACAACGGTTTACTACGAAAATGTATCTGGATAGCCTGATAGTGGGTTAATGTATAGAGAGGTTTACAGATACACAGACAGTGATTAACTATAAAAAGGTATTTAGATAACCTGACTGGATAACTGTACAAAAGGTTTATGGAAACGTAACAGTTGATCACTACAAAAAGGTATTTGGATAACCTGACAGTGGATAACTGTACCAAAAAATAAATGAATAACATGCCTGTGGTTAACTGTACGAAAAGGTCTTTTGATAACCTGACAACAGTTTACTATGAAAGGCATTGGTTAACTATGAAAAGGTATATGGATAACCTGACAGTATTTAACTGTAAGGTTTTTTTGATAACCTGAAAAAGAAGAAAGACCTTCAAAACATGTAATTTGAAAAGCAGCAACAAAGTCTTAAAATGTCTTTTCTCATATACTTTTAGAGCATTTGTTTACCACTTAAGAAAAAATGGCTCAGACTTGTCCTCAAGCTGTTATATACTCTCCTATCTGTAATGTGAATATTGATTTAAAATGTACATGTCATCTCTCTCAAGCAGACATTAATATGTAAGGGCAGTACATGTAAGTGAAGGTTTAAAGATTCTTTGCAAAATTAATAATCTAACTTCCTTTGTAATCAAACCCCCTTCTGGAAAATTAACTGAGTTATGTTCAAAGAGCAAGAAGAACAAAAAAAATTTTTTAATTTGACCAAACGGGCTTGTTATTACAATATGTAAACTTGTCAGTCATTTGGACAGGCAAAGCTAACTTTTTAAGTTTGTAAAAGTAAAAAACTCACTAGAAACTGCATAAGAAACTGCGTAGGAGTGTGCCTACTGTTCTAAGAAGGAAAGGAGTCTGTTACTTAGACTATAAGGAAACTATTAGGGAAAGTTGTCAGCATGACCTGAAAATGTGTGATGACTTTTTGTTCAAAGAGGGAAATTACACGTATAGCTGGGATTATTTCTAGCTCCCAGTAGAAAAACCTTTTAGCACCATGGGTTTATCATCACATTTTCTATCAAGTGGGAAACATGTCACTAGGAGCTGTATTCATATAAGCCTTTAAAGGGCTTGTTTACAAATCCTAATGCTTGTAATAGTGTGTATATTATTGTGAAAATGTTTGTTTACAAATTGTCATCTTTCTAGAAATAAATACTGTTGGAACGTAACATGTCACTTTTTCAGAATTCTTACTTTCATTTTCTTTATGTGGGAAAAAATGTAGCCCTTAGCACCATTTTATCAGAATTAAGAATTGCTATTACAAATGCATCTTTTTTGATACATGAAAACAAACAGAAAAACTGGAAGTCTTATAAGGTTTGAATTTTACTAGTTTAAACAATGTCTTATTCATCAAGTATCATGTAAGTACAATATACATTACAGAGACGAGGGATCGAGTAGTAAGCTAATAAGCTTTTTTGGAAACTCTTTCCCTGAATGTTACTAGTAAAAAAGTATACCAAATACAATTTACTTTCAATATTGTTATTCTTTATTTGTTGGAAGTAGCTACAGTTATGCCTTCCTTCTTCATAACAGGTGTTGTCAGTAATTGTCAGTCATTTTCAGGTACTAACACAAACCAATGACTTGTCATTACTTCCAGAAATAATCAGTTGAACTTAGAACATGCATCTGCCCTGTACAGAATTCACAAATTATTCAGTTGTTTTGTTGTCTATACCATTTGGCAGTGTTGAGACTATGACAAATGTGAATGTTCAAAGGCCAGTGTCATTTTGTTCAAAGAGAGACCTAAAATATTATTTCACCAACATTAAAGGAACTTGTACTTGCAGGGTTTGGAGGGAGCTGTTTCCAGAAGGACGTTCTGAACCTTGTATACCTATGTGAATGTCTTAACCTGCCAGAGGTCGCGGACTATTGGCAACAGGTAAATGTGTTAAGTTTTGTCTGAAATATTTAACTTTAACAGCAAGTTTGTCACTGACATATATGTATCAAATACTTCGTAATTATTTAATTTTTGTTAAGATTGTTACTATATTTTGAAATAGTTTGTTGTCTTTTGACTGATCGTGAATCTGGGTTAATGGGAATAGGGTACCGTATGTTGTTCTACCTTTCAATATACTATACATTTTCATATATGTACACAGGCTTTACAGAGACTGTATATTGAATTTTTTTTCAAAAACATGTCTTCTGACACTATTTCCCTAATATTAATGTCCAGTCAAACTGATTTTGAGAGCCCTTTAAGTGTTGAAATCTATTGAATACAATGGCAGAAACATATTTGGATATTAATACATTGTAATACTGAAAATTGCTTTAAATTCCCGATGGTTTCATTTTCGTTAATATTCGTGAATCTATGAAGACGCGAATTCAAAAGCACGAGAAATAATAGCTTACCGGGTATCAGAAAGCCAGTATTATCAGAAAACTGTTGTACGATATTTTTTTAATATCCATTTTCTGTATTTCTTACAGACTTCAGTTTCATCAATCGAGTATACCTATTTATGATATGAACAAAATACATACTATTGATCACCAATTCGAAAGTCAATATCACAAAATAATAAACTAGGTTATTTAGAGCAGCACTACATTAATATTCTGTAAGTAAACAACAGTACTAGCAGTTACAACTTTCCGTAGCCTATGTTGAATGAGGTCATTTAATCATTATATCTCTGCTTTTACCCAGCCACACTTAATCATTTCTTTATTTTTCTGAAGCTCCTACATTCTACTTGTAAGCCAGTGGGCATGCAGTGGTTTTATCACAAACATTCGTCATGAACAATTAACAATATGTACAATGTATGTTGTGTTTATTTAGCAGTTTTCTCAGCTCACCCCACTGATGCGCTTTAGCTGAGGATAACCATCTAAATTGTCTATATCGATATGATTTTGTTATTTCTTGAACGAGAATAAAGACATATACGACATATCCAGTATAAAAGGTCAAAAT